>CM061130.1:125033739-125407224 GCA_030789695.1 Scilla litardierei
ATTACATGGTATTGTCTATCATGAAGCTTAAATTTGCCCATCATAATGCTAATGACTAAGCTCTCTGTTCAATGGTGAGTCGCGGAATTTTGATCCCCATAAAACATATTATATGACTATCTTTAAATATTTCCAAAAGATAATCATTAAGTTCTAGTGAGATGGACAAATATAAGGAATAATGTCAAAATTTCTATTGCTCATATAACACATATGATAGCATATACATCTAAATATCTAATAGGTTTAAATGTATAACCAGACCGAATTGTAATTAGATCAAAACACGAGGGGGTTGGGTTTTGAGGCAGTATCATATCTATATGAACTCCAACAATATTTGCCTTTCTTGGAGTAGCCTAACAAATGTGTGTTAGCATTGGATAGTTATAGGATCTGGGCCCACGGTGACTCAAATTGGTGAGCAGATAATCGTGGTTGAGACACTGTTGACACAAAAGCTTAAGCCATTAGATAGTGACCCAACTTTAATTTTATGTCCTCGTTTTTATAGTATATCTGATGTAGGACTATATTCAGTAACATTGCCTCATACTCAAAGTGAATTCACCTTTTATGAAAAATTGTATTGTAACAGGCAACGGTGCCATCATGTTATAGAAACAATTGAACTGTAGCAGAGTGGTTCAGCACACTAGCAAATATTATAGCCAGATAGTTTTACATGACCTTGATACAATGTTAGAATAGGATAATATTACGATTAGAAAGTAAAGACATAATCTCGGTTGAGACACTCTAACCCAAAAGCTTAAGCTACAATGTAGCAGTAAAAAACAATTGGATAGTAGCATAGTACCACCACAACAGAAGATTTAGAATTCAAGCATGTGTTCAATATACTTTGTATATAGACACTACATTGAGCATGTGCCTAAATTCAAACAATTTGAAATGTCCAAAGCCTGACCGTTACTGGATTGGGCTACTCTGGCACCGATATGACATATCCTGCTTGCATCCCTAAAGATATAGAAACCAGTCTTAATTCTCAAGTTTGCGCAATAAAGGACAAATAATCGTTTGAAATCATCGCAGAGAACAAACTTCATCCAACACCTAACAGTTTCAAGTAGTCCTCTACTTGGATTGCAAAGCATTGCAATACTTTCATTCATATCAAGATCATTGTATAACCACCAGGTCCATAACCAAAAGCCTGGAAAGAAATGTGAAGCCAAGCAATGATACACAAGTCTTGGTGTCTGGAAAAGAAAAAAGAAACCTAGTAAACATTAAAAATGACTGCATATGATGTAGGGCTGGCAATGATCAAGTGCTACAAATCGTGTTTATTTTACAAGCACTTTGAAGAGAATCATGCATGGACTCGGTTATATTTTGCTATTTTATAAGTCTAGTTTTTGGTTTAGTTTTTATTTCAAAATTTCGTTGTTGTTATATTTTTATCAAAATTCTAAATCTTTCATTTTATTTCGAGGCCTTATCCGTAGAAGGCAAGTCTTTTTGTTAGAATTCCAATTAGTACGGAATTACTTTACTTAGGCTTTAAGTTGGGTTTTCTTATTAAAAAGTGAGTTATGCCATATTTTATAATCAATTAACAAATTAGTGAATGAATTGATTGTTTTGGGAAATCTAGTTTGATTTCTGAGAAATCCTATCGTTGTTTGAATATAGTTACATGTGTTGTGCAAGAAGGTTAGTGATTCACTCAGGAATGAAGCTTTAAACACCAGATTGTATCCTATCCAACCCTAATTTTATCCACAACGGCCCCCATATTCACTGCCACAAGACATTATTCACTTCAGCATTCCCCATCATTTAAAAATTCTAAGACTTTTGCAATTTATTCCATCAACTTCTCTGCTCTTGTTTCATCACCTCCAATATGAATGCTCCGGTACAAGGTTCTTCCGTCTGCTTCACTGCAAAACTCGATGACACGTTTTTTCGACCTGGAAAAAATTGGTGCAAGCCAACAGATGATTGAGTGCTACAAATCGTGTATATTTCAAAAGCATTTTGTGAGAATCCCGCATAGAACACTTAGCTATATTTTTGCTAATCTACTAGAGTAGTATAGTTTCGGAACAGTTGTAATCATTTTGGAATTTTAGGGTTTTGCTTTATGGGCAACTAAATTTTTCTTTTATTTTGTTTTTAGTCTTATCTATAAAAATCCAGTCTTTTTGGAATGATCAGTTTGAAATTGATTTCTTAGTCTTTAAGTTAGGTTTCCTTCTAAAATGTTCTGTATGCCTTGTTTTTAAGATTAGTAGCAGTCGGAGTTGATGAGATTGTATTTCTAACAATGGGAGAAATAGAGCGCAGACCCAAGCATCGACTCAACAGTAATGGGCTGCATTGAAAAGATTGAACCAAATCAAAAGAAAAAGCACCACATATGAAAAGTGGGCCTTGGAGTTGACATATCAGGGGTTGAAATGGTGATTGCTGGCTGATCTTCAATTGGTTGTATTGAAAGTCTGTTTATTACCTCGGAAGTGTAGAGAATATAGAGGGAGACATGAGAATTGAAAGATGATAATAGATGATAAAGAATGGAGAGAGTGGATTAGAGAGAGAGGATCCCTGATGGGATTTCCAGGGGATCACGGTGCTTTATAATAGAGAGAGGGGGGTGGAACAGTGATTAGGGTTTAAAACTCTAGGTTAAAGTTAATATTGAGATGGTATTGGAGTTAATAGAGCAGGCATGGGCTGAAAGTTATGAACACAAAAAAGAAATGGTAGGAAGTGGTCACTGGATTTTTACTCTACAAATACCCAACTGCAACTGCAACCCAACAAAGACCCCAAGACAGATTTTCCAGTTGCAAGCATATATCCAAATGCATAAGATCCAAACACATGGGTTCATATTCAGGTAAATGAACTTGCCATTACAAGCACATTTACAAGTTACCAAACATTCCCTGTAGTTTTCTTTTAAGAAAATATTGAAATTTTTTCATTAATTTTACCATATCTTCAAAAAATTTCTGGCTGTCAACTAGCCAAGCGGCATCTTCATATCCAATATAGTTTCCCGCTTTCATTTGGGTAAGTAATGCTGGTATAATGTTATAGACAATATGTCTTCACGGAGCCAAGACATCCAATATCTCCTAGCTTCCACCATTTAATAATTAAGCTTGCATTCATGACGCCATCCCTTCCAATGTGAAAATCCCCACTTTGTGTCATCTGGTTCTTCTTAGGTAACATTTTCTTATAATTGTTTATTCTTTAGTTATCATAATTACAATAGCCATATTTTTATCTGCAAAAGATCATCATATTTTTATCTGCAAAAGATCATCGTATTGACCCCTGTAGCCCCATCCCAACATATTGATCATGATGTTAATATAGTATCCGAAAATATATAAAACAAAGTATAGGTCGTACGTGTTTGTGTAGTTGATTACTTCTTCTCAAATTAAATCATGGACATCAACACAATGTGGCATGAAAAGTAATGGATATGCAAATTGGCCTTCAACCCACATGCACCTCAATAGGAAAACCACGACACAGTCACAGTGCAAAACTTATATAGACAGCTTACCACTCTTTTCCTCTGCCCGCCATGGAGCCAAATCTATCTTGTAAAGCCATTGGGATACGTTGTACAATCACAAACACACCAAAATGGAAACGGCAGGTGGCAACACACTGACACTTAATCAAATTATAGAGATAAAGTTGAAAATAAAAACATCATGTGCCAGATACGTGAGGTTGACGCGACCCAATGCTTAAATACTCAATTGGACACTATACGTTTAACACGTGAAAGATGTTTCCATCGTGTCAAACTGTTCATCATCAACTTTACATGAGCAAGCATCAAAATTCTGATCAATGTTCCTAAAGCATCCTGAAGCTTGCATTTTTTAGCAGCCTACAGTTATGTTACATTCAAGAGGAAATGATAAACTGATTGGCCTTCACTTGTTTTGGTTTTCATTAAACTATTTCTCGGTAAGTTCCAAACTCGATATTCTTTTTCTAGTATCGCAGCTTCAACTTAATGTATGCAACAAGCTAAACAGAAATGAAATTTTAAACTAAACGGCACTTAACGAAACAACAGGAGCCAAAATTTGCAAAAAAAATCACCTGGCCCTAATTGCTCTCATACTCGTGGGCTCGTACCCCGTGTACGACTGCGTGCTGTACTCAAAATCGGAGTCGGGACCGCCCGGGCAGTACACGCAGATGTTCCCTGTGGTGGCGATGTGCGGGCAGCGGTGGGGCTTCGACATGACGGCGACGACGGCGATTCCGGAGGCGGTCCGCACGGGCTTGGCACGGAGCTTGGGGAGGAGGGCTTCGCGGTCGGTCTCGGGGACGGCGGCGATCATCTCTACGAGCTTCGGGGCGCGAGAGAGGCCATACTTGCGGCTTGCTGCGGACTTGAGCGCGTTGAGGTCGACAGTCTCCCCGCGGCGGGAGAGCTCCGACATGGCCGAGACGATCTCGGCGATGGCGCGGACGCGGGCCTCCTCTTCAGATATTCCGGCCGGGATTACCACGCCACCGCGTCCCGGTGTGGGCTTCTTGCGGGCCGCGATGTCAGGGGACGCCATCAGGGGGGCCAGGGACGAAATGCCGGGTGGGTTTTGGGGTTGGTGACTTCTTTCCTGATTTTCTTAGGGGAAGTACTTTGCGTACCTACAGTTCTACTCGCGCTCAGAATTCGACTTATTTACAAGTTTGTCAATCAAATTTTCCCTGCGCACCGTAAATCTTAATCCCAAATCTATCACCGTTGTGCACGAGGAGTAAAACGGCCAACACCGCTCCTCCTCCTCCTCCTCGAATCGTGGAGGAGTGACTGACATGCCGCCGATTTATTTTCAAGGATACCCTGTCATCGCTCCGCCGCCCTCTTCTCCGACTACATAGTCCTCCGGTCGCCCCCCTCTGACGACCATTTTCATCATCCTAGCCCCCTTTGTCGTCGCATACATCGACAACCTCGGCCCCTCCCCCTCTTCCGACAACACATCCCCTCCCTCTCCCCCTCCTCTGCCACTCTCCCCCTCCCACCTCCTCCGACATTCCCAACACCGTCGACCCCACTCCGACTTCCACAGCCCCGCTGCCCCGTCCTCCGACATTCCCAGCACTGACGACCCCTCCTCCGACTTCCCCAAACTCTAAAACCGGTCGGCGGGCGGGCGACAGCGGCTTGCGGGGGACGAGGGTAAAAGAGGGTGAAATTTTGAATGACAAACGTGCGATAAGCGGTTGTGCGCACGAGTAAAACAGTGGGTGCACACAGAAGCTCCCTTTCTTAACGGCCCAAATTTGTTGCTACCCATCCCTTTTTACAAAGTTTATCATGTGCTTTTGTTTACACTACAAACTACACAAACCTCACTACACTTTTATTTACAGGTTTGACATTTTTAAGCACCCATTCTACCCTTTTATCTCACTGCCATACATATTATACTAAACACACAGCATGAAACAACACGGCCGCCGAATCTTCTCCGCTCCACCGCCATCGCCACTACCTCTCCTCTTTATCATCCTGCGACTCCTCTCCTTTCTCCGTGTGATCCTCCGTTGTGTGATGACAATTAGAAAAAATGTTGATTGGGTTATCAAACTTGAGCAAATGAATCGATCCTCCGACCTAAAGGCCCAAGCATCGAGCAGCACTTTTTGACCGTTCAAACAAATCAATTTTTTAGTATTTTGATTGATTTTTATTTGGTTTCATGATCGGTTTGATTAATTGATTTTTTATTGAAATTTTTTGAGTTTAATTGAACTCGTCGAAGAAGAAGTTGCGAGTGAATAATGCCGAACAGAATGACGATGAAGAGGACGAGGTGGATAAGGCAGATGACTGAGAGAATTGGAGAATGATATGTAGTGGTGACAAGCTGTTGAACAATGAGACGATGAGGAGGGCAAAAGTGCTGTGAGAATTTGATACCGAAAAAATCTGAATAAATTGTGTTGTGCTTTTTTATTTTTAAGAAAATTTTGTAGTGTAGTTAGTAATGTAGTGTGTTTAGTGAATTTTGTAATCAAAAATGGAACCACACATTATATATTGCTCTAGTGTCCATTCATTTTAAACGGAATTTGCTTATCTACTATTGTGATGTGTTTGGAATGCATGTGTTTACCCATAAAACTAGAATCGCCATGTGAATTCTCTTGTTTGACTTGTGCTAAATTTTATATTTCAAATAATAATGAATTTATGTTATAATCAAGTTTTGCTATTTTATGAGCATACTAGAAATAACACGTGCATAAGGTGCACTGTGCAAAAAACCCACACACGAACAGGATGCGGTGCACACTTGCAACGGAAAAGAAGTGAGAAGTGTGGGTGTGTGTGTGTCGGTATCGTCGGTGGGTTAAATGGGTAAAAATACCAATGACAAACATGTAAATAAGGGGGCTTCAAAAGGGGAGAATGCCAATGGCAACCATGTACATAGAGGGAGACCAGAGGGCAAAAATGGGATGTGGTTGATGTAACATTGCCACATGGGACAAAGTCACATCATCCCCCAAGTGTAATATATATGATTTTTTTGTATGTGGTGGATAATTTTTTACCAACTCTCTTCATTTGTGTCTTAAAAATTTCTTTAAACCCCTTGTTTATTACTTTTCATCATTCGACGATTGTAGCTGTTGGTGTCATCTTCAAATGACCATCTTCACCGACATCATTGGACTATTACTGCCAAACTTGACCACATCTGCCCATTATCATCGTTGCCACTTTCGGCACCATCGTTGCTAATGCGATTGTTGTCACCATCGTCATCGCCATCAACACCGTTGAACCATATTTGTCGCCATTAATCATGTCAAGTTAGTATCTTCATTGCTACCACTGCCAATAACCATTGTCACTAAAAATTGCCATCACCAGACTGTTGATATAACCAATATCATTAGACCACGGTCGACAGCCGCCACTATCATCAACCCACGACCATTGCCAGTGTTATCACCACTAATACAGTCAAACCGTTGTTACAACCACTAACACTATTAGACCAATATCATCCCCACCGTCACCATTGAATTATCAACTTTGTTGTATTACGTTATCACCACTAATGTCATTGGACTATTGTTTAATGGGTCCTATGGATGGCAAATTAAACACTAGATGGTGGTGAATGATGTTCTTCGAATAATAAAAATTCCCTTTAAAAGTCATGCCTAAGTAATTAACTTGAGTTTCCAAATTAATACTTAATCAACAATTATTTGTAAGATAAAGAATATTGTGGAAGATTAAAACAATTGCAAATAAACAATAAACACAATCAATCGCAGATATGGACAAAACGCTATGGCATGGTTCAGGTACCACTTGTACCTTAGTCCAGCCACATGTCATCAACAGTACATAAATCCACTAAACACGCGGATTTACAGCACGTTTCAAATGGAACAACATGTCCAACAAAAGACAACATGTCTCGATGAGAGAACACCTCCCCGATTAAATAAATACACACCTCAAAAGTGAGACAATAAATCATTACAAACTTTTACTATAGCCTTTGACACGAAGCTCTTGTGTAGTCGTGATGTCCTTATCGCGATGATCTCTAAGTGATGAGAAAATGAAGCTCTCTGAGATCTAGAATTTGACATTGAGCGAAGAAGTTGTTGATGCCAACAGAAGGGAAACACACAACATCTTTTTTGAACCGGATGTAAGCAAAATGACGATTAATACAAGTAATGTTGTTCGTGTCAAGTTGTTATATAGTTTGCGAGTGACCAATAACTAGCGATGTTGCTAAAGCCACAGAACAGTAGTTGAAATACTTTAACCCAAAAGATTAAGTCAATATGCAAAAACAAAACTATGGATTTATAAGAATCAACGTTCTTCTACTTTTAATGTGGGACTATTATTATTAGTACATTTAGTCAAGATCAATGTGAAATATTGAGTTATATTCCTTCCTTTTTGTGTGTGAATTAGATCTATATGAATTAGATCTATATGAATCAACGTTTTAACCTTTTTATTTATGATATTTTGAATCCATATAATTATTTGTGTTTGCATTTTAGGCCCAGTCATTTAGATGCATATTTTCTGATTGCATGTGTGTTGAAAATAGTTGCTGAAGAAAACCGAAAGAAGATAGGAACGAGATTACCAAAATGAATGAAAAGGGGCTGAGTCGCGGACTAAGTCGCTTTCTTTAAGACGTTTCGTGGCTCTGCCCAAATTTGTGCAAGCAGTGGATAGCCCCGCCGTCCCCAGGATAAAACAGCCCAGATGAACCTCTGTGATCGATCAAATCTGCACTGGAAGAGATCGAGGAAGAACAACACCAAAAAACAATGTAGGTCTTACTGCTCGGGATCAAGAAAGAACAAAAAAAATTTAATGGGAAGAATTTTCGCAGGCAGAGGAAGAGATGGCAGAGAAAAATGTTCGCACTTCAAATGTAAACCAAACGCTCTCCTTTTATAATGAAAATTTGTAACGGAAAAGAATTAAACCGATTTAATTCTAGATCTGGAATAATGCGTGTTAATTTCAGATTTGGGATTAAAGGCGGTAATAAAATCTGGATTAAACCCCTAAGGCACAACAAGCTCTTTATATACTCCTCCAAGTCTTTTTGCCCAAGCAATGTGGGACTAAATAAAAAGGAGGGAAAACCAAATGAGCCCAAATCCCTTTGAAAAAATTCAATAGTTTCCAACAATCCCCCACTAGAATTTTAAATAATAATAATAATAATAAAACAAAAGTATATAATATAAGACTTGTGCATAAATAAAGGTGTCTATCGACTTGAACCTTTATATAGTGTTGATGATTTAGATTTAACTAGAGTAACTCGTAGTTTTGAACTCTATCTCTAACATCATCACACACACAACCGTATCACGTTGTTGTTCATAAGCCCGTGCTTTACGGCCATGCACGTTTATCCCAATATAGTAAATGCTCTAGATAATTTTGCCCAAAATTCCATAGGAAGCGGCCACACTTCCACATTCACATAGGTGATTCTATCAAGAGTACTCCTGTAGCTAGGTACCCCACTCCACATAGAGTATAGAATTCATTAAGAGTTAATATAAACTCATCCTTTTTTCGCTTCAGGATATCATGCTCAATATGATTCTTCTGGAATAGGACTAATAATTATACTAGCATGATTCTCCACATATCACTTCATGATTTGTTATTACCCTTTGAACATATTTCTCGGGATCTCCGGTCTATAGGTTGGGTTTCCCTCACAAGTGACTCATCATTCTAAGGGCATGAGTCCCATTCCTTTCGAGGTTTTAAAAACCTTTTCTCGAGCTAATCCTTTCGTCAAAGGATCAGCTAAGTTATCAGCAGTACGTACATGATCCACTCTCACAGCTCCAGAGTTCATATACTCCCTAATAGTGCTGTGCTTACGGCGTATTTGTCGCCTTTTTCCGTTATAATAACGGTTCTGAATTTTTGCAATATCTGCAGTACTATCACAATGGATCAAGATAGCTGGTATCGATCTATCCCATAACGGATGTTTTGATAACAGGTTTCTAAGCCAACCTGCTTCTTCACTAGCTGAAGCTAGTACAATCATCTCAGACTCCATGGTGGATTGATCTAAGATAGTCTGTTTCTTGGATTTCCAAGATACAGCTCCACCAGCTATGCTAAAAATATAGCCACTAGTTGCCTTGGAGTCATCTGAAAGGGTGTTCCCATCAGCATCGCTATATCCTTCAAGGACAGCGGGAAACTTCTGATAATGTAATCTGAGATTCAAGGTCCTCTTAAGGTATCTCATGACTCTTTCAATAGCATACCAATGCTCAATACTAGGTCTGCTTGTAAACCTGCATAGTAATCCTACAGCATAAGCTACATCAGGTCTAGTGCAATCAGCAGCATATCTCAGACTGCCAATAATGCTCGCATACTCAGTTTGTCTAACACCGTCGCCGGTGTTCTTGAACAATTTAACACTAGGATCATAAGGAGTACATGCTGGTTAACGATCAAAATAATTATATTTCTTTAGAATCTTTTCAACGTAATGAGATTGATTCAAAGAAATTCCATGTTCAGACCTAGTTATTTTAATTCCAAGGATTACATTAGCTTCACCAATATCTTTCATGTCAAAGTTTGCACTTAACATGGTTTTAACTTTGTTCACAACATGAATGTTTGAACCAAATATCAGCATATCATCAACATAAAGACATATAATGGTGCAAATACCATTATCAGATTTATAATATATGCATTTGTCACTTTCATTAACATTGAAACCATCAGAAATAACAAGGTTATCAAAATTTTCATGCCATTGCTTAGGTGCTTGTTTCAAACCATAAAGTGACTTATCTAATTTGCATACTTTATCTTCTTGTCCTGGAACAACGAAACCTTCAGGTTGATCCATATAGATTTCTTCTTCTAGTTCACCATTTAAAAAGGCTGTTTTAACATCCATTTGGTGTACTACTAAATTATGTATAGCAGCAATAGCTAATAGTACACATCTGGAAGTAATTCTAGATACAGGTGGAAAAGTATCAAAGAAATCTATGTTTTCTCGTTGTCTAAATCCTTTGGCTACAAGACGTGCTTTATACTTATCAATAGTTCCATCAGGTTTTAACTTCTTATTAAGTATCCATTTACATCCTATAGATTTACATCCAGGAGGTAAGTCAACTAGATGCCAAGTTCTATTAGACTCTAGAGAGTCAATCTCATCATTAATAGCCTCTTGCCATAAATTGGCATCCAAAGATGATAAGGCCTCGGTAAGATTCCTAGGATCTTCTTCTAAGTTATAAGTGTAATAGTCAGGACCAAAGTCCTTAGCAACACGAGCCCTCTTACTCTTTCTAGAATCAATTTCTAATCCTTTATCAGACTCAGGAAGACTAATGTCTGGTATAGGACATGAACAAGAGCCCCCACTAATCTTAGATTTAAAAGGAAACTTATCTTCAAAGAAATCAGCATCATTAGATTCAATAATAACATGTTCTTTCAAATCATAAAATCTATATGCTTTGCTATTTACAGCATAACCAATGAAAACACATTCATAAGCTCTACTAGCAAGTTTTCTCCTTTTAGGATCAGGAATCCTAACATAAGATAAACATCCCCAAGTTTTAAGATAGGATAGATTTGGTTTCTTATTCTTAAAAACTTCATATGGAGAAATTTTACTTTTAGATTTAGGAATCCTGTTAAACACATAGCAAGCAGTTAATAAAAGTTCTCCCCACCAATGAGAAGCAGCTCCAGAGTTAAGCATAATAGCAACAACAGATTCAGCTAAAGTTCTATTTTTTCGTTCAGCTTTACCATTCATTTCAGGAGAATAAGGAGCAGTCTTCTCATGAATAATACCATGTAAATTATAAAATTCATTAAAAATAGCAGAGTCATCTTCAGTTCCTCGATCACTACGTAATCTCTTTATCTTTTTATTACACTGATTTTCAATTTCAGTAACAAAAGATTTAAACATATCAAATGCATCACTTTTATTTTTCATTAGATATACAACAGTATAATCAGAACAACCATCAATAAAAGTTATAAAATATCTTTTTCCATTTCTAGCCAAGACACCATCAAATTCACATATGTCAGAATGAATTAAATCAAGTGGCTCTGATTCTCTTGAAACAGATTTACGTGGTGTCTTGGTTATTTTGGCTTCACTACAGAATTCACATTTCTCAAAGTCATCCAAAGACAAGTTAGGAATAAGTTCTAAGTTACTCATATTTTTAATAAGGCGTTTGTTAACATGACAGAGTCTAGCATGCCAGATATTAAAAGAACACAACATATAAGCAGAAGCTGAACCTTTATTAATATCAATGTTCAACTTAAACATACCATCAGTGGCATACCCTTTCCCAACAAAAACATTGTTTTTAGCAATGGTATACATATCAGCACCTATAGTTTGAGTGAACCCAACATTGTTGAGAAGGTAGCCCGAAACCAGATTCTTCCTCATCTCTGGAGTATGCATGACCTCTTTAAGAGTTACAATCTTTCCAGAGGTAAACTTCAAATCTACATCGCCTATACTAGCAACAATAGTGGAGTGGGAATCTCCCAACAGCACTTTCTTATCCTTTGTTTCAGAATAGGACTTGAATTGTCCACGATCATAACAGACATGGCGCGAAGCACCAGTGTCTATCCACCACCCTTCAGTACCTCCAATTGCATTGACTTCAGAAATCATTGCAATCAAATCCTCTTCGGTAAGGTTCGCCTGCAGTGCAGGACGACGCTTATTCCGACAGTTCCGAGCCAAATGGCCAGGCTTGTTACAGTTATAGCAAATAAACTGTACCGAATCATTCTTTGAAGGGGGTTTTGGTCCATTCTGAGTTCTAGGAACATTTTTGTTCTGGTTGAATCGATTTCGATTCTGATTCTGATTCTTCATGAATTTACCTTTAGGTTTCAGAATAACAGATTTCTTACTGTTAGAAACAGCATTAATTTCTTCCTTTTTGTCTTGTTTACGGGCCTCCTCCTCAATCCGAAGACGGGTTATCAAACTTTCTAAGGAAAATTCCTTAGTTTTGTGCCTAAGGGAATTTTTAAAATCTTTCCAAGCAGGGGGTAATTTGTCTATGAGTACAGCGACTTGAAATTGTTCATCTAGAGTCATACCTTCAGAAACAATTTCATGAGCTATCTTCTGTAGCTCGTGAGACTGAACCTCCACAGACTTGTCGTCTGTCATCTGGAACTTCAGGTAGCGACTGACTGCGTATTTCTTTGAGCCAGCATCCTCTATGTCGTACTTCTTCTGCAGTGCTTCCCAGACTTCCTTTGCTGTTTTGTGAGAACTATAGTAATCATAGAAATCGTCAGAAAGACCATTAAGAATATAGTTTTTGCACAGGAAGTCATGATCATCCCAAGTTTGGAATTCTTTGAGCTGAGCATCAGAAGGATTTTCGGGTAGAAGCAGAAGAGGCTTTTCAGTTTTACAGACGTAGGCAACAGTTTTGGTGGTAAGGAAAAACAACATTTTCTGTTGCCAACGTTTGAAATGGGATCCAGAAAAGCGGAAGGGTTTGTTTAGGTCAAAGGCAACAATCACAGTTTCGGTTTCAGAAGTCATGGCAGAAGGTCTTAAAATTGTTCAAAATAGTTGCTGAAGAAAACTGAAAGAAGATAGGAACGAGGTTACCAAAATGAATGAAAAGGGGCTGAGTCGCGGACTAGGTCGCTTTCTTTAAGATGTTTCGCGGCTATGCCCAAAATTTGTGCAAGCAGTGGATAGCCCCGCCGTCCCCATGATAAAACAGCCCAGATGAACCTCTGTGATCGATCAAATCTGCAGTGGAAGAAATCGAGGAAGAACAACACCAAAAAACAACGTAGGTCTTACTGCTCGGGATCAAGAAAGAACAAAAAAAATTTTAATGGGAAGAATTTTCGCAGGCAGAGGAAGAGATGGCAGAGAAAAATTTTCACACTTCAAATGTAAACCAAACGATCTCCTTTTATAATGAAAATTTGTAACAGAAAAGAATTAAACCGATTTAATTCTAGATCTGGAATTAATGCGTGTTAATTTCAGATCTGGGATTAAAGGCGGTAATAAAATCTGGATTAAAAAAAGTTTAGATTTGTAAACGTTTGAATTTGAAACGTTTTAAAACCGTTTGAAATTTGAAATCCGGTTTATTAAAATAATTATATATAAATAATAATTATTTTATCCAAAAATATAATCACCGCACGCACGTCACGTCCGGAGGCGGCGGCGCGCACGTGTTGAACCCAAGTTCAACTAAGTCCTCTCCCCTTCACAAAAGAGCCATACCCCAAAGGGCACACCCCTAAGGCAAAACAAGCTCTTTATATACTCCTCCAAGTCTTTTTGCCCAAGCAATGTGGGACTAAAGAAAAATGAGGGAAAACCAAATGAGCCCAAATCCTTTTGAAAAAATTCAATAGTTTCCAACAATATGTTTTCAAAATTCTCGTTTGAATACTTGCACGCACTATTCATCATGAGGAATTTCATATTGGTCATCTGATAATTTCGCTATCATCGATGCTTTATCAAAAGGGGCAGATTTTCTTTATGCCAAAACAATTTCAAGAGGTAGTTCTGTCAAAGTTATAGTTTCAACTGCTATTGGATGGGGGTGTTGAAATGTACCGTTGGTTTAAAAAAACTATCAAGTGGCTCTTCGAATTAATGTTGGTATCATGAGATGGTAATGAGAAACACTACATGGATGCGGGTGAATAGTGTTTATGAAATTATAAAATAATCCTCTAAATTTCTCCCTAATATTATGATTATAGTTAACAATTATAATCTTAATGAACAATCTAACTTGAACAATAAAATAAGTAACGGAATGTAAAGTGCAATCAAGAAACAAGTCAAGAGAGCACAATCACAAACGCAACAAGTTTATGCTGGTTCACCCCTCCAGAGCTAGTCCAGTACTCAAAACTTTGTTGGGCCGTAATCCACTATTTAAACAAATAGTTACAACAACATCACATCCAATGATGATTTTTCATTGACTATCTACAACAGGGCGTTTACAAACAACTTAGTTTTTTCATCTCACACACAAGGTGAGAATGTATTTACAACTTTGAAGCAACTCTTTACGGCCTTCCCTAAGCCTTGAAGACATTGCATAATGTGTTTTTGTGTGCTTATTGATTTGGGTTCTACTCTTTAAGATTTGGAGTTTTGAATGGAAGAAGAAAGCTCAATAAGAATAGAGAAAGCAAACTATGAGCTATGAGGGTTTCGTGCTTTTTTCTTTTTCTTTTTCTTCTTATTTTTCATTTGAATTCCCTTAGAATTGATGCCAAATGATCAGAGATTATTCCCATATATATAGAATGAAAACTGGTCAAGAAAACCCCCAAAAAGCCACTTCCAGCGGTCAGAAAAAACGGACAGAAATTTGACCGTTATATGCTGCCAGCAGGACAGTAGCCGATTACTGTACAATTGGTAGTTGACTATTGGAACAACATTAGTTTACTATTGAACTACTGCATGAAATAGAAAGTTCTCGTGAGTAGTCAACAACCCAGTAGTCCAATACTACTAGAAGTCAACTACTTTTCCAATAAACATGTGTGTATCAGAAAACACTATGATACACCTTCTCAATCATTTTAAAACATTTTGTGAGTGTTCCCAAGTGTGTGTGAGGCATCTTCAAGACATTACAAGAATCCCAATGATAATAATAAAAAGATAAAACAATTTACATATAATGTATTCAAGCTCTTAAATTGTTGTAGCTTTGATTTCTCATCCTCTTGTCATTGAATCCATCAGCTTCAATTCTTTACATTAGAGTCACACCTCTATTTATCGTGTCTTATGATATCACTATCTTCTATGCTCGAGCAATCTCAAAATCAATTGGTCTAATTTATTCTGTCACACCCAATGAAATTCATTAGACCACAGAACAATGTTTGTACATCATCAAAACATGTATTGGGTTATCCAATACTTAACAATTAAGGCCGTATTGTTCCTTATGAAAGATCAACCTTGATCTTATGCAGCTCCTATCACTAAAAGGTGTAAAACTCATGAATATCTAAGAGCTATCATGTAACAAGGGAAATTGTTGTGCATAATGTCATTTATCAAATTTTCTTATCTTCATCATTTCCATAAGTTAACAAATGCATAGTTATTTGTTGGACATGCCCTTGAAATTCCAAGCCATTAAGTATCAGATTTGGAACAACAACAAACAAGAAACAGATACAATCATTGGTCATTATTTCGCAAGTTTGATTGTAATATTATATTCTAGCAGACATAATTGATAAAAGCAAAATACATGTATTCAAGTACATCTATTCTATAAAATAGGGATGTTATCAAGAGAAATTGGACAAGAGAATTTGGACAAGAGAAATTGGATAAGTGATGAGAGAAATTGGATAAGAATGCGATTTTGAGGGATAAGAGAGGATGTGGGGAATTTTGCACATACAACCCCGGTTTTTACATTTTTGCCACTGGACCCTTCCCCCACACACACCCACACTTTTTATTATCCCCACTTCCCGACCATTTTTTCCAGTCCACATGCACGTGTGCACGGGTTATTTGCTAGTAGTTATATATAATTTACATTTATATACGCTAAGTTTTTTAATGCACATAAATATCCTAATTATTTTAAACCTTGCACTTAATTATCTTATTTTGGTTTCCATTCCAAATTTGTCAAAATAAATCTCATCTGACAATTTACCTTTCTTAAGAAACGTAAACGCTAAATAATCAAAACGTGCATGTTGATAAAACCAAATAATCTTGTATTGTTAATGATTAGGGCTCAGTAAATTTCAAATGTATAGCGCAAATATTAATATGAGAATAATGGGCATCATACGCCATATGAGAGGGTCTCTCATATTCCCTCTCACATAAAGGGGGCAAGTACAAGCCCACATGGGCTTGTACTTGTTGTACTTGCCCCCTTTATGTGAGAGGGAATATGAAAGACCATCTCACATGGCGTATGATGCCCATTATTCTCTATTAATATTTATAAATATTTCAACACACGCAAAAAAATGCTTAAACTAAGCCCTTAAATCAACTTTTACCTAAGACAAAAAAATGATAAACTTAATTTAAAAATCCTATTTTGATGACAAATCAATCCAAAGATATCAACCGATTTAGGCTCCACATGTGCTCTGTTAGTCAGTGTGCACTGCAAACCAGAGTCATCACTTGATAAATTTGGGCATTTGAACTTTTTAGCTCGAAAAATTCTTACACACACACTGCTGATAGGAAGACTTGAACACTTGATCTCCCAAGGGAAGCTCATGGTATTAGTACTATGGCTTTCAACTTAAATGGGTTCAATTTTAAACCATATGTAGTTGACAGTCAATGTTGTGTTATTAAAACTTGGTTTGATATCATCAACCTTTCGTGCTCGAGGTAAGCTCAGTTGGCATTGTCAACAAATGGTTTGCTCGAAATATCACAAGTTTTTAATTTTACTCCAACTTTAATGATAAACTAGAAATAACACGTGCACATAGTGCACGAAGCGGAAAAAATCCCACACTACCAGGATGCGGTGCACGCGCACAAACAAAAAGGAGTAAGAATGTTGGATCTCCTGGCACACCAAATACACTGGTAGGGGTGGTGAATAGTGTATAGCACGACGAAATTGCAAAATTAAAACATAAAGTGGCATCAGCGGTTTAAGATTTTTAAATTCTTATACTTATCCCGTTGTATGATCTTTTTTTAGTTTCTGGTAAGCAATGCCACATCGTCGTCATCCATGTTTGAATCATCGGTGTCTGATGATGCGTTGAAAGCAAGCACTTTCTTCTTTGAGTCTGATTGTTTTTTGTGATATTGAAGTTGTACTTCATAAGCCATTAGATTACCAACAAGACTTTTAACAATGAGAGCTGACAAGTCATTGGCTTCTTCTATGGTTGTTGTCTTCTTCTACCATTCTGATGTTAAGGCACAAAGAATCTTACTGACTTGTTCAGTTTGAGTATAAGTTTTACCAAGAGCAATTAGAGAGTTGGTTATGTCGGTGAATCTAGTAATCATTTCTCCAATTGTCTCGTTCTCATTCATCTTAAATAACTCAAACCTATGAACAAAAACTCAAATTTTAGTTTCTTTAACTTTACTAGTTCTTTCGTGTGTTACCTCGAGTGTATGCCAGATTTCATGTGTTGAGTTGGCCTGTGAGACTGATGTGTGCCATTATTACACATATTTTACACTCGTTTCATTTGCATTTCATATAATTTCAACCCATGTTTCGCCCCAGTTTCCCTTTTTTTTGTTTCCTTTTTCGCTTTTTGGTACTTCTCATGCGTTGCAGGAGAAATCAGGAATTTTGGGCTCAAACGTGGAGAAAAGACGATTAAATGGAGCGAGAAGAGATTGGGAAGCAAAATGAGGAGAAATGAGCTGCATGATGACACATGCGGTCGCATGAGCCGAACCACGCGAGTCGACCAGGACTCCCAAGCAACCAATAGGATCAAAGCCATATAGTCGCGTCGTCTAAGCCAAACGACCATGTGGAGGAGCTGAGAAGAGACACATTCTGAAGCCACGCGGTCGTGTTTCCAGAAGCCAAACGATCGCGTTGTGCAAGCTGAAGGAAGAAAAGAACCCAGACGATTTCGTCGAGTCATTGGAGACGATGTGGTCGCGTCCTCTTGTGCTGAGATTGTAATGACCCTAGTTCCCTATACATAGGGTGTGTATAGCAATATATTTGTGTGGTGTATTTGTACTTGTATTTTTATGTATAGTGTGTAGTATGTATAGTACTTATGGGAGAGCACGGTCTCAAACCGGCAGTTTGGGACCTAAACCGAACCAGACCGTATAAGTAGCAGTTTCTCACAGGCCAGACCAAATCAGACCATCGGACAGACGGTTTCTGAGCCGATGAAAACCGCTTGGAGCGGTTTGGTTCGGTTTGGAACCGCGGTTCAGACATTTGATGACGTAAGATCCCCTCGTATACCCAATTTTGCTAAATATAGACTTTGTCATTAAAATAATTTCATGACATGGCTTCATTTCCTCATTCCCCCAGCGAACCCGCGACCACTGATTCCTGAAGATGGGTTGCGCGACTGCTTCGGACAGCTTCTCAACGCCGGCGTCGGACTGCTTCTCAACTGAAAGAGAAGAATAAATACGAAGATGAATACGAAGAAAAACAACAACAAGAAGAAAGAATAAGAACGAGGAGGATGGGTTTACCTAGTCCTGGTGTTGGCGATGGCCGATGGGCTGACCGCTGATGGAGAATTAGCGATGCTCAAACGAGAAAAAAACGAATGCAGTCTGAACTCTGAATAGTGAAGACTTGAGATTGAAGAAGGCAGATAGCCAAATAGGGCCGGCGCGGCGCTGCTTAGTCTAAAGGCCTTAGGCTACGGTTCCTAGGGACTATGGTTAAAATCCCTACAGATTTCCAGCACAATATATAATATATGTTAGGAGTCGGTTCGGTTCGGTTTAAGCGGTTTCGACAGGGTGAAACCAAACCAGACCATATAAGTGGTGGTTTCCAACGATTGAGACCAAACCAGACCGATGGAGAGCGGTTCGGTTCAGTTTTTGGCTCGGTCTGATTCGGTCCGGTTCGGTTCGGGCGGTTTGAGCAAACCGTGCTCACCCCTAATAGTAATACCAGATTAGATGTCTACGTGGTTGCCTATTGTTGTGCTATGAGCAAAGATAAGCCTATATGGATGTCCTCTTGTATGCTTGAGTATATGGTGTGATGTATTAGAGAGAAGTTAGTGGGTATAAGTTGGCGTAGAGAGTGAGAATATGTGTATAATCGGAAGTGTAGGGTATTTAGTAAGTGAGCGAGTGTGTGTCGAGTAATAAGGGATATGTGATGGGCAAGTGGGGATGTAAGGAAGGGAGAGGAGTTGTGGTCTTTGCACTTAAACCCAATAGATAGCATTGACACCCAATCACTTTTCATTTCTACCCAAAATTGGACTAGTTTCCAATAGTGATATAAGAAAGGGGTTTTATGCAAAATTTCCTCTTATGGCATGACTTGTAAATAGATTAGGAAGGTGGAGGGCCAATATGAAGAGAGATAATGATGAGTTGTCATGGTGCATAATGGCATAGTGGTAAATAAGTGGAGGTTGAGTGGTATCTAGGAAAATGTGGGTATTTTGGTCATTTCCTTTAGCAAGAAGTTTCCACACACACCCACACACTTCACTAACCCTTATCCCAACCCCTCTCTCTCCCCCCTACATCAGTTGGGCCGAAATCCTCAAGGAAAAAACAAAAGAAAAGAAAAAGAGAAAGAAAAAGAGGAGGAAAAGCAGAGAAGAAGGGATAAGCTTGAGCTAGGGTTTTGGGAGCTTAGGAGAGCCATGAAGATGGAGGGCTCAAAGAAGGAGGGGCCATAGAGAAGGAGACTACCCCTCATCTCTCATCGCCCTAGAGGTAGGAATTCCTTCTCTAGTGGTTTATTATCCTAATCCATGTTAAAATAATTTAGTTCCATGCAAATCACTTGGCAGAATTTGTAGACAGATTCTGTAGCTTGTTCATATGGTGATATCTCTTACTTTAGACTTGAATAAATTCCCTAAAAATATACACTTGTAGATCTTGAAGTTCTACCCCAAAATCATATAAAATTTGACATAGGTTCAATTCAATAATTAGGAGTAAAAATTCCATCTTTACAACTTATCTGAATTTCATTCAGACTGGACACAGTTCAGTAAAACTTAGCTCAGTCACTGCACACTCCATGGAATTTTATGTTCGTGGTCTCGTTGTAAATTTAACAAGTTTTTCTAAAACTTCATCACGGTGCATGTGTTTCGAAATTTTGACTAAAACATGTCCAAAATTATCAATCTTTAACACCCTCAGAATCTATCTGAAAAACAGATTTGGCACGCTTCACCAAACAATTCATCATAAATCACCTAGGATGTATTTATGCATGAAATTTTATATGTGAGTCCAGTAGTTCTATATATACAACTTTTATTTAGGAAGTTTCATCAAATTCATAAAGAAAACAGATGATGACTGCCATTATTTATGACTGTCTGCACTTTTCTGCAAGCTGAATTGCCTATGTGGTGTTTTGAATTGTTTATTGGTGCTAATCTTAATTCTATTGCACATGATTATTGTTGTTACATGGAATGGAGTTTATTGTTATGGTTTGTTAATGGATATACCAATGTGCTTGTGGCCATGCTCATGACGCTCATCACATGTTTGTGGAAATGCATAAATGAAAGGATGTGTGATGGTGTTGCTTGTGCAAATGCCCAAGTGAATGCACATGCAAGAATGTGAGATATACCCATTTCTATGGGATGTGATATGATGTTGTTAGGGACACGAAGGTGGAGTACACGGTCATGGACAAAGTGGCCGCGGTAGGAGGCGGGATAATTCGCCATGGGTCACCTCTTGATCCATTAGGTGACTCCACATTGATAACGGAGTAGAATCACGATACACTTACACGTCGACACATTCATGTGATCCCATTGCATTGCATCATTGTGTTTCATATGCATCATGGCATCATTGAGCATTATGTGTGAGTTGTGGTTATAGATATGGTTGTTACCTTATATGTATGATTGTTGCCATGAATGCATGAGTTGCTTGAAATGGTGGTGTGTTGGACAGATGAGTTTATGGCATTCTGTGCTTCAAGATGTTATCTTTTTATGTTTGGGTTTACCTTCGTTCATCAACTTGTGGTCTTTTTAAATAATCGGATTGTGTTAGGCATAAAGTTTTTGTTTTGTTGAAAAATTCATGTGTTATTGAGAGAAAGGTGATGCCTTTAAGTAGTGGAATGCACAACTCAACCATTGGACAAATAGTTCTAAGAACGCTATTGACATACACTTAAACTTGTGGTTAATTGTCCTTCCATTTAGATTCCAATTGTTAAAGATAAACATGCTCTTAATATTGTGGGTTGCCATTCTCGAATGTTGTAGCTTTATGTCTCTTCTTAATAAAGCAATGCCATGATGGCCATATGCTCCACTTATGTATGACTAGCATACAACCATGCTTAATGCAAGTTGTAATAATTGAGAGCAAAGTATGAATTTTAAATTGTAGTTTCTTTCCTTTTATAACATGTATCCCTACGCCTAGAATGCAATATGTTATTCTTGTAGTTGCTATTGCAGATGATGTTGTTTCATTTCATTATGCTATTGCATTCATGGTTGAATAATATGCCATTAGAGCTAGGCAATTACTACTGGGTCACGCGTTGACGTGCTCCGTTGACTTTTCAGGTGTGGTTCTTGGTGTGGGAAGCAGATGGAGCTGTGGAGATCTCTGGTTGAGACTAGAGCGTGTGGTGGTGAGGGGAGAGGAGAGAGCTATGTGTACTTTGGGTTTTCTGTTGGGGTGAGAGATGCTTGTACTATATGAATTGATGCATTGGAATGCTTGAGATGTATATGAAATTGTTCAGTGTTTGGTTTTTAGTAATTCTCTATGGCTTGGTCTCGTTCTATGTTTATTGATTGGTTGTTTCGTTGAACACTACCTGTACTATTCCCAACAACGCGTAATGGCCTGCCAGTATCTTTTGTTTCCTCTTTTTTTCCTTCGTAACACTCGCTGCTCTGGGAGAAACTGGGACAGATTCGTACTTTCCGGGTATTCTGCGAAGCGGGGCGTGACAGAGATGAAACCAAACGGCCATTTCGCACGGTCGTTTTAGATCAATTTTGGAGCAGAGAAGCCACAGACGATGCGGTCACATGGTCTATCTACACTATCGCGTCGTCGGTATGATTTTCAACCCCTTTTTCACACTTTAGATTACACAGCTGTGTCATTCACACTTTAGACTACATGGCTGTGTCATTCTTGACGCGTCCGCGTCCTCATAGATTTTGGGGCCCGGTGGGCGTCGTTGTCACGACCTGGTCCCTGTGATACGCAAGGAGGCAGGGTACATGACAAGAACTAAAAACGTATCTACAGGTCCACTGCGCATTGCTGGCAATAGTACATGTAGTACTTAACAAACAGCCAACCAACAAACACAGAACGACACAAAGTCACATGGAAATACTGAAAGCCAAACACTGAACAATTTCATATACATTTCAAACATCCCATTGCATCAATTCATATAGTACAAGCATCTCTCACCCCAAAAGAAAACTCAAAGTACAAAATAGCTCTCTCCTTACCCCTTACCACCTAATCTAAGCTCCAACTCCCAACAACAGCCCTCCAACCTCAACCTCCAGCTCCACCTGCCATCCCCAGGAACCACACCTGAAAAATCAACGGGGGCACGTCAACGCGTGACCCAGTAGGAATGCCAACTCCCTCTAGTATGCTATTATGAAAATGCAACTATTTTACATGCATTCATAGCAAGGTGCAAATGAAGTATGGAATGAGCTAAAGGGGACACGGGTATGACATAAAGCATTGAATGCATAACATAAACGAAAGTATAACAACAAAAGAGTGCAACAACATAAGTAAAATAAACGCAAGCGACAAGAACTACAATAGGCGATGTATATAACAAGGGTATACAACATGAAAGGGCTACAAGTAAAGAACGTACAAGTAAACAACAATTGATAATGCTATAAAAGTAATGAAAGTTATCTGAAGTTTTTTGGACCATAAGTAGTGGGTAGACCCTCTTGGGACTGGACCTCACCCCAAGTTGGGGTGGAACATGCAAACTCCCCGAGACACGCTCTTACTAAAGGAGCGTTGTTTTCTCCTTATTTTCCATTCACATTTTCTCCAATTCTCCTCATTTCTGCCACTCCCTGCCACTCGGGCAAGAACACAAGGGCCACCAACCACCACAACTGTCCAGCCCCTCACGTTTCCCCCCACAACTTAGTGTCTCCCAATCCCCGCGTCACCCTCATTTAAGAGGACTTAATCATTTCTTAGCAATAAGTGAGACAACATAGCATACCACATTTATAAGTGCATCTTTACCAATTTTAAAATGACATAAGAGTGACATAATAGAAACAAGAAAACTATACATTGCATGCAATGTTAAGAGGGCATAAAGGAATGAATAAGCTAGTATGCTCTAAACTTAGAGGAAAGAACATACAACATAATGAATGACACGAAAGTTCCGTGGATAAGAGGACGACCACAACCACATCTCCCTTCTTCTTCACAACATGCCCTTGGCATCATTGAAACAAGCACCATCTTCCCAACACTTAGCCAATTACCACACAACGCCATCCTCCATAAACACCCACCATCCTCCATAAACATAACGTATCACAATATAACAACATTCGGCTGAGCTCGCAACATGAACCATTTCCCATTAACATGTACTAGAAAACAACATAACGAAGAACCATGAGTAAACGTAAGTATCGTGCACTAATTCCAACCAAACCTCATTGTAGGATTTAAAATTATTTGGCAACATAAACTAATCTCCAAATTCTACCTTAGTAACATTTGTTGTAAACAAAATGAACATATTCATTAGTTCAATTGAAACAACATAACCCACTAGCTAGACAACAACTTGAAAACAACATAATTCATAATTTTCATGGCTTGAAAAGAGTGCATCACCATGATTACAGTTAATCTCTTTAGAATGTTAGGATGAATTAGGATAACATGCTATAAAGAGATGGAATTTCTACTTCAAGTAACACTAATGCACATGCATAATAGAAGAAGATTTAGCGTGAAGTCCTAGTTATAGCATCTCTTAACATTCAGCTTGCTGGAAATTGCACAGCAGTCAGGTTGAATGGCATTTTACTCCATATTTTTGTATGGAACATAACAATGCAATGTCAATGAAAAGTGTAGGTATGGTAGTTTTGGATTCACAGATAAAATATCAGGCAAAAATATTAAGTAGCTGATTTATAGTGAATTATTTGGTGAAGTCTGTCAAATCTGTTTTCCAGACAGATTTCAGAGTCTGTCTTGATTGCTGATTTTGGGCCTATTGCTGTCAGAATTTCGAAAATTATACACTAAGATGAAATTGTAGATAAACTTGTTAACTTTCCAGCAAGACTAAGAACAGCAAATTCCATAGAGTGTGCAGATAATAAGCTCCATTTTTCTAAACTGTGTCCAGTGTGACAGAATTCCAGACATGTTGCAAAAATCGAATTTTTAACCTAACTTCTAGTTTGAATTGGACAAGGTTGTGAACATAAAAGTTATTAATGACATCAATATGAACAACATATAAAATTTACATAGCATTCCTACTAGCCAATTAAGCCCAGAACTTAGTCAAAGTTTCAGCTTTTCAGGATAAAATTTTCAGCATCAAGAACAAAAGTGTTTCATGGAAATTAATCATATATTAATCTCAAAATTAAACATGTACCAATTCTACAAATGACAACCAAATAGTATACTCGGGGAAATTGGATTCCTACCTCAAGTTGCTTCATTTTCTTATCAAAATCCAAGCTTTACCTCCATCCAAAACTCTCCTTCAAGATCCCATCAAAAAATCTCCAAACTTGCATGAAAAACTCCCCTTTTAAGCTTCCATCAACTCCTACTTGCTAGCACTTTGGATTAGGCTCTAAAGGAGTGGAGAGATGAGATTTTCCCATGAAAAATCGAGGCACAAAGTGAGGGGAGAGGGGGAGAACGAAAATGAAAGAAGGGAGATGAAAAAAAGAATGAAAGTGAGAGAGAAAGAGAAAGTTTAAGGATTAAATGCTAAGGGTATCTTCTACTCTCTTCTCCTTCCTTCCACACACTTCTCTTCTTGTCTTTTTCTTCTCTTTTTCTTTTATCTTTTAATATATTCTTATCTCTTAAGAAAAGTTTAACACACTCACCATTCTTCATGCACACCCCTTAATAAATTACTACTAACCCATTACTTAGCACACATTCCATTTTCTAACACACACCCTCATATACCCCCCCCACCCACCCACACCATATATTACATACCACAATGCCATAATATTAAGAAAACATATTAATACCACTTCATTACTTACAAGCTTTATATTTAATACAATGGCAATATTTTCTACATACACTACACTACTATAAACACTACAAACACATAATCAACTGTATAGGCATCAATGATATTCTCATCCATGCTACCATATGCATCCATATAAGACAGGCTTATGGACATACATTCACCCATAGAGACATACAAGTAGGCATACAGTAGACTATTTACCATACATACCACGTAGCTACTATACACACTACACAAGTATACACACACTGCAATAATACTATATATACTACACACCATATAAATACACACAGGTATGCAAGGGTATACACACAATGTAGCACACAAATACACATACTATTCATCCATATAGGTACACACATAGCCAACCAAATAGATACTTACTATGCACACTATGTATCTCCTATACTCACTACATGTTCTACAAGCATGATATACTATATATATATGTATGTATGTTTGTTTGTATATCACACAAACATATACCCTACCATACAAGGCAACTAGGCCATTACAGTCGTCAAGGGGTAGTTTCGGGTATTCTTGAGGGGTATAAAAGCTTTTTGAGTCATCTCTGCGTGGAGGATCTTCTCTGGACATTTTGGCAGACTTTTCTGAGCTTTGCAGGTGTAAAAATTCTTTATTCTCTGCAACCTTTAATTGTTCCTTTTGTTTTAGTTTAATCTTTGAATAGCGAATTTCTCTATTGATTACTCTTGTGATTATGGATTGTTTACTATTGAATCTCTGCCATTATCTGATGCATCGAATGCCCCTTCAATGATTTTTATCATCTATAATTGCGTGGATCATGAGTAGTGATTCATCTAGGACCAATGGGTTGAACCCCATTGCATTAAATTATGGATGGATGAATTGTTATGAATTTGTTGAGTAATTGAGGATGATGGGTATGTTAGGACGATTATTATCAATGTAAACCGAATTCCCCCTTCGTGGGTAATTAGGTTAATTCACGATTAGCATCGGGGTTAATTTAGGGGGTTTTAATACATTGATCGATACTATCGATTGCACGATTAGCGTCGGTGATCGATTAGAGCCCTCATAACATAGATTCGAATCCTAATCCACGAGAGTGGTGTGGAGGAAGATTGGAGAGATTCGTTGGACATAATGCATCTAACGTGTATCGATGCATGATTAGCGTCAGTATCGATACATGTTAAGTAGTCCTATCGTGCGCCACAAGAGTGGGGGATAGGGTTAATATAAAGGGATATCTCATCATGCAGTACGAGAGTGGGGGTGAGACAATACTCTTAGATTAGACAACCTTTCCCGAACCTCATGAACTCAACAATCGATTTACACTAATCAATCCTATTTTAATCCAAACGGTGGGGATATCCATGCACTAGAGCTTATTTTATTGGTATTTTCTCCTAGTTTTTATAGATCTCAACCTTGAACTCGATTATGTAGCTATTGATACGGGAAGAAATTGATAGTAACAGTTGCCTCCCAGTGAACGACCCGTATAACGCTACAACCACATCGTGCACCTGTGGCTTACAAATTTAAAGCTGACATACGATTGCGAACAGAGGCTCGATTGAACTCATTCTTGTCCATGGCGCAAAAATAGTGCATTCATAGCCTTTGAGTTGTGAGTTGCATCGGATTTGTCAATTGCGGTCTATTCTGCGTAAGGGGTTGTAAGGTTCTCATATGCCGTTTACAATTTGTTCCACATTTCGTAATCAATGCTTTGAACATAGATCGTCATTCTCTTCTTCCAATATGAGTAGTTGGAACAATTGAATAGTGGATGCCTTGTGGTAGAGTGCCCGTCTGAAAATTGTGATGAAGAGGTTGAATTGTTCGTCGGATAGGTGTAGGCTGTAAGGATCGCCTTACCCTTGCAATACTAACAACACACACTAGAGGGGGGTGAATAGTGTAATGGCAATAAAATTGTCCAATTAAAATTAAACTTGCAAATGCGGAATAATAAATGCAAGAGGAAATAATTGACACAATCAATCTAAACGCAAACACAAGATTTACACTGGTTCCCCAAACTTGGGTACGTCCAGCCACACCAATATTCACTATATTCCCACAAAGAGAAGTGAATACAAATCTCACAAGGAGATACCCCACCAAGAGGATTTATGCCCCATACAAGGACCCAACCAACCCTACACGAGGATCAAGACTCCCACCAAGAGAATCACTAACTCCCACTCAGAGAATTAGGGTTAGCCCTACACAAGGACACTAAACTCCCACCAAGAGAGTTTGTAACGACTGGTTTTCTTGTATCTGGATTTATTATTATATATATATATATTGGTGGAATTTCTCCTCATGTGTGTGGTTTTCGTCTCCGTAGCTTTCGTTTTCGATCGTTTCGTCGTGATTTTCTAGCTTCTTCTTTAGAATCGTCGATTTCGGAGTAAGTCATTCGTGACGGGCTTCATATCGGTCATATCTTATTGTTAGATCAAGCCTAGGAGTCTTAGGAATCGATCCCGGAGCTTCGCGCTCCATTTCGGAACTTTTTGTGCACGTTAGTCGGTACAAGAAGGGGAACCGACCGACTAGATGACGATTTAGTCGGTCGGCAAACCTACATGGACTGACTAGTGGGCTTTGTTAATTGTACAGGAGTCACTGTTTACTTTTAGTCGGTCTAAGAACGATCACCGACCGACTAGATGCTCAACTAGTCGGTCAGAACTTGCTCTCAGACCGACTAGTTTCTGTCAGTAGATTTCACCTAAGTTACTGTTTATCGTTAGTCGGTCCATGAACACTCACCGACCGACTAGGTTACAAACTAGTCGGTCGACGGGCCTTCACAGACCGACTAATTCATTACCCAGATTTTTCCCTACTTTCGCTGCTTGGTGTTAGTCGGTCACAGTTAATCGACCGACCGACTAGTTGCTAAACTAGTCGGTCAGCCAACCTTCTTTGACCGACTAATCAGTGCCAAAACCCTAATTTCTGGGTAGCCGCCAAGTCGTTTTCTATAAATACCCCACTTCATTTCTTTTCTTTCTTTCTCTTCTCCTGGCTTCTTTCCTTCCCCCTTGACCTCTGATCTTCCCCAACCTTCCTCTAGCCTTCCTCCATCATCAAGAGCTTCTCCCCCTCTCCATTTTGACTAACCACCATGCCCTAGGTCATCTCCAACCCCCAAAATCCCCCAAAACCCCATTTCTCCATATTTTCCCCATCCATTCCAGATCTGAACCCTAGGTTCCCTAGAGCGTTTCTTCCGTTGCCGTGCTTGCTCGGCATCATTCTTCCGCTTCCGATACGGTAATAATCGATCTCTTAATGTTTTCATAACCCGTTGTGTTTTTGTGAACCCCTAATGAAATGAATGTTGTTTTGATGATTGTTTCTCCATAACAGCGACGTCCCCGTAGATTAGCATCCGTGAGACGAACCCTCGTTGATCGTCATCCTCGGTGCTAGGCAAGTGAAACTTGCCACTTAGGGTTTGGGCCATGTCTTAGGCCATTTGCTTGTTGTAGGCGTAAAAGAGACTAGGCGACGAAATGATACACGCCTAGGCGCAAATTTAGGAACTAGCTTGACAACGAAGCTAGATCCGACATTTATCATGTTGCATAACTACCATGTCATGTTTAATTTCCATTAACAGTACGCAAATTAATTGTCATGTCATTGCATTCTTTAAGTGTTCCCGTGATTGCGTAGCTCCGCTACACCTTGTGAAATGATTGAGGCTAGGTGCACCCCTATGCCAAATGAAATACGCTCCTGGCTGTGATCCAGGAAACGAGCTCTTGTGCTGGGCAACCCTGGCTCATTTACTGAGCTCATGTACAGGGACCTTGGCTCGTTCACACGTGGGTATTGGGGTAAGAGTTAAGCGGACAATCAACTGGGAGTCTGCCCGATCAGCAACTGCAGTGGTAAGGCGTAAACTCTGGGTTCTGGGGTAGTGTTAAGCGGCCAATCAGCGTGAATGCCAAACCGTTCAGCTGTAAGGCGTAAACATCTACAAACAACGTGAAACGTGACTAGTGAAAAGATTGAGATTGTTAGTAGCTTGGCTACTCTTGACATGCCTTGATAAATGGTTCTCTTGTACTTAATGTTCACCATGTCTTACTTGTGCACTCATGTTATAACTGCCATGTCATGCATACTATAACTGCTAGGTTGTTAGTTTGCCTTACTTTCAGTTTCCTTGCCCAAGTCTTTTAGACTTGCTGACATGTGCCCCTTTACTCTTTTGGGTGACACATGTTAGATTCTGAGCCTGAGTACATTATTGAGGACGAGGTGTTTGCTGACGCCGAGCCTGAGCCTGTGTTTGGCGAGGAGTACGTGGACACGGGGGACCAGTCCTAGTGTCTTCTTTGAGCTTTCCCTTTTTGTTTAGACTACTGTTTTGTTGTCGGTGCGTAGCACATATACCTTGTTACGTTGTTCCTTTTGTTGGCCTTGTTCTGGGCCTTTAGACTCTCTCTTTTAGCCTGGTGGCTTTTCTGGATGTTGAACTTAATTTTCATGTTGGAAAAATTATGAGATTTTATTTCTGTCTCTCCTTGTGTTATTATTGTTGTTCCGGTTGTGGTTACAGGGACCTGCTTATGTTTTATTGACGCTTATCGGGTTTGGAGCTTCACCGCTCCACTCTCGTGCTGACCTTTTCACGTCTCGCCTCCATTTTAGGGAAGCGGGGCGTGACAGGTTTTATTGGTGGCCCATGCAGGTCCTCTTCTGTAACTGCGATTATCGGAATGACGATAATAATATTAGAACGTCCAATAAACTAAGTTCAACGTCCGAGTCATAAGCTATGAGTCTAATCTGCTTCGTTTTCTGTGTCATTAGATGGCAGGAAGGCGATTCACCCGTGGTGGAGGTAGTGGTGCGCCCCTTCATGACGAGGAGCCTGAGCGCGAACCCACCAATGGGGAGATGATGCGGATGATGCTCCAGATGATGCAGGTGCAGCAGGGCGTGCTCCTGCAAGTCCAGAATGCTCCACTTGCTCGAGATGCCCGGGCACTTCCGGATGCCCCTCGCTTCGAGCCGGGAGCGAAGCAATTTCGGGAGCTGGGTCCCGCATATTTTGATGGGTCCGAGGGTCCTCTGGCTGCCGATGAGTGGATTCGGAACATAGAGGATAACTTGAAGATGGCCAAGATCACCCCGGCTGGATGGGTTGATTTGGCGAAGCGGCAACTCAAGGATAATGCTCGGAACTGGTGGGATGCGGAAGAGAAGATGTTGGTGGAGCCGATAGCTTGGGCTACCTTTAAGTCCAGGTTTGATGAGGAATTCTTCCCGAAGGCTGCTAGGAAGGAGATGCTGCAGTGCTTTATTGATCTGAAGCAAGGGAGCTTGACGGTGGACCTGTACCACTAAGAGTTCACTAGGCTGAGTCGGTTCGCACCGAAGATGGTGCAGGATGCTGATGAGAGGGCTCAGAGGTTCCTGCAGGGACTTGCTTTGGAGCTCCAGAGTTTTGTGTCTTCCTCTGATCTGGACTCTTATCAGAAGGTTCTGGTCGCTGCGAGGAGGCAGGAGCTGAACCTGAGTCAGAGGAGAGGACATGTTTCTGGTGCTGGGAAGAGGCCTATGGAGCAGGCCAGGGCGGTGGTTAGGCCTGGTTTCAAGTCTAATCAGCCAGCTCAGTTCAAGAGGCCAGGAGGGCCTATTCAGAAGTCTTGCCATTTTTGCGGCAAGCCTGGCCACATCAAGGATCAGTGTAGGAAGTTTCTGGGCCAGTGTTTTGTTTGTGGTGATGCTTCTCATGTCGCGAAGGATTGTCGGCATGCGAATCTGCTGCGGAGGGCACCTGTTGCAGCACAGCCGTTGCAGCAGCGAGCGTCCATTCCTGCTAGACGTGGAGCAGCTCTTGTTCCACAGAGGCAGGCTTTTCAGCAGGCTATTCCGCCGAGGAGGCAGGCTTTTCTGATGACCGCTGTGGAGAGCGAGGCTGTGAATGAGGTTATCGCAGGTAATCCTCAATCTAGCTGTTACTTTCCTAGCTGGTTTTGATTGTTAGATTGTGTTGTTTGCTTGAACATGATTGTTTGCTAGACTAGGGTTTGATTGTTAATTGCTTGTTAGGTGTGGTTTTGGTATGCACATTTCCTGCACGAGTTCTCTTTGACTCTGGTGCATCGATGTGCATTATTTCTCAGAGCTTCGTGGAGAAGCATTCCTTGTCGACGTCCCCTCTTTCCAAGAGTTGGAATATCGTTACATGGAATGGCATGGTCTCGGTGCATCTTGGTTGCAATTCTTGCTCGTTGGTGGTCTGTGGACATGAGCTTTACGCTGATTTCATTATCCACGACATCATCAACTATGATGCGGTCCTTGGGATGGATTGGCTTGCGAGCTTCTATGCTACGATCGACTGTCGGAGGAAGAAGGTGGTGTTCGAGATTCCCGGACATCCAGTATTTGAGTTCAGCCGAGGTAGCAGTTCGCTTGGTCCTGTCAGATTTCGGGCCAGGCTGGTGGAGATTGTGGCTATGCAGATGGAGTTGGAGAGGCCTGCTGTGGTGCGAGATTTTGATGACGTCTTCCCCGAGGAGATGTCTGGGTTGCCACCTGATCGAGCTCTGGAATTTTCTATTGATCTCGTTCCGTGAGCGCATCCGATTTCGAAGGCGCCATATCGTATGGCACCCGCCGAGTTGGAGGAATTACGGAAGCAGTTGGATGGGCTTTTGCAGAAGGGTTATATCAATCCTAGTGTGTCTCCGTGGGGAGCACCGGTGCTGCTGGTGAAGAAGAAGGATGGTTCGCGTCGCATGTGCGTGGACTATCGGGAGTTGAATGCGGTGACCATCAAGAATAAATACCCGTTGCCTCGCATCGATGATATTTTTGATCAGCTTGGAGGTTCGAGGGTGTTTTCGAAGTTGGATCTGAGGAGTGGTTACCATCAGTTGAAGGTGAAGAAGGGAGATGTTCCGAAGACAGCATTCAGGACGAAGTATAGACACTACGAGTTTGTGGTTATGCCTTTCGGTGTAACCAATGCACCCGCAGTTTTCATGAATCTGATGAACCTTATTTTCTACGACTTTTTGGATAAGTTTGTCGTTATCTTTATTGACGACATTCTGATCTATTCAAAGTCGGAGGAGGAGCATGCCTCGCACTTGAGGACGGTATTGGAGATTTTGAAGAAGCATCGTTTGTATGCCAAGTTTTCGAAGTGCGAGTTTTGGCTGGATAGAGTTGCTTTTCTGGGGCATGTGGTGACTGGAGATGGTATTTCTGTGGATCTCGAGAAGATTAGGGCCATCAGAGAGTGGCCTGTTCCGCAGTCAGCGTCTGAGATCCGGAGTTTCCTTGGACTTGCTGGTTACTATCGGCGTTTTATTAAGGACTTTTCCCGTATTGCTGAGCCGATGACCAGGTTGACGCGGAAGGATGTACCTTTTGTTTGGTCGGGTAATTGTGAGAATGCCTTTGGTGTTCTGAGGGAGAGATTGACGACTGCCCCTATTCTTGTTGTGCCTGATCGCAGTGGAGGATTTGAGATCTTTTGCGATGCTTCTGGCAAGGGTCTCGGTTGTGTGTTGCATCAGCACGGGCATGTTGTGGCGTATGCTTCGCGTCAGCTCAAGACTCATGAGAAGAATTACCCGACGCATGATTTGGAGTTGGCTGCTGTTGTGTTTGCGCTCAATATTTGGAGGCACTTCCTGCTGAGTGAGAAAGTGAAGATTTTCACCGATCACAAAAGCTTGAAGTATATTTTTACTCAGAAGGAGCTCAACATGCGACAGCGTCGATGGTTGGAGCTCATAGCGGATTATGAGATTGATTTACAGTATCACCCTGGCAAGATGAATGTGGTTCCTGATGCGCTGAGTAGGCTTCCAGCGGTGATGATTTTGACCTCGCAGTGGAGATTGCAGCAGGATTTTTTCGAGTCTGGTGTGGAGATTGTTCTTCCTGGGGAGGCTTCTTCGTTGATGTGTATGCAGATTCAGTCGACGATTGTGGATCGGATCAAGGCTGGCCAGGCCGAGGATCCGAAGCTGGTGAAGATTCGGGAGCAGGTGGAAGCCGGTCTGCGGACTGAATTTTTGATTCATGAGGATGGCTCGCTGAGGTTTGGAGCCAGGTTGTGTGTGCCAGATGGGGATATTAGAGAGGAGTTGATGGTGGAGGCACATAGTTCGCCGTATTCTGTGCATCCTGGTGGGACCAAGATGTACCAGGATCTTCGTCTGAACTATTGGTGGCATGGCATGAAGAGGAGTGTGGCTCGGAGTGTAGTCAAGTGTTTGGTTTGCCAGCAAGTGAAGGCGGAGCATCAGCGTACGGCCGGGTTGCTACAACCGCTTCCGATTCCGGAGTGGAAATGGCAACACATCACTATGGATTTCGTGACTGGACTACCTCGGAGCCCGAAGCAAATGCCGCGATTTGGGTGATCGTAGATAGATTGACCAAATCCGCGCACTTTATTCCATTCCGAGTGGGACAGTCCACTGAGGCGCTAGCGAGGAGATATATGGAGGTAAATTCTTTTACTCTCCGTTTTTATTTCCTTTCCTAGTTTGGATAGTGATGTAACGTGAATCGTGCAGGAGGTCGTACGACTTCACGGAGTCCCCGTGAGCATCGTGTCGGACAGGGACACGAGGTTCACATCTCAGTTCTGGCAGAGTTTGCAGAAGAGTTTGGGTACGCGTCTGAGTTTCAGCACGGCGTACCATCCGCAGACGGATGGCCAGTCCGAGAGGACGATTTAGATCTTGGAGGACATGCTGAGGGCGTGCATGTTGGATTTCAAGGGTTCGTGGGAGGACCATCTACATCTGGTAGAGTTTTCGTACAACAACAGCTTCCAGGCGAGTATTGGCATGGCGCCTTTCGCCGCTCTTTATGGGAGAAAATGTCGATCGCCATTGAGTTGGGATGACTTTGGTGAACGGGAGCGGTTTGGACCTGAGATGATTGTGGAGGCCGTGGATATTGTCAGGAACATTCGGGAGAGGTTGAGGATTGCTCAGGACCGTTTTAAGCATTGGGCGGATGCTAAATGGCGTCCTTTGGAGTTTCAGCCGGGAGACCATGTGTTTCTGAGGATTTCCCCGAATCGTGGTGTGATTCGCTTTGGGAAGCGAGGGAAGTTGAGCCCGCGATACATTGGACCGTTTGACATTCTGGAGAAAGTTGGCGAGGTAGCCTACAGCTTAGCCTTACCGCCATCTTTGGAAGGAGTTCACAATGTTTTCCATGTGTCGCAGCTTCGTCGATACATTAGCGATCCATCTCATGCCGTGGATTTTTCGGAGATTACCGTTCGCCCTGATATGACGTATGACCAGCAGCCAGTGCAGATTCTAGACAGGCGTCAGAAGTCACTTCGGTACAAGGTTGTCAATTTTGTGAGGGTGATGTGGCGACACGGCTCGCCAGGAGAGTCTACTTGGGAGAATGAGGATGAGATGCGAGAGCGTTTCCCACTTTTGTTTCCGGACACGCGAGTGTTGGGAAATTCCGAGGACAGAATTTTTCTTAAGTTGGGGAGGATGTAACGACTGGTTTTCTTGTATCTGGATTTATTATTATATATATATATATATGTTTTGGTGGAATTTCTCCTTATGTGTGTGGTTTTCGTCTCCGTAGCTTTCGTTTTCGATCGTTTCGTCGTGATTTTCTAGCTTCTTCTTTAGAATCGTCGATTTCGGAGTAAGTCATTCGTGACGGGCTTCATATCGGTCATATCTTATTGTTAGATCAAGCCTAGGAGTCTTAGGAATCGATCCCGGAGCTTCGCGCTCCATTTCGGAACTTTTTGTGCACGTTAGTCGGTACAAGAAGGGGAACCGACCGACTAGATGACGATTTAGTCGGTCGGCAAACCTACATGGACCGACTAGTGGGCTTTGTTAATTGTACAGGAGTCACTGTTTACTTTTAGTCGGTCTAAGAACGATCACCGACCGACTAGATGCTCAACTAGTCGGTCAGAACTTGCTCTCAGACCGACTAGTTTCTGTCAGTAGATTTCACCTAAGTTACTGTTTATCGTTAGTCGGTCCATAAACACTCACCGACCGACTAGGTTGCAAACTAGTCGGTCGACGGGCCTTCACAGACCGACTAATTCATTACCCAGATTTTTCCCTACTTTCGCTGCTTGGTGTTAGTCGGTCACAGTTAATCGACCGACCGACTAGTTGCTAAACTAGTCGGTCAGCCAACCTTCTTTGACCGACTAATCAGTGCCAAAACCCTAATTTCTGGGCAGCCGCCAAGTCGTTTTCTATAAATACCCCACTTCGTTTCTTTTCTTTCTCTTCTCCTGGCTTCTTTCCTTCCCCCTTGACCTCTGATCTTCCACAACCTTCCTCTAGCCTTCCTCCTTTGTAACGGTCGCTTTCCGGCCTTATGTGATTTTCTGTGTGCACGTGCGTTAGCGTGCACGTATTTTATTAGACTAATTCTGGCTTCAAGTTTATGCGCTGTGTCATGCCGTTGTAATCGTTTATCTCTTCGCGGTCGTCTTCTCGCAAAACGAAGTTGAATCGATAGGGGGCGTTTTGGTCTTTTGGCTCAAAACGCTGTCCCGAATTTTACATAAATTTTTGATAGGCGCTACGCGCGATCGGCGTCTCGTCTCCGCGATCGCTCCGGTATTTTCAGATTATTTTTCTGACGCCCGGATTGAGAGTTATCGCTCAGATTATTCTGGACCGTTGATTTGCCCATCCAGTTCAAATTTCGAATTATAGCCAAATCTGGCCAAATCTCTACTAAATCTGTCTTAATCTTTTTCCTAAACTGTTTCACCAAACCCCCTAGACTTACCCCAGTATGCAGGGACGGACGCAGGTAGGGGCCAGGGGGGGCACGTGCCCCCCCTGAAAATCGATCGTGAATACAACTTTTATACTTCTGTAAGCAATTATCATGCCAAAGTAATTATTTATGTTTATTTTACACACAACAATGGCACTAGTATATTGGCTTGGTGGTAAAGCAGCGGGAAACCATGCAGTCAACGTGGGCTCAAATCCTTGTGCTAGCATTTTCCGATTTTTTCCCCTTTTATGAAATACATTTGTATATTATCATCCTAGGTTTTGTAAAGGACCGCCGTTTGTTTTTCCCCTTATTTTGCAAACGCAATGGGTCATCAAACTCATTTTTAATTTTCCCCCCCAATATTTTGCAAATGGTGAACATCAGAGTCTTGGATTCCTTCGGTTTTGCAAAGAAAAGGACGATTGTTTAAGATTTGTATTTTTGCCCCATTAGGTTTTGCAAAGGGCTCTTGGGGTTTCCAAAGGAGTTTTGTCTATGTTAATAGGTTTTTCATTGCGTTTTGCAAATGAATTTTTGATAGCTTGTTCTCACAATTTTTGCAAAGGAATTATTATTTTTCGGTATTATTATTATTATTATTATTTTTTGGTAGTCAGAATCTAAGAATCTCATTTTATATAAATTTTTGCCCCCCTTAAATACGATTTGTATTTTTATCTAGGTTTTGCAAAGGACGACGGTTCGTCAAAAGACTCAAAACTTTCGTTCTGCCCTTGGGTTTCACATCAACAATCAGACGAACAGGTCGGCGTTCTCAAGATAGTTAATTTTTTGGTAGTATTCTCGAGATATTTATAGTATATAGAACGATTATGCGCATCTCTTTAACTTATAGATTATTATTATTATTTTGAAATTTATGTGAAGCTCTTTCCAAAAAATTGATCTTTTTTAGTTCTAGGGTTTTCTGTTATTTGCATATTTCCATATAAGGTCAATTTAATCTTGTATAAGGATGTATTTGAGTCAATATAATTTTTCGTTTTGTTATAATTTTACAATAAATAAAATAAACGAAAAGTATTTCTGGCTTAAAAAATTGTGCCCCTCCTGAATTCAATTCCTGCATCCGTCACTGCCAGTATGTACACCCCTTTGACACTCAATCTCCCCCTTTCTCCTATAAATCCTAGGGTCATATATCAATAAAAACTCTTATTAATAATACTAACCCTAAAATTAACCCTAACCCTAACTCTAAAACGCAGCCGCCACCCCCAAATTCTCCCGTCCGATCTCCCTCTCTCACTCTTTCCCCTACGGCGGCATCCGCCGTTCGCCGGCCACCCCCAAAAAAAAATCCCCCTCTCCTCTCCGATCCATCTCTCCCTCTCGCTCCTCCCTCGCCCCGCGAACCCCCGCCGTCGCGATCCGCCCTCGCCGCACGCCTCCGCCACCGCGATCCCCTCCAAGCGCCGAAATCCTCCCCCGCCGCCGAGTCCGATCGCCCGACCCCGTCGCGATCCGCTTGCAGGCCGCCGCTGCGCGCATCCCGATCGCCGGCCCCGATCCCAACCGCCCCGACGGCTTCCCCTGCCCTCCGCCACGACACCACAGGCCACCGGACAGGCGGCCGCTGCACGCGAGGCCGCTGACGCAGCACGGCAGGCCGCTGCTGTGCATTCTCGCCGCCGCGCGCTTTTTTCCTGGCCGCCGCAGCCCTCCGCGCAACCGCCGCTGACGCCGACGGCTTCCTCGACAGCCCCTCGACATCGCGCGCCGCTGTGTGACAGCTTTCCACCGCGACAGCAACGGCAGCAGCGACGCATCGCCGCTGCAGTGTTTTTCCAACACACCGACAGCCGCTCAGCCCTGCCGCGGCCTTTTCCCGTCGCTGACAGGCCGCCACGACCCCCTCTTGACTGCTGTACTCCTTTGTACGGCACTGTCGGCAGCCTTGCGACGCTTCCCGGTGCGCGATACCTCCAGCCTATCGCAGTCCGAGTTCCGACGCTGTGAACGCCTTCCCGACATCCCCCACTCGCCGTTTTGAGTGGTCACTGGACGTCGCTGATTTTCTCTGGACTGTTACGGACACGTGCTTCACTGTCCGCTACCTCACGGAACTGTAGGACGATTTCCCGACGTTTTCGCTTGCTGCCACCACTTTCAGTTCACTACCAGGATGCGTCTCACTACGCTACCCGTAGTTGGGACACTGTAGACACCGCAGACACCCTCCGTTCAGACCCTACGTCCGCACTACTTCAGACTCCGGAGAGGTTGGTTTTCTCGTAACTCGTAGCGAAACCCACCCGTAGCCAAAACTGAAAACCTAACTAAAATCGGCAACTAAACTCACTAAATTTTATTTACTGCTCCTTTAAAATGTTGTGAACAATAGAATCGACGATCGGACTTTTGAACTGTGCACATAGGATAGAATCGTCGGATATGCTGCTCGGACACTTTTTGACTTGTGACAGTTAGGGTAGCCACGCTTAACTTAGAAATGAACCTAAATAGGACTTGACGAAAATCGCGACTTGACACCGTCGCCGTGATCCTTTTCAGACGGACTACCGCGGACGCGACGACCGGACGAGACGCCCGGACTGACGACGCACTCGCCAATACAGGCAAGTGTATCCACTTGCGCTTTGACTGTGCCTTAGTTCCAGTTTGTAGAACTGTTAGATTGTGTGTGATGAGAACCGGACGTGAAATGATAGCGTCCGGGACGACCCGAGACGGCTCAGACTTGACGACGAAGTCTGAGCCTGACAACAATAAACTGCTGACATCATAGGACTATCTTGCGTGTGCGTGCGTGTGGACACCCTAGAATAACACTCCCTACACCGGTCGTGTCGTGTCTTGTTATACAAAAAGCCTACGGGCGTTTCAGATGCTTCCCGAGCGGAAGTGATCTCTGTGTTCCCAAAAAGCCTACGGGCGTTTCAGATGCTTCCCGAGCGGAAGTGATCTCCGTGATACAAAAAGCCTACGGGCGTTTCAGATGCTTCCCGAGCGGAAGTGATCTCCGTGATACAAAAAGCCTACGGGCGTTTCAGGTGCTTCCCTAGCGGAAGTGATCTCTGTACTTCTTGTCCTGAGTCTCTGGGTTGGGGTAGGGTTGAGCGTGCGCACGGGGAGAGGGTCTGGCCGCCCTCGAACCGTAAGGCGTGAACCCTTTCGTGTCTTACTTGTCCTGTCCTATCCTGTCCTGTCCCGTCATGTCACGTTTTGTCCCGACACCTGTAGGTTAGTCCCGTAGTCGGTAGCACACGCTACGTCTACTGCTTGCTACGTTTACTTTTCCTGCTACGTTACTTTTCGTTACTCAGTTATAACCCCAGCATGCTAAAACAACCAGTAAATCATTATTAATAGTTGATACACTTGCAGTAGAGTCTGACGGTTTGTGTAGACTTTGCCTGACGTACAGTTTCCTCTTTTGGTGTTGTACGTCAGGTGTGGAGCCAGAGTACGAGTACGAGGCAGACTTGCCAGTTGACTCGGAGCCGGAGGGCGCTGATCCGGAGTACGATCCAGAGGACGATCAGAGTTAGAGGTCTTCTGTTGCTGTTCCAGAGATTATCCATTTCAGTTTGAGTTAGGTGCGTTGCACTCTTGCTTTCTCGTCTAGGTTGGGTGCTTGCACCATTAGTTTCCCTTTCAGCAGTTGTAGCCGTTTTCGGCATGTTTAGACTCTCAGTAATTTGATGATAAATTTTGGAATAAAATGAAATGCTTCTTTTCAGTACTTTTGTTATTTCGTACTAACTTGCAGGGACCTGTACTTTCGCTTGGGAAAACTACAGACGCTTATTGGGTCTAGGCTCTTAGCCCCGGCCTAAGCGGGCCTTCGTCACGCTTCGCCTCCGTGTTTTTGGGAAGCGGGGCGTGACATCCTTCATCAAGAGCTTCTCCCCCTCTCCATTTTGACTAACCACCATGCCCTAGGTCATCTCCAACCCTCAAAATCCCCCAAAACACCATTTCTCCATATTTTCCCCATCCATTCCAGATCTGAACCCTAGGTTCCCTGGAGCATTTCTTCCGTTGCCGTGCTTGCTCGGCATCATTCTTCCGCTTCCGATACGGTAATAATCGATCTCTTAATGTTTTCATAACCCGTTGTGTTTTTGTGAAACCCTAATGAAATGAATGTTGTTTTGATTATTGTTTCTCCATAACAGCGACGTCCCCGTAGATTAGCGTCCGTGAGACGAACCCTCGTTGATCGTCATCCTCGGTGCTAGGCAAGTGAAACTTGCCACTTAGGGTTTGGGCCATGTCTTAGGCCATTTGCTTGTTGTAGGCGTAAAAGAGACTAGGCGACGAAATGATACACGCCTAGGCGCAAATTTAGGAACTAGCTTGACAACGAAGCTAGATCCGACATTTATCATGTTGCATAACTACCATGTCATGTTTAATTTGCATTAACGGTACGCAAATTAATTGTCATGTCATTGCATTCTTTAAGTGTTCCCGTGATTGCGTAGCTCCGCTACACCTTGTGAAATGATTGAGGCTAGGTGCACCCCTATGCCAAATGAAATACGCTCCTGGTTGTGATCCAGGAAACGAGCTCTTGTGCAGGGCAACCCTGGCTTATTTACTGAGCTCATGTACAGGGACCTTGGCTCGTTCACACGTGGGTATTGGGGTAAGAGTTAAGCGGACAATCAACTGGGAGTCTGCCCGATCAGCAACTGCAGTGGTAAGGCGTAAACTCTGGGTTCTGGGGTAGTGTTAAGCGGCCAATCAGCGTGAATGCCAAACCGTTCAGCTGTAAGGCGTAAACATCTACAAACAACGTGAAACGTGACTAGTGAAAAGATTGAGATTGTTAGTAGCTTGGCTACTCTTGACATGCCTTGATAAATGGTTCTCTTGTACTTAATGTTCACCATGTCTTACTTGTGCACTCATGTTATAACTGCCATGTCATGCATACTATAACTGCTAGGTTGTTAGTTTGCCTTACTTTCAGTTTCCTTGCCCAAGTCTTTTAGACTTGCTGACATGTGCCCCTTTACTCTTTTGGGTGACACATGTTAGATTCTGAGCCTGAGTACATTATTGAGGACGAGGTGTTTGCTGACGCCGAGCCCGAGCCTGTGTTTGGCGAGGAGTACGTGGACACAAGGGACCAGTCCTATTGTCTTCTTTGAGCTTTCCCTTTTTGTTTAGACTGCTGTTTTGTTGTCGGTGCGTAGCACCTATACCTTGTTACGTTGTTCCTTTTGTTGGCCTTGTTCTGGGCCTTTAGACTCTCTCTTTTAGCCTGGGGCTTTTCTGGATGTTGAACTTAATTTTCATGTTGGACAAATTATGAGATTTTATTTTTGTCTCTCCTTGTGTTATTATTGTTGTTCCGGTTGTGGTTACAGGGACCTGCTTATGTTTTATTGACGCTTATCGGGTTTGGAGCTTCACCGCTCCACTCTCGTGCGGACCTTTTCACGTCTCGCCTCCATTTTAGGGAAGCGGGGCGTGACAGAGTTATTCCCATCAAGAGAATATTCTAATCCCACAAAGAGATAAACTCCCACAAAGAGAGAAAAACTAATTCCCACAAAGAGAATTAGTGTTACACGAATCACCAAGTAAAATAAATACTCTTACCTATGCTTTGAGATGCTTACTCATAGATGAATGCAAGCATGTAAGTGGATCTCCAAGTGTTGAGATATGCTTGAAAGCATTTGGATGATTTCCCTTGAGCTGGACTTCAATGCATGAAGAGGAATGAGTGCTCAAAGAGGGAAATGAGGGAGTTTGAGAGTGGCTTATAGATCTCCTGTGAGTTTCAATAGCATCAAGAAGTTCTAGAGATGGCAGCACACCCATATATATAGGAACCCTATATCAAACCCCAAAACCCAAGAAAACAGCCAAATGCACAATTCTGCAACGGCTAGAAACTGGGCGAAAACGACAGGAACAGTCGACTGATGATCAAAAGTCAGTCGACTGATCAACGGCTAGAAAATATCCAACGGCTATAATTTGAGCCAGGACAGTTGACGGATGAAGTCGATACAGTCGACTGTAAACAAGACAGGCGCATGTTAATCCTTCAGCAGACGACTGCTGCAGGGGATGGAATAAAACAGAGAGATGCACTCTTTCTCCAGATAAGCATACAGGCGACTGATGTCAATAAAACAGTCGACTGTAAAATAGTCAGGCGACTATAAAACATCTATCAGTCGTCTGCTGCAGGAGATGGAGAAAACAGAAATAGGCAGAGATTGCACTTCCGCTACTCAGACGATTGTTGACCAATTCCCAGGCGACTGTAAAGCTACATGCGGCTATAAACTGATCAGCAGTCGACTGATGTGAAAAGCTCAAGTTTGAGTCAATTGAAATGTTGACTTGAGCAGTGCATATCAGGCGACTGTAAAAGGATCTACAGGCGACTGGAAATCACCCAGTCGACTGTGTATCCTTCAGCAGGCGACTGATGGAAAGCCAGAGACTCCAAATGAGTCTTTGGTAAAGATGAGCCTATTGGGTTGGATTCTAAAATAATCCTAAGGCTCACTAAGATGGCTAAATGCATATGCATGAATGAGTAGACCATCTATCAAGGCATTACATTAACATAGACTCAAAAGAGAGAGAAAGTAATAAAGTAAATATTACATGGATTACATTGCTTTCCTCAGAGTCTAAGTCTTCAATCTTGATGCCTTGAAGCTCTCCATCATCTCCAAGCTTTGGCACTCCTTGAGTCCAAGCTTTGGCCCTTCTTCACTTGATGTCCTTTCTTGCACCAAGTGATTAGTCTCCAAGAAAGATATTCTAGGAATGAAACTGTGAGACTAAAACAAGAGAGTCATTAGCAGCAACATAATGTTGTGATCATCATCAAAATAAGACTGGTATGAAACACCAATACTCAACATAGGTCATCTTTAACCATGTGTTGATACCAAATGTTGGATCACCTGGCACACCAAATACACTAGGGGGGTTAATAGTGCATATCACGATGAAATTGCAAAATTAAAAGTAACTAAAAAATTGCAATAAGAGTTCGGAAGTAAATAATCACAATATAGAAAATAAGCAAGCGCAAATAACAAGATTTATCCTAGTTCGGATCCTTGTGATCATACGGTCAGTCCTTTACCCCGTAGAGATTTTCAATCCAATATAACACTTGCTTCCCGCAAGCAATCAACATACAAAGATGTCAACATTCCTCGTGTTGCAAACCTGTACAATCTCTTCAACAAGAGATTCATCAAATAAAGAGAAATAGTAAAGAAACAATATCACCTATAGCCTTGATAAAGTATGAATTTGGCAAGGAAGGTGAGGATCTTGATGTGATAATATGATAGAACACCATTGGAAATGGACTTACTAACGAGGAATTTTTTTGCAGATGTTCCCCAAAAAAATCTGAAATTCACTCTCTTTTTAGAGTGCAATTGACAACTTAAGAAAGAGAGTGTGTGAAATAGTTCGTGTATCAAGGTAGAGGTATTGGGGTCTATTTATGTGCCAAGGGGGTAGTTTATGACCGTTTGACAACTGCCCAAAATTTCAAGAATATCTGAACCGTTTTTATGAAAATTGGTCGACTAATAGAATTGATTGGTCGACTAGTTTTGCTGCTAATCTGAGATATGACTGTTGAGTCAACCTTTGACAAAAGGACACAAACCAACGGTCAGAAACTGGCAGAAAACGGTCAGAAGTTTGTCCGTTTGTGGTAGTTAAAACTACCCTTGGGTGGTTTCAGAAATTGTTTGACTTTGAAAAAATAACTAACAGAAAACAGTCAGATTAAATTGTCCGAAAAATAACTGACTGGGATAACCATTTTAATACCTAACTGGTCGACAAATAAACTTTATTGGTCGACTAAAAAACTGAAAATTAGGAAAGTGTTGAAAAAAATGATCTTAATGACTTAGAAATTTCGAACTTTTTTGAATATTTGTGGAATGTATTTGGTCGACCAGTAGAATGTATTGGTCGACTAATCTTGACATTGACGTAATTTTTTGAGGACATACCATAAAGGACTAAGATAGATCATCGGCAATGCTTTTATATTATAAGTATATGCAAGAATAAAAATGAAGATTACATCACTTTTCACAAGTTGCAAAATTTCATCGTTATGCGTTGTCTTGTGTGTGATGCTTCTTGCAATATGTTGTCTTCAATTATTATCTTATCTGAGTGTGTCTTTAAAATCTGCATAAATAAAGTTAGTATATACACATATATAAATGTTTGTATCATTAAAACATTATGAGGAGTTGTGAATTTTCAACAAAGAAGTGTTGGTGCATGTGTCGTTATCGTCAAAGGTAAAAGGATAAATGCAGAACAACTAGGGATTATATAAAAAAATCCCCTGAGGCAAGAATGTAAATAAATGAGTTTGGGGTTTGATTTTTTGGGATGAGGAGGGAATGTCAACTATGTAAATAAGTGAGCGTTGGGGGGTTATTTTTTGGGTTTTGGGTGAGGTGGATGTCCCATGTGATAAACATACCACATGACACACCATCCTCTATTGTATAATAGACGGTATAAGAAGAAACTAAGTGCAGCTTTAACTATAGAAAAATATAAAGCTAGTTGGGCAATAAAAGGGTACACCTAGATATAAGGAATTGATTATATGGACACATATTCTCTTATTGCAATGATTTCTAATATATAGTCCTTCTAACTTTAGCAAATATCCACAAAAATGATCATTCATCAAACATGATCATTCACCAAACGCATGTGAAAATTAACTTTTTTAATTGGAGATTTTAAAGAAGAAATATACATGAATTGTAGGGATCGTCTAACCCTTGCAATACTAACAACACACACTAGAGGGGGGGTGAATAGTGTAATGACAATAAAATTGTCCAATTAAAATTTAACTTGCAAATGCGGAATTATAAATGCAAGAGGAATTAAAAGACACAATCAATCCAAACACAAACACAAAGATTTACCCTGGTTCCCCAAACTTGGGTACATCCAGCCACACTAATATTCACTATAATCCCACACAGAGAAGTGAATACAAATCTCACAAGGAGATACCCCACGAAGAGGATTTATGCCATACACAAGGACCCAACCAATCCTACACAAGGATCAAGACTCCCACACAGAGAATCACTAACTCCCACTCAGAGAATTAGGGTTAGTCCTACACTAGGACACTAGAACTCTCACAAAGAGAGTTAAATTCCCACAAAGGGAATTACCTAGTCCCACAAAGAGACAACCTCTCACAAAGAGAGAAACTTCCACAAAGAGAGTATCCTAATCCCACAAAGAGAAATATGAAAACAAATTACACCTTGTAACGTAAATACTCTTACCTATGCCTTGAGATGCTTACTCATGAATGAATGCAAGGCATGGAAGAGGATCTCCAAGTGTTGGAATATGCTTGAGAGCACTTGGATGATTTCCCTTGACCTGGAGTTCAATGCATGAAGGAAGATGAATGCTCAATAGAGGGAAATGAGGGAGCTTGAGAGTGGCTTATTGATCTCTTGAGATTTTCTATAGAGTCAAGAATTATCAAGTGTTGTCAAGAGTTCTCAAGTGATGGCAGCACACTCATATATATAGGAATCCTATATCAAGTCCAAAAACCCAAAGAAACAGCCAAAATAAACAAATCTACAACGGTTAGAAACTGGGTGAAAACGACAGGAACAGTCGACTGATGATCAAAAGACAGTCGACTGATCAACGGCTAGAAAATATCTAACGGCTATAATCTGAGACAGGACAGTCGACTGACGAAGTCAATACAGTCCATTGACAAACAGGACAGGCGCCTGTTAAACCTTCAGCAGACGACTGCTGCAGGGGATGGATCGAAACAGAGAGCTGCACTCTTTCTCCAATTCTTCGCACATGCGACTGATGTTAATACTACATTCGACTGTCAAATAGTCAGGCGACTGTATATTCTGTATCAGTCGACTACTGTAAAAATATGGAGAGAAGACAGAGAGATGTAGTGAATGCACTTACGTTAGACAGGCGACTGTTGGCCAATTTCCAGGTGACTGTAAATATACAGGCGACTGTAAACTGATCGTCAGGCGACTGTGCGTAAAGCTCAAGTTTGAGTCAATTGAAATGTTGACTTGAGCTGTGCAAATCAGGCGACTGTAGAAGGATCTACAGGCGACTGGAAATCACCCAGTCGACTGTGTGTCCCTCAGCAGGCGACTGATGGAAAGTCAGAGACTCCAAATGAGTCTTTGGACAGAGTGAACCTATTGGGTTGGATTCTATGATAATCCTAAGGTTCACAAAGATGGTTAAATGCATATGCATGAAAAGTAAACCATCTAACAAGGCATTACATTAACCCTAGACTCAAAAGAGAGAGAAAGCAATAACGTAAATTACATGGATTACAATGCTGCTCAAAGAGTCTAAGTCTTCAATCTTGATGTCTTGATTGCTCTCCACCATCTCCAAGCTTTGGCACTCATTGAGTCCAAACTTTGGCCCTTCTTCACATGATGTCCATCCTTACACCAAGTGATTAGTCTCCAAGAAAGATATCCTTGAAATAAACTTAGAGACTAAAACTTGAGATTCATTAGCAACAACATAATGTTGTGATCATCATCAAAATAATATTGGTATGAAACACCAATACTCAACAATCTCCCCCTTTTTGATTATGACACACATTATGTAAATCATAAAGAAATAAAGCACAGTGCTAATGATCTCCCCCTACTTATATGCACCAATTACATAATGAGCTATACAAAGGTGAAAACTCATAATACCAATAAAAATATGGTGACATATAATAGGCATGGATCACATAAACCAAATGCAAAGAATAAAAGCTTGCATACAAGAATGGTTTATCTAATCCCATATATCTCTCACTGCATAGATATCTCTCCCCATATGCATATGCATATATCTCTCCCCGATAGATATGATCACATAATGCATATATCTCTCTCCCTTGACATCATCAAAAAGGTGGACATCAAATATATACCACTTTGTCATCTTAACCAAGATGTGACAATATGCGGAAAAGAAAGATATCTATGATACCAATGTCACGACCCGCTCCCTGGGATACGCAGGGAGGCAGGGTACATGACGAGAACTAAAACGTATCTGCAGGTCCACTGCGCATTGCTGGGAATAGTACATGTAGTGTTCAACAAACAGCCAACCAACAAACGCAGAACGACACAAAGTCAGAGAGAAATACTAAAAGCCAAACACTGAACAATTTCATATACATCTCAAACATCCCGTTGCATCAAGTCATATAGTACAAGCATCTCTCACCCCAAAAGAAAACCCAAAGTACACATAGCTCTCTCCTTACCCCTCACCACCCAATCTAAGCTCCAACTCCCAACTACAGAACTCCAAACTCAACCTCCAGCTCCATTTGCCATCTCCAAGAACCACACCTGAAAAAGTCAACGGGGACACGTCAACGCGTGACCCAGTAGGAATGCCAACTCCCTCTAGTATGCTATTATGAAAATGCAACTATTTTACATGCATTCTTAGCAAGGTGCAAATTTGAAGCATGGAATGAGCTAAAGGAAACATGTGTATGACTTAAAGCATTGAATGCATAACAAACGAAAGTACAACAACTAAAGAGTGCAACAACATAAGTAAAATAAACGCAAGCGACATGAACTATAATAGGTGATGCATATAACAAGGGTATACAACATGGAAGCTACAAGTAAAGAATGTACAAGTAGCAACATTTAATAATGCTACAAAAGTAACGAAAGTTATTTAATAGTGATTTGGACCCTAAGTAGTGGGTAGACCTTCTTGGGACTGGACCTCACCCCCAGTAGGGGTGGAACAGGAAAACTCCCCGAGACATGCTCTTACTAAAGGAGCCCTGTTTTCCCCTTATTTCCCCTTCACATTTTCTCCCATTTCCTCATTTCTGCCACTCTCCGCCACTCGGGCAAGAACAGGAGGGCCACCAACCACCAGTCCAGCCCCTCATGTTTTCCCCACAACTTAGTGTCCCCCAATCCCCGTGTCACCCTCATTTAAGAGGACTTAATTATGTCTTAGTATTTCAATTAAAAAGTAACGTGTAACAAAAGAATCACATGGCAACCATCATTTCCATTCTTTCCTTTCCACATTTCACAATACACTTGGGACATGCATCTCCGTGTGCATTCCCTTTTCCAATTCCGTATATCACAACAAAAGGCCATGCCTCAACCAAGCCAACCTTACACCATCACATAAGCATCCATAGCTTCATTAATCAAAGATTACATATACAACATGGAGTCAACATATAACATAAAGAGAAGAATGCATGATGAAACACTTTGGGTGAAACATGAACATATAAGTGCATGGCTTCAGCCAACCATCCATCATCATGGAACACTAATAATTAAGAGCAATTACCACAAATAAGGAGTAAGAACAACACTTCTCAACTTCAGCTTATAGGAAATTGCACAACAGTCAGATAGAATAGCAGTTTACTCCATATTTTTGTATGGAACATAACAATGAAATGTAAATGAAAGTTGTAGGTATGCTAGTTTTGGATTCACAGATAAAATTCCAGGAAAAAATAATAAGTAAGTGATTTATAATGAATTATTTGGTGAAGTCTGCCAAATCTGTTTTCCAGACAGATTTCATAGTCTGTTTTGGTTGCTGATTTTGGGCCTATTACAGTCAGAATTTCGAAATATAGGCACTCTGATGAAGTTGGAGGAAAACTTGTTAGCTTTCTAACGAGACTAAAATCATGCAATTCCAGGGTGTGTGCAGGTAATAAGCTTCATTTTGCTAAACTGTGTACAGGTTGACAGATTTGCAGACATGTTGTAAAGAATGAATTTTTAACATAACTTCCAGTTCGAATTAGAAAAAGTTGTGAACATGAAAGTTGCTCATAACTACGAGATGCATATCATATAAAATTTCCAAAGCATTCCTAATATCCAATTAAGCCCAGCACTTAGTCAAGTTTCAGCTTTAATCAAGAGATGAAATTAATCAACCAAGATGAGATTTTTACTTCTACAAATGACAATCAAAATAGCATACTAGGGAAATTGGATTCCTACCTCATTTAGCTTCATTTTCTTATCAAAATCCAAGCTTTGGCCTCATGAAAACTTCTTCTCCAAACTCCATCACAAAAGCTCACATTTGCATACACAATCTCCTCTTTTAAGCTTCCATCAACTTCTACTTGCTAGCACTATAGATTAGGACTTTAAAGGAGGGAAGAGAGGATATTTTTCCATGAAAAATTGAGGCAAAAAGTGAGAGGAAATGGAAAATCCGAAAATAACAAGAAATATGATGAAAAATAAAGGAAAAAGGGAAGAAAGAGGAAGAGAAATGAACGGATTCTAGAGTTTTCTCCTCGTTCTTTCATCTTCTTTTCTTTTCTAGACTTTTCTTTTCTTTTCTTTTTCTTTTTCTTTTTCTTTTTATTAACCCTTAAGAATCCAAGTAGGACATGTCATCATGCTACTATGCACACATACACCCTCTTCAAATTACTAAAGAGCCATTACTCTACACACACCATCCCACTTAATTACTAAATAGCCATTACTTGCATACTCCCCTCTACTATACACACACACCACAACTAATTACAATAATGTCATGTTCACTATGAATAATAATACTACCCCTATTAATAACATATCATCACTAACACTCAAAACATTACCATATAAACTAACATTAATAAATAATGCACTATCATAGCACTACAATACATTTTATCAACTACACATACATCCAGGACATCCTCAGTCAAGCAACCATATGTATATTGATAACACATTCATATATGCATGCATCCATCCATATAGGCATACATGCAAGCAACCAATAGATAATTACTATACACACTACATATTTACTATTCACACTACACACACACATGTATATACGCATACACACATCCTGGAGTACAAACATGTACACCCTACCGTGCATGGCAACTGGGCCATTACAACCAAATTTAGAAATTTAGTGGGTATCAATTCACTATCACATGCTCCCCCTAGATCATAGAAATAATCAACTTTTGACTTCTAGGATCTAATACCAATTAAAATAAATGGAGCCATATGCCAAAAAGTGTATCAAAGCAATAGATATGGAAATACATCAAGATTCAATGATACATACGGATATTGCCAAAAACAATGAGACATGAAACAAGTTGCCAATAAGCAAGAGGTTTGGTTTGAGACCCAAAAATAACCAAATGTAAATAATGAGCTCAAACAAAAACCTCCGAAATGAGAGTTAAAATATGTCTTAAAATAATTTAAACATATATTATATTAACTCCCCATTGACATACACATGGATCAAAAATGCATGCATGTCAATAAACCCCAAGGTCCCCATTTTCATGAAAAGAAATAAATTTGAAAATATTTTCAAAATCATGAAACACACACAATCAATGGGTATGCTTAAAATAAACATAGAAGCACAATACCCATGCAATATGTAAATGTGTGAGGAGAACCTAAACATTAGGTAACCAAACCCAAGAGGAGTTTGATTTCATAACGTAATCACACGAGGTAATCACATCCCTAACTAGAGAGTTGATGTAACTATCTCTCTCTTGCACAATAAGCTTAGTGGGAATCCATAATCTCAAGGAATTCCTAGGCAATGGTTTTGCTTTTGCAAGAGGGAAGGATGTGGCATGCTTAGGTGTAGAAACGAATTTCTTAGCATGCAAAGAATGATGATTTTGCTTCTTAGCAAAAAATGAAGATTTTTCATTCCTCCTCATCACCTTGTGATCTACATGCTTCTTGTTGGTGTTATTGTTGTACAAGAGAACATGATGATTCTTCTTAGGTGCTTTAGCAATATTTCTTGAATTTGTACCAAAAGAAGAATTAGAGGTGGGGTTGGGAACCACATTTTGAATATAACCCAAACATCCTCTATGATTTGCCGGATGTTGTTTTTCCAACAAATCGTGGAGTGAATCCCTAGAATACACAAAGCTTATGAGCTTCCGAGATTCCTCTTCACATTTCAACGTAATTTGTTGAATGTGAGCATCTAAGCTAAGGTTTTGAGCAATGCGATTTTCATTTGAAAGACTCAATTCCTTAACTTGATAGAGAAGTGTGTCTCTCTCACAATTGTCATAAACATGCTTTTCATTATGAATGTTTTCACTAGAAGATTCTAAATCATGCATCTTACTCATAGCATTATCAAGTTTAGCTTTCATTTTCTCATATGAGTCGATGCACTTACTTGCCAAATTGGAGGCCACATTTAGGAGGTATTCAAGCTCCTCATAAGATGGCTTTTCCTCCTCGGATTCCTCATCACTTTTCTCCTCGCTTGAGCTTGACGAAGACTCTTACCCATTAGCCATAAAGCAACTTTCTTCTTTGGAGTTGAGCCATGTCTCTATCTCTTCATCACTAGAGTTAGATGAAGTTGATGAAGAATCATCAAAGGCAATGAAACACCTTTGATCGTGCTCCTTGTCATCCTCTTCTTCATCATTAGATGTGTCCCCATCGGAATCATCAAATGTGCCGATAAGTCCATTCTTTTGGTTCTTGACCTCGGACTTGGCTTTCCAATGTTTCTTCCCTTTACCCTTACCGGTATCTATGTTGGGTTTGGAAGGGCATTCGGTAGCCACATGACCTATTCCACTGCAGTTGAAACAAACCAACTTGTTAGACTGTGAGACAAACTTTGACGAAGACATACCTTGATTGTCCTTGAGGAATGCCTTGAAATTCTTGAATTGCTTGGCAAGCTCGATGTAGTCATCGTCACTCAGATCTTCTTCATCTTCACTCTGAGGTTCTTGTTGGAACTTCTTTTTCCACTTGATTGGCGCCTTCTCACCATGAAGAGCAACGCCCTTTTTCTTCTCGGGCTTGGTTGACTGGATCTCTTCCTTATGTTGAAGTATCACTTCATGAGAGATCTCCAATGTATGCCAATTACTATTGGTCGATTTGCACATGGAGATGCGATCGAACTCATCCGGAGTGAGAGCGCAATGGAGAACACACATAGCCCTAGCATTGACTTTGATCAAGTCCTTCGCCGCTTTAGTTCTCAAGGCCGCGGGTGAAGTAGGCTCCTCGAAAGGTGACTCCGTTATGTCCCAAAGGTCATGACTCTTCAAGTAGACCATCATCCTGATCTTCCAACTCGGGTAGTTGGTTCCGTTGAAGGGCGGGGGTCGGACGGTAGAAAGACCTTCTTCATGAGACGCGGATGTAGCGTTGAATGCCATCGTTGCAGTAAGCTTTAACCTCGCTCTGATACCAATTGTAGGGATCGTCTAACCCTTGCAATACCAACAACACACACTAGAGGGGGGGTGGTGAATAGTGTAATGTCAATAAAATTGTCCAATTAAAATTTAACTTGCAAATGCAGAATTATAAATGCAAGAGGAATTAAAAGTCACAATCAATCGAAACGCAAACGTAAAGATTTACCCTGGTTCCCCAAACTTGGGTATATCCAGCCAAACCAATATTCACTATAATCCCACACAGAGAAGTGAATACAAATCTCGCAAGGAGATACCCCACAAAGAGGATTTATGCCCTACACAAGGACCCAACCAATCCTACACAAGGATCAAGACTCCCACACAGAGAATCACTAACTCCAACTCAAAGAATTAGGGATAGTATTACACTAGGACACTAGAACTCCCACAAAGAGAGTTAAATTCCCACAAAGAGAATTCCCTAGTCCCACAAAGAGACAACCTCTCACAAAGAGAGAAACTTCCACAAAGAGAGTATCCTAATCCCACAAAGAGAAATAGGAAAACAAATTACACTTTGTAAAGTAAATACTCTTACCTATGCCTTGAGATGCTTACTCATGAATGAATGCAAGGCATGGAAGAGGATTTCCAAGTGTTGGAATATGCTTGAGAGCACTTGGATGATTTCCATTGAGCTGGACTTCAATGCATGAAGGAAGATGAATGCTCAATAGAGAGAAATGAGGGAGCTTGAGAGTGGCTTATTGATCTCTTGAGATTTTCTATAGAGTCAAGAATTATCAAGTGTTGTCAAGAGTTCTCAAGTGATGACAGCACACTCATATATATAGGAATCCTATATCAAGCCCCAAAACCCAAAGAAACAGCCAAAATAAACAAATCTGCAACGGCTAGAAACTGGGTGAAAACGATAGGAACAGTCGACCGATGATCAAAAGACAGTCGACTGATCAACAGCTAGAAAATATCCTACGGCTATAATCTGAGCAAGGACAGTCGACTGACGAAGTCAATACAGTCGACTGACAAACAGGACAGGCGCCTGTTAAACCTTCAGCAGACGACTGCTGCAGGGGATGGATCGAAACAGAGAGCTGCACTCTTTCTCCAATTCTTCGCACAGGCGACTGATGTTAATACTACAGTCGACTGTCAAATAGTCAGGCGACTGTATATTCTGCATCAGTCGACTACTGTAAAAATATGGAGAGAAGACAGAGAGATGTAGTGAATGCACTTACGTTAGACAGGCGACTGTTGGCCAATTTCCAGGTGACTGTAAATATACAGGCGACTGTAAACTGATCGTCAGGCGACTGTGCGTAAAGCTCAAGTTTGAGTCAATTGAAATGTTGACTTGAGCTGTGCAAATCAGGCGACTGTAGAAGGATCTACAGGCGACTGGAAATCACCCAGTCGACTGTGTGTCCCTCAGCAGGCGACTGATGGAAAGTCAGAGACTCCAAATGAGTCTTTGGACAAAGTGAACCTATTGGGTTGGATTCTATGATAATCCTAAGGTTCACAAAGATGGTTAAATGCATATGCATGAAAAGTAAACCATCTAACAAGGCATTACATTAACCCTAGACTCAAAAGAGAGAGAAAGCAATAACGTAAATTACATGGATTACAATGCTTCTCAAAGAGTCCAAGTCTTCAATCTTGATGTCTTGATTGCTATCCACTATCTCCAAGCTTTGGCACTCATTGAGTCCAAACTTTGGCCCTTCTTCACATGATGTCCATCCTTACACCAAGTGATTAGTCTCCAAGAAAGATATCCTTGAAATAAACTGAGAGACTAAAACATGAGATTCATTAGCAACAACATAATGTTGTGATCATCATCAAAATAAGATTGGTATGAAACACCAATACTCAACATGAATCAAATACAAGTATCTGTTCAGAAGCATAATTTAGGTGCTATTCGAATAAATGATGTCAATTGTTACTGTTACTACCTTGGGCCGACATACGTGGCGGAGAAAGATATTTCATCCGCATAAAGAAGTCCAACAAAGAATGCACCACCTTAGCACAAAAGCCCAAAGGCCCACATAGGAGGCCAGATGCTTGCCCCAGGCAAACTGAAAATGACAAGTCATTTAACCGTTGAGCGCCCGAATACTAAGGGGGTTGGTTAGTAATGGGTCGGTTAGTAATGATGGAGTAAGTGGACAGCCATTATGCCCTTTTTCAGGGACGACGACGTAAAGAGGGGACAATCATGCCGTCATAAAGGCAAGGCCGTTATCCACTAACTACCCTCGGATAAATACTCACATATAAGTAGCCTCGACGACGGTAAGACACGGATCGGCCTCTCAAGACATACTCAACACGCAATTATCCTGTCCCTCAGATATCTGATTCCACTCTATATTTCTTTCTCCATAACTCGGCGAGACAGTGTTCGGACGACCTTTCAATAGGTCGGATCTAGCTGCCCCGAGCTCCTTCGTAGTCATCCATTGACTTAAGCATCGGGTGTGATTTGGGTCGGAATCTATATTCGACTGCCTCTGACGATTTTCCTCTGTTGCAGACCTACTGAGATAGCTCGGAGTTAGGTCGGGCTTCTACCCAACAGATCGGACTTAGCTCTCCCCAATCCGGGACCATTCTTCCTTGGATCCCATTCTTCGGCTGACAGAGCGACACGTCACCGGATACGTCAGTGTCAGCGTTCGTTTTACTCACTGTCGACGGATTTACCCGGTTACCATATTTTGAGGGGAGAGAATAGGTTGTTATCGACATAACACGGGCAGGTATTTTCGACAACTTTTATTTGGATGCTCCGAAACCCGCAATTGGAAATTGTTGGGTTTGGAACCTCAAGTGATCTTAAATCTGTTGCGGAGTTGGATCGGTATATGGATCCTCCGGGTTTGTATTGGATCTGTTGGATTCAGCCAACGTGAGCACTGCACATTAAACGGACCCGCGGTTCCTCCGGTCACAACTTCGCCCCGCCGCTTCGAGAATCGCGAGAGACAGTGAGAGAATGGAGAGAGGAGAGAAGAGTGGAAGAGAACTCGAGGCCTTGATCATTCAAAAAGCTGGAGAAGTTTCTTCTTCGATTGATGCCGCAAAGCACGTCGATGAAGTCATTTGCGCTCTTCACTCGCTTGCAATCCGTCTTTTTGCCGTCGATTCCTCTGCTGTAGCAAGTAATTCTCTTGAATTTTATTACAATTTCAGGGGGACGCCTTTTTTTGGTTAATTTTAGGTTACAAGCAGATGAATTACAAGTCGGCGGATTGTGGATTTATGTGACTATTTTTTTTTCTTTTACTTTCTTTCAGGTGCGGTTGGCGAGCGTTATAGAAATCAGGTACTTTTAAAGCTTAACACAAATATAAATAGCTTGGTTGGTTGTTCATCACTTTGTTGTAACAAATGGAAACGAGTTATTTCTCATTGCGGAATATTAGATGCTTAAACTGAGTGCCATATTGTATAGTGAGCAAAGGTAAATACAACGACTATGGGCTTTCATTGCGAGTCTGGTGATTGTTTACTCCATGGCGTTTTTAGGTTTTAAACGCTGGTGTTCCGACAGATCAGGAAAGAGATGACGGGTGTCATGCTTTTTATCATGGAGCTGTATTTCCAGCAATGGCTACGATATTGATATACAGTATGTTTGCTCAACTTCCTATTTTTCATTAGTTATAGAAGTTTTAAAGAATAATATTTTGTGTGTATTGTTATCTTGCCTAGTTATTATTTATTTTCTTTTTAGTATTACTTATAGAGATTGGATGCAATACCTATTGCAAGAAGACAGTCTAATCTAGAATGGGAAGATACATTCGTTTCAGATAAAGGGACATTCTTTTACTGAAGCATGGAACATATATTTATATATGCGAGAATTGGACTTCACAAGATACCTTGTGTTTCATATGTGGGATTTTTTCTAATTGAAGTAAAAATCTATTAAGTATGTTTGCTTTGGTCAAGAAATATAGAGGTTGGATAAATGAAATAATGGAAGGAATTTGAGACAGATATGACTATGGTATGGAAAAAAGGTTCAAGAGAAAGTCTTTTAAGGATTTGATTTGATCATTTTTCATACTTGGTGTCCTAAATTGTAATCGTGGTCATAGATGATATGATAGTGCAGTGTATGTATTTAGCGTAAAGTGTCTCTATGGGTGATACCTTTGTAATTATCTAAGAAGTCGGCCTATAGCATATCATGGACCAACCCATACTTTTTATATATTTATTTTGCTATTAGAATTTGATTTCTTTTTATAGAATTTTAAATGATTTTTTAGTTGGAAACATTTAATGTTGCTGGCATAGTCCACATAGGCTTTTTGTATTGGTACAGATAATGTTTAACATCTCATTGAACTTGATGAAGCATTGGCTACTAAACATTCACAGATATTTCTAAACAAATCACATATTTGCTAAAAAATTGTTCCTACCAATGATTTATATGATACCAATCCATATCATAAAAGATTCTGGTGCGCCAATGCATGTTTATGAGTTGTGTCAGTGTTGGGCATTCGTTTGAATCTTAAAGTTATGTTAGCCACAATGCAATTTTCTGGTGCTCAAGTTGACAGAAGCATCAATCACTAAATATAATAAATATTACGTTGCTCTGAAGTACAAATATTCAATTTCTTTATTCCTTGGTGCTTTCAGTCGCTACCCTCTAAAGTACCATGACACTTTCAATGACTAAAGATTATACATACCACAACATTGTTTGGGTACACATTATAAACCTCACAGAAAAATTGTGACAATTTCTGAAGCATAGAAAGGGATTTCACACCTTTTTATTTTAAAGTTCGTTTTTGGTTGTCCTCCTCGAGTTTAACGCGTTGCCTTTTGCTCCAGCATGATTGACTATTATGCTTAACTCCATCCAGAAACAATGGGCCTACACTTGGTTGAGCTTGCCAACCTGTGAAAATTTGCGAAATAGTTCTACATAAGTGCTTGTTGGCCTATGTATCATGATGATTCCATATGGTGCAATACCTAGTCTTTATATGAAATACATAGGTCAGTCAATTGTTAAAAATGGGTGAATCTTTCAGTGTATCTGAATGTGGTTGCTTAAACATTTCCATGTAAAATTGGGACAATAATTACTGGACCCATACATTAGTATCCCAATGTTTTGAAAACCCACATCATCATCATCATTTCTCAAATATCTCATGATCTATTAAAAATCTCGAACATCAAAGTGGATATAGTTTTGCCGAACTTGGTTATATGAGATAAGCATGATGACCAAAATTATCTTTTTACTATTTCACTCCTATTTTCTCTTAATTAAAACCTTTTTCTTCCGTGTCATCTTCAAAACCCTACCTCCTCAATTCTTATTCTTTTATTCTTCGGGTCTAAACAAGAACACGAGTTATATGTAATTCTTTCATTTTCTCAGTGTCATTTTCTCATGGTTAAGCCTATTATGCTATTGGTATGAAATACATTCTTTGAAACCTTAGCAATCATCGATTAGTTAGAAACCATTTGAGTGAAACCCATTTTGATCCTTCATGTCTTTGTTAGAAACTTATTCCCGTAAGCTGTTCCATAAAACTAAACGTTATGTCTAAATTAGAGAGAGATAGAGAGAGACCAACTTCAACAAGGTGCGCATCGCAAATCTACAAAGCTTCAGAGATATAAAAACTAGAAGATTGACGGGAGATTGAGAAAGAAGAACAGGTCTGCGAGGATTTTATTAATTGATAAGGAAGAAAATAACAAAGAAAACTTGGAATTGGAATTGATCTTCGATAGTCTTCTCCTTACCCTCTTCCTGAATTTATACAACTTTACACTCGAGCTGTTACAATAACTTAACCCACTCTTCTAACTCCCAACTAACAGGGTAACTGTCGTTGGTTGACTTTCTTCTTCCTTGGAGGTTGCAATGGCTGTCGATCAATAGCCATAAGTTGTAACCATCTCCATGCCACAATTGGAGTCGTTATGTCGAACAGTTAGAGGAGTTAGAGGAGATTAAGTCGTTTCTGCTTCAATTCGATGTGAAGGCTTTAATCATCTGGGTCCCACCTTTAAGTGATGATATACCATCACGATAAAACCATCAACCCAATGAATAACATTGACTTAATCAAGAGTTCAGCGACTCATCGTTCGAACCCTTCTTATCTGACGGCTGTAATTCAATTGATCTGATGCGCTGATATGTCGCGTCAGCTCGTCTTTGTCTTTCCACTGCTTGTGCTTCCACAGCTTGGGTTCTAACAACCCCCCATTACGAGACATTGCCTCAAGGTCGAAGGTAGGGAACTTCCCAACTAACTCCCAGTAGCTCACCTAAGTTGAATCTTCCTCGGGTCTCTTCCTCCACTTGTTTAGAACTTGGAAAACCAATGTATTACGGATCTTCACAACTCTCCTATCTTAAATGGATTCTGGTTCATCAATTATTTCTTTAGTATAACAGGGTTGTGTTTTCTACACTACTACATGAGAATCCACTTTCTTTTTTTACTACGAGACATGGACGTGATGACTTTTTGCAGTATTCGACAACCCCAATCGGTATGCTACCTCCCCTATCTTCTCTAAGATGAGGTACGTGCCTTAGTACTTCAGAGACATCTTGTGGGTCTTTCTCATGGCTACACTGAGCTGTCTATAGGGTTGTATCTTGAGATACACCCAATCTTCAACCTGGAAACTCCGCTCCAACTGTGCACATTCGTATAATACCGCATCCATTACCTAGCCTTTTCTAGATTATCTTTCAAGATTTGGAGTGTAACCTCTTTAGAGAAGAATGCTTCGTCTACTGATGGTAAACTGGAAGTGTGAGGTAAGCATGAAATCAATGTGGGAGGGGGCTAACCATAAACTGCCTCGAAGGGTGTTAATTGCGTGGAGCTCTTCCATGTTATGTTAAACCGGAACTCATCTAAAGGTAACTACTTCGTATATTCTTGTGGCTTGTGATGGTTGGTTATTACATTACCCCAAGATTAGTTTTGATGATAAGTAAAAATTAATGTTGCTAATAAACTTGTTATGAAGATTTATGAGTGTATGAAATCAAGTCAACAAAGTCATGTGATTTATTCAAGCTTGCTAGAAATGATGACAAGAAGCAAGAGCTTGATAATAAAGGGCAATGAACTTGGCGATCAAATTATAGATCAAAAGCTCAAGTCAATGACCCATGAAAGTGCAAGACTTCAAGACAAGTGGAACACGCTAAAGGGCAAATGAACTTGGCGATCAAATTATAGATCAAAAGCTCAAGTCAAGGACCCATGGAAGTGCAAGACTTCAAGACAAGTGGAACACACTAAAGGAAGTCACCAAGACTCCAAAAGATCGTGTGCGTAGTGTGTCATTTTGTAAACTTGTCTTAGAATGTTAAAGCTATTAGTTGAAACTTGCACACACACTTAGAAAATAATTTTACATCATAAACATGATTTTAAAATATTTTAAGAATGTTTTAAAAAGTTTTAATTGCTTGTAGCCTCTGTATCTGTGTTGGGAGTAGACTATCTTTTGCATAGGAGTCGAGTACCGTCGAGATAGAGATTATGACAATCGCTGACTACAGATAGTAGTCGACTATCGTTGTTGGAGTAGTCGAATACCTCTGTGATAGCCGACTACCTTCAGCACAACACATTGAAAAGACACTGTTCTGCGATTTACGAAAAGCTATCGATTTATCCGTTGGAGGGGTGTTTTTAGAAACGATTTTCAACGATTTTTCATCCTTATATATGTTGTGATTGCTAGGTTTTAGGAAGAATTTTTTGAGCAAATAATCTAAGTTTTCAAGCATTTCTAAGCTATCTCGTTAAGCTCTCTAAAAAGATTTTCAAGGCAATAGTTCTAATTTCTTTCAAAAGCTTTTAAGCCATTGATTTGCCTTGCTAATTTGTGATTCTCTAAAACTTAATCTTGAATCATTTGAGAACACAAATTATAGTTTCTTTGATCTCTTTGTTTTAATTTTTATTTCTTTGAGATCAAAAGAATTTTTCCATAGCTTCATTTACACACTCAATAGCTTCAACTTATTGGCTATACGAAGTTGTGATTCTTTTTCTTTATCAAAAGAAATGCTTGTAAAATCTACTCAAGGGTGTGGTACTCAAGGGTGTGGTTGTAAGATTTCTTGGATGTAATTGTTGGTTATGGAAAAGACTGAAGTGTTGAGGTCCTCACCAAGTGAGGTTGAGTGAGTTGTATTGGACCCTTACAAGCAATAAGCGATAATGTGTGTGTTGTAACCTCTAGTATAGAGAGGGTGTTGGTTGTAGAAGCCCTTAAGTTGAGGCACGTGGCTATCTAATTTGAGAGTTGGTTAGTGGATTCAAAGCCCAACGAGGTTGGGGACAGGAGGTAGCCCATGGTGGATAAACCAGGATAAATTCATCTTCGTTTATGATTGTGATCATTGTCTCTTGCACTTATGTTAAATTTTTGCGGTTGCAAGTAGTGTTTTGGTTGATTAAGTACCTAAGAAGGTAACACGTTTAGGAGACTTAGGCATAACTAGATGGATTCAAATTTTAATTAAGCATTATTTTTGAAAAACACTAATCAACCCCTTACTGTTTGTTTGCCATCTACATGGATCCCAATAATGACTATACAAATAGCAGAGATAGCACTTCAAACTCCTATTCGTGACCTCGGTCTGCCCATCACATTGTGGGTGTATACTGAACTGTGAGCTAGGGTTGAGCCCTGTAACTTAAAGAGTTTTGTCCAAAAAAGACCAGTAAAAAGCGCGTCTCTATTACTAACAATCGTCCTTGAAAGTCCGTTCAATTTGAAGCCACCATCAAAAAAAATTTGGGCTACAGACTTGGAAGTAAATGGATGTTTCAGGAGAAAGAAATGTGAATGTTTTATCAGGCGGTCTACTACTACAATGACCACGCTATATCCATTGCAGTGCGGCACACCAATGCTAAAGTCCATTGATATACTCTCCTATATCTGTGCAGGCACTTCCAATGGCTGTACGAGTCCTGGAGAGGCCAAGTTCTTCGGCTTATGTCTTTGACAAACATCACATTCTCGGATGAATTTTTAGATGACCGACTTCATTCCCGACCAATGGAAGGACTTCCGAATGCGGTGTGATGTCCGCCGAGTGTCAGAATGACCACCTAGTGCTGAGCTATGGAATTCATGGAGAATAGACTGCTTGATGTCGCTTGATTCTGGGCTAATGAGAATGCGTCTCTTATAGTATCAAATTCCATCAATTTACTATATCTTCTGGCCACTTGTCTTCCTGTTGCATTTTTTCCTCAATCTGGATGGAATATGGGTCATTTAATGTCATTTCCTTGATACCTTTTGACCAACCACATTGGGACATAAAGATGTGGCAATTTGAAAAATAATCATCTTCAACATTACTGTTAATATCAACCTCACTTGATAAACTATCAGCGGCCCTCCCTGACTTGTATTTAATTGAAGGCCTGCAACTTCACCTCATCAGCCACTTGCTTTGCACTCCACTTCGTAGTATCTAGAATAATTGCTAACAACTCCCTTTCATAGGTTGACAATAGTAGAGTCATTCCCTTAAGCCTAGTACTTAAGTAAGCAATGGGCTGATCCTTCCGCATTAGCACTGGTCCAATCTCCTTTTCGGATGCATCACACTCTGACACTAAGTTCTGGGTGAAGTCTGGTAAAGCCAACACTGGTGTTGTCGAGAGAGCTTCTTTTAGTTGGACGAATGCCATTTTATGAAGAAAAGGACAGATGTGGAAATTTTAGAGTCTTAGGGGTATTTTCATAATATTCAGTTTTCTGGGGAGGTTTTTGTAATTTTCAGTTTTAGGATTATTTTTGCAATTTTGTATTTTCAATTTATTATTTATATGGGGGCTAGGGAGTTAGAATTTATGGTGTTGAATCTTGAAAAAAAGAGTCCTTTGTGGGAAGTTGTGGCTCCGCCTCGAATATGAGCTTCGGAGAACGGCCCACATCTTGAACGCGGCCAATGGAGAGTGAGTACCTATCGAAAGAACTCATCCATCTTTTGTATCTCTTTTATTTTTTCAGTTTTTCATCAATAATAATCCCTCAGTTTCCCCAAATCCCTCTTATTAAACCTTAAAAATCCGACCTTTCTATCAAAATCCTAATTTCTTTCATCAAAACCCTAGCGGATGCTATCAATTTGGTATCAGAGCGATATGATCCATAGCGGTGATAAGATCAAATGAAAAGTTCGAAGCTTTGGATGAAAAATACGATGGCGAAATTAAAGACTTAAAGAAATCTATGGAGGAACTTAGGGTATTGATGACATTGATCGAAGAATGATCCAAGGTATTGGATAAAAAGTTTTAAGATGTCATGCAAGCCATAAAACCCTAACTTGAGAGTTTTTCGATATGAAGATGGCGAAAAGTACAGATTTGAGTGATAATTCAAATCTAGTGCAAAAGACGAAGGCTTTGGAAAAGGAAAGGTAAATGAAGAAGAATTCAGAGGTGGCCTTCTATTTGACACGGAGGAAGTATACGATGGAGCGAAAAAACCCTAGCCATGCTCATGGCGGCCCCATGACCCCCCTACAGGGCTGCCAGGCCACTGCAGTGCCTTGGCAGGCCTGCCAGAGGCACACATAGTTTCGACCGGCCTGTCAGGGGCCTCACGACTTCCTGATGACCGGTAGAGACCCCGAGGATGACTATCAGCTGCTTTTAGGGCCTGCAGATGACTTCAAGGAATTCCAAGGGTTTCGTGGGTTACGCGACAGAGAGGCGACGACGCCGGGTACTTCCAGCATGCGAGGAGTTTCAGGGTGATTATGACGGATACCTGGGCTTTAACGAGAATGTTGATGACCACGCCTTGGGAGAGGATGATTGGGGCAATAATGGATGCAGATGCAATGAACTGTGGAGGGGCTATGAACGACACATGGCGGTACGACACAACAATTATCATCTCCCTTTGGACATGCAAGCGGGCGAGCGGGTCATGAGAGACTTAAGATGATGACATGGCGAGGAAGCTTAAAATGTCACTGTTTGAAGGGGACGATCTTTACGGTTGGATCTGTTGAGTGGAGAGGTTCTTTGTAGTGACACTCTTGACAGAGAGGTAAAAAAGTGGAGGCATCTGGTATCTGTTTCGAAGGAAAGGTACTCTATTGGTTCCAGTGGAGAAAAAATTGACGTTGTTTCCGTTCATGGGTGGAGCTTAAGGCATTCTTAGTGGACAGGTTCAGAGATACCATTGGTGAAAACTTACAGGAGTAAATATTGGCACTCAGGTAAGATGGATCCGTCAGGGAGTACATGGAGAAGTTTGAGACACTTTAGAGACGAGTGACATTCCAGGGGAGAACTTGGAGGGAAGCTTCATGAATGGGCTTAAGGCAAACATTCGTGCAGAGCTACATATGCATGTGGGCCTGATGGAGACGAGGGACTTGGCTTAGTTAGTAGATCGTCTCGCAGAGGAGCGGAGGTCCAAAGGGTTTGGAGCGGATCCAATCTTCGTAGTCAGGAACCGGTGAGGAGACAAAAGGCACATAAGGGAATATCAACCCACTTAGGAGAAGAACAGTGAGCCATGACAGGAAAACAATACATATGTTGAGATTAGAGAAAAACGGGCAAAGGGGTTGTGCTTCAACTGTGATGAGAAATTCACCCCATGACATCGTTGTTGCAACCACAATCTCCAGCTGTTTATAACAGGAGAAGACGAGGCGATGGAGGGAGAGGGTTTTGGAGGAGACATGCATTTCCACTTGGAGTAGCCTGCCCATGGATTTCACGCACCATTTTGAGGACAATGTGAATTTTCTGGGGCGGAGTAATGATGAGACTGCATTTTACGAAGACAATGGTAAATCTGGAAATTTTGGAGTCTTGGGGGTATTTTAGTAAATTTTCAGTTTTAGGATTATTTTTCCACTTTTGTATTTTCAGTTTATTATTTATATGTGGATTAGGGGGTTAGGGATTTATGGTGTTGAATCTTGAGAAAAAGAGTCTTTTGTGGGAGGTTGCATCTCCGTCTCGAATAGGAGATTGGGAGCACCGTCTCCCTCGAATGTGGCCAAGAAAGGGTGAGTTCCTCTCGAAAGAACGCATCTATCTTTTGTATCTCTTTTATTTTTCAGTTTTTCATCAATAAAAATCCCTCCCTTTCTCACAGTCCTAATTTATTTCATCAAAACCCTAGTGGATCCTATGAGTTAGCGATGAAGGAGAGGCTCTCAAATCAAATGCCAATCCAAATTGTTATGGCTATGGAACCCTAATGAAAAAATGGAAGAGATGAATGGAAGTTCTAGATACAAGAAGAAGAGATCATAAAATCCGGATCTGAGAGAAGATGAATACTCCAACGAAGATCGGATGAGAAAGGAGCAAGTTTTGGACAAGGGGAAAGGGAAAGTGGTGATCTTTGAGGGAGACTTCTCAAAGAAGAATGTAGGAAGACAAGAATGGGAGCAAAACCCCCTCCCCAGACATAGGAGGCGGTGTCCGACGTCTTCAGCACACCAGAGGGAGGGTCGCTGACCCCCCAAAACCCTACCTGGGGCGGCGGCCATTGATCTCAGCCCATAGGGCTTCGCGAGCCCTCGGCGAGCACCTGGGGCCGCACGAGCCCTAGGCGATTACTTGGGGGCATCACGAGCCCTCGACACAAGCATAGGGGGCCCGTGCCCCCTACACAGCCGCACGGGCATTGCCAGCCCCTTGCGCCACTGCACGGGCCCTCGGGCCTCTTTTCCGACTAGTGACAGGGTCACTGCGACATTCTGGGGGCGGCGGCCCCTTTTTCTTGGAGCCCAGCAGCTCCATGATGCATACATGGGGTTTCCAGAGATCGACGCCAAACACGAAAAGTCGGCGACTGCTTGAGGGGATACGTCGATCTTGATGGTGGCCCTTAGGGACAGACGATGGATATTCCGATTGGGTTGACGGAGACTGTGAGAACAATGGTGAAGCAGGAGGAGGCCCGTGGGGTGATGGAGGAGCTCCACAGAATGCCTATCAGCATTTTCACTTCGACCAACCGAGGGAAAGAGCAAACCTGGGTGTTTGGCCCTGATCGCAGGGTCTGAAGCTAAAGTTGTCAGTTTTTGAGGGAGAACATCTCTATGATGGGTTTACCATGCATAGAGATACTTCGCGGTAAATTACTTGACTAAGGAGGAGAAACATTGGGCAGTTGGCGTCTGCTTAGAGTGGAAGGTATTGTCCTAGTACCTATGGAGGGAACAACATCAGCGAGTGTAATCATGGGAGGAGTTCAAGAACTACCTATTGAACTAAATCCGTGACACCCAGGGCGTGGATTTACACATGTAGCTCATTGTCCTCCGATTGGATGGCACAGTTCGGGACCACAGAAAAAGATTCTAGACGCTTGCGGGTCGGGTGAGGGGATCCCTGAGGTGACGGTGGAAAGCTTCATAAATGGACACATGTCTGACATTCAAGCCGAGCTCAGCTTATATATGCCAATGATCGAGGGAGACGATGGAGCTGGCCTAGTTGGTTGAGGACATATTCATCACAGAACGACATGCCAATGGAGCAAATAGCGGGGCCATATTTCGCAGTCATGTTGCCGAGAAGACTCAGAAGTCCCAACCAAAGATGTGCAAGACAGTACAAGAGAAGAGCGGCAAGCCTCCAACGGACGATAAATACAAGTATCTCACACTAAAGAAAATTCTGGACAAGCTCGTCAAGGGGTTATGTTACTTATGTGGCAGAGGTTCGGGCCGGGACATCATTGTCGAGATCGTGCGCTGAAGGTTTTGATCGTCAAAGAAGATGACGACTCAGCCGCTGGTGAGGAAGAGTCAGGAGAGGACACGCACCCCCATTTGGAGTAACACACCCAAGGATTTCATGCACCACCTTTTGAGGGCATGATTTTTTGGGGGGCGAAGTAGTGTTGGGAATTATAAGGGTGCGGACACACTGGTGGCAATTTTATAATTTTGGGCCTATGGACAAATGAATCCTTTAATATTGGAAGATGGGTTATGGCTAGTTTCTCATATGAAAATCGAGTGAAGAAGAAAGATTAGGAGTAGACTTGGGTAGATCTTGAGAGATTTAAGTTTTATCTCGAATCAAAGCCAGGAGAGCGGTATTCCTCTCTATTGAGGCCAAGTTATCTTGTAATTTCTGTTTTCATCAATAAAAATCAGATCTTTCCCCAAATACATAAATTTCTTCCACCAAACCATAGAATTTCCTATCATCATGCAATTCCATCCACTCTCGCGTCTCTCATGCATAAGAAATTCAATGATTTTGCAAACCACGAAGTTTATAAATTCAAATTTTCTTTATTTGATCTTTCATCGTCTATTTATAATGAAAGGTATAAAGACCTTTATATAGAAAAGAAAACGCATGAAAAAACTAGTTTTACTCAAACTTAAATTCTAAAAAAATGAAATTTGCATTTTATCATTACAGATAAAAATATTCAAATAAAAAATTTAAATTGAATTAAATTCTAATAAAAGAAACCAAATAACAAGGAAATTCTTAATAGACTCAAACACAAAAATAAAATAAATAAAAGTCTATTTCTTTTAAAAAATCAAAGGACTCAAAAAAAGAAACATCAAAAGGACTCAAATAAAGGAATAAAAATAGACTTAAAAAGCTAAAATTTCTGATATAACTAAGACTTCTCATGTGATTGAAATTGCTCTATGTAGAACTTGCTCTGATCTCCAATATATGGTTGCACGTGCACTTAGTCATCGCTCGTTCCACATCACTCTCTAATCATAATTGTGTCTTGGGTGATATATATTGCTAATTCATCTTTTAACAATTGATTCTTCCTAGTTTATTTTACTAAAATGACAAATTATTTTGAAAGTATTGTATAATATCTTTAAACATCTACACATGACGACAGAGTAAAAGTTATAGATTGTTAAGTCCTTAATTTGAATTATAACTAGAAATAACCCGTGCACATAGTGCAAGGAGGAAAAAAACCACACGGAAAGGATGCAGTGCACGCGCGAAATCGAAAAGGCGTGAGAAGTGTGGGGGTGTGTGTGGAACATCGGGCGGTAAAAGGCGGAAATTTGGTTTAATTGCAAATTTTTTTTGGGGACGACGTAAAATTCCCAATAGGAAACTTGTAATTCATGGGAATGAAGCTGTAAAAGGTGGAAAAGTACGGGCTAAATTGCATAAAAATCTTGGGGAGGCAAAGTGCAACAATCCTAATGGCAAGCTTGCAATTCAAGGGAATGTGGGGGGCGTTTAATCCAACACCCCAAAGCCACACCCCAAAGCAAGCCCAAACCCCATCCACCCTCAAGTGGCCCCCACCATGATGAGGTGGTAAAACCTAGGCCAATCTTTTGTCCTATTGGGTTTGTCTGTCGGGACAAATGCCCTCATCTGTATAATAGATGGTACAAACTAGTGATCTGAGCATATTAGTAGCGTCGAAGCTGGCATGGATTTGGAATTATTCAGGAGAGACTTGTCATTTATCGTCGGAGATGTCTGCATATGATGGGTAGATCATAATCACGATACATCACCGGGAGTCTGACATTATCATTTCATGCAATACATGGGATATTTAATTTCCAGTGCTCCATATTTTTTTGATTTATTCTTGTATATCCCTTTGGTCTTGTTTAGAAGCATTTCCTATTTGTATGTTTTGTTAAAATTTAGATTACCTTTGCAAGATTCTGCATCCACATGTTTTCCTAGAACCCGATTTTTAAGGATATTGGGAAATTTTCTTTTCTGAATTTTAAGTGAATTGACAATACTTTTATTTATGAAACCTGAGCATCCAAAAAAATATGATTTTGCGGTGTTTGTTTGGGAACCTGGTTGAAGCTATCTTACTAGATCCTTTAAAACTGTGACACCAGACCCAAATCAGAAACATACTTATCTTGAGAACTCTACTTTGACACTTGCTATTTGTACATTTGAGAATTTGAAATCTAGTTTGCACAACAGGTCTCTGCTGTTTTCATGGTTGCAGCTAAATGTTTGTGATGCGGACGCATCGCCTATCCCACCGGCCATTGATGATGCGGGTCCACCCATCGTGACATACGTGAGGCGTAGGAGGCGCGGGATCGTCACATAGTGGGTTTAGTGGGTCGAGGGGTATTTTAGTCTTTTCGGGCTAAATTAGTAAATCCCCGTTTTCTATTTATTAGGGCAAGCCGCCATTGTTAGGGTATACTTGATTTGTGAAGAAACTCTTTAGGCATCATTGAGAAGGTTCTTAGGCTTTGATCCGACATTCAAAGCTAGGAGATAGGGTTTCGTCTCGAAGGAAACTCAACTTATTTGTAGTTCTTCGCATTTCATATCTATAAAAATCCTCTTTTTACATTTTTCAACTTTAAAATATATCGATTTGATTGATTCGATCCCCGGATCGTATCAAATTGGTATCAGAGCACTACGATTCCATGGCGACGGGGACGAGAGCTTCCGTGGACGAGAAGATCCAAGGCCTCCGCGACGATCTCAATCAAGAGAACGAGGGTTTGAGGAAAACGATGGAAGCTTCGATCAAGGATTACACAAACACCCAAGAAGACTTTCAAACGGAGCTTCGGATCATGAGAAGGGAAGCCGCGGAGTTGGGAAGGGATCTTAAAAGTTTGAAGGACGTCACGGCTGCGATTCCAGCGATAATGGCAATGTTGCAAGGTTTGACCAAGGAGAAGGCGGCGGATCGCGACAAGGGGAGGGCAATGGAAGAGATCCAAGGCGATTCCGGCATCGATTCGACAAATCAGGAACCCCCGAGCCACGGGGAATCATATGCGGCGGCGACGGCTTAAACCCTAGCCGGCGGGCCAGGGTTTAGCGCGACAGGGCCCAGAACAACATCCACGGGCCCTGTCGGGCCTGTTTGGGGGTCGACCGACCTGCCCGGCTCATCCACGGCCTGGACGGGCCCGGCCGACAACCCCCGGCCCTCGGCGACCCCAATCGGGGGATTGGGGCCGTTGGAGGGCCGGCACCCCCTTCCGGGGGTGCCCAGGGCCCGCCGACCCCCATCGGGGGTCGGGCGAGCCGCGCAACCCCCGCCTGGGGGTCGACAGCCCCGGCGGGGGCGGCGAAGGGGTTCCGGCCCAAACAGGCGAAGGGGTTCCGGCCCCTGTTTGGGGCCGGGTAGGGCCGCTGGACCCCGGGAGGGGGTCAGCGGGCCCGGACGACTTTTCCGGAGGCGTGGCGAGCACGGGGGGGTGGGGGGGGGGGGGGTGGGGGGGCTTTTGGCGGTGTGGCAGGGTTCGTACCCCACTCTGGAGGAACTTCGGGGACAGCGAGAGGCGGATGGGCCCCGGGAGCAGCTATTGGGGCCCCAGCGGGCCAATTTTGGAGAGCGGAGACCGCCCCACCTGGGCCGAGGCCCGTGTTTGCACGACCACCAGAGTTTCCCGGGCATCACTATCAGCCCGAGGCTTGGGAGAGACCTGCATGGCTGGATGAGTTGTACGGGGTTGATGGGAGAGGCCCGATGGAGCCCCGGGGTGGCGTTTTGGTGAGTGGCGGTGACCGTGGAGGAGATATGGGACAACAGGGAGACATCAATACCGACCGGCGGTTGATGAAGCTGAAGATGCCGACCTTCGATGGCACCGATCCTGACGGGTGGATATATCGAGCAGAGAGATATTTCCAGGTGATGGGGCTGACGGAGGAGGAGGTCCTGAAGGCCATCGGGATTTACTTTGAGGGGAAGGCTCTTGCCTGGTACCGGTGGAAGATAGCACGTTCCCCTTTTCGTACTTGGGAGGAGCTATCAGCGCTGATCGTGGATCAATTCCAGGAGACAGTAGGGGGGATTTCTACGAGTAGCTGTCGGCCCTGAGGCAGGAGGGGACAGTGAGGGACTACATAGAGAGGTTTGAGATGCTGAATAGCCGGGTGAAGGGGGTGACCGATGAGGTGATGATCGGAAATTTCATGAGGGGGCTGAAGCCATCGATACGAGCTGAGTTGCAAATGCAGAGCCCGACGACCTTGGAGGATGTCCTTCGCTTAGACCATAAAGCGGAGGAGAAGCACACAGAGGAGAGGAGGATACAGGGAGCTTGGGGGGCCAGAGTTCCCAGCCCACTCCACCAGCCGCGACACCTAGACCACCTGCAGCTGCTACTGAGACTCGAGGGGAGGGCCGTCCAGCTACCCTGGGGCGGCGGATGACTGAGGCTGAGGTGAGGGAGAAGCGGGCCAAGGGTTTGTGCTTCCGTTGCGATGAGAAGTTCACCCCTGGGCACCGATGTGCGAGCCGCCTACTGCAGATCACCATGGTACGCGACGAGGAGGGGTACGTGTGTGAGGAGGAGCTTGAGGAGGAGCCACTGGTAGAGGAGGAGAAGTCTCACCTAGACTTCGCGGAGGTTTCCCTGAACTCTGTGGTGTGGTTCACACCGAACCACACCATGAAGTTATCAGGGCAGCTGGGGGACACGGCGGTGACGGTGCTGATAGATAGTGGGGCCACCCACAACTTCATCTCCAGCCGAGTGGTAGAGCGACATGGGCTACAGCTGAGCACTCTGGAGAAGTTTACGGTACTGCTGGGGACAGGAAAGATGGAGGAGAGTAAGGGGCTCTGCAAGGGTCTTTGCCTGACCTTGCAGGGTGTACAGATCATGGAGGACTTCTTGCCACTGGAGTTGGGCAACGTGGATATCATCTTAGGGGTGCAGTGGCTGAAGAAGTTGGGGGAGATGAAGGTGAACTGGAAGCTTCTGAGGATGGAGTTCCAGGATGGAGATCGGACCGTCGTGCTGACAGGGGACCCGACCCTTTGTTTTTCTTTAGTGGCCTTCAAGGCCATCACTCGGACGCTGCGGGACGAGGGAGAGGGGTTCCTGGTGGAGTATCAGGGGCTGACAGCTGAGGGTGAGCAGCAGCAGGAGACTGCAGCGGAGGTCGAGCAGGTACTAGAGCAGTACCAGGAGGTCTTTCAGGACCCGCAGGAGCTACCACCGTCCAGGGGGCACGAGCACACGATTGTATTGCGTGATGGAGCAGCACCGATGAGTGTGCGACCGTACCGGTACCCGCATGTGCAGAAGGACGAGATTGAGAGGATGGTACGGGAGATGTTGCAGGCTGGGATCATCCAGCCAAGTGTGAGTCCTTTTTCGAGCCCAGTCTTGCTGGTCAAGAAGAAGGACGGGAGTTGGAGATTCTGCGTCGATTACCGGGCGCTGAACAAGGAAACTGTCGCTGACAAGTTTTCTATTCCGGTGATCGACGAGCTGCTGGACGAGCTTCATGGAGCGGCGATCTTTTCGAAGATCGACTTGAGGGCAGGATACCACCAGATCTTGATGCGGCCAGAGGATGTGCCGAAGACTGCCTTCCGCACCCATGAGGGGCATTACGAGTTCAGAGTCATGCCTTTCGGCTTGACGAATGCCCCCTCTACTTTCCAGGCCTTGATGAACAAGGTCTTCCAGCCCTTCCTGAGGAGGTTCATCCTCGTTTTCTTCGACGACATCCTCGTCTACAGCAGGAGCTTGAGGGAGCACTTGGACCACTTGGAGGTGGTCTTCCGGGAGTTGTTGGCGCAGCAGCTGTTCGCCAACCGGAAGAAGTGCAGTTTCGGCCAGGAGCGGATCGAGTATCTAGGGCATGTGGTGTCAGCGGAGGGGGTAACGGCTGACAGGTCGAAGATAGCGGCTATGCTGGACTGGCCAATACCTACTACACTGCAAGCTCTCCGCGGGTTTCTGGGTCTGACGGGCTATTATCGGAAGTTCGTTAAGGGGTACAGTACCATAGCATGGCCCCTTACCGAACAGCTCAAGAAGGATGGATTCCAGTGGGGGGAACAGGCCACCAAGGCATTTCAGGCCTTGAAGGTGGCGATGACGACAGCGCCAGTTCTTGCCTTGCCAGACTTCAGCTTATCTTTTGTGGTGGAGACTGACGCGTCAGGATATGGATTGGGGGCGGTGCTCATGCAGGAGGGACGACCCATGGCCTATGTCAGTCAGGTGCTTTCGGCTAGAGCACGGCTGAAATCGGTTTATGAGCGAGAATTGATGGCCATCGTCTTCACAGTGATGAAGTGACGACCATATCTGTTGGGTCGGGAGTTCGTGGTCAGGACGGACCAACGGAGCCTCAAGTACCTTTTGGAGCAGCGATTGGTTACTGAGGAGCACCAGCGTTGGTTGTCCAAACTGGTGGGGTACCGGTTCGCCATCGAGTACAGGCCAGGATTGGAGAACAAGGCAGCTGATGCCTTGTCTCGCCGGGAGGAGAGCGTGGATTTGAGAGCTCTGTCGCGACCGATGTGGTTGGACTGGGAGCCCATTTTTCAGGAGGCAGAGAGTGATGATGAGCTGGGGCGGATCCGTGAGTTGCTGCAGCAGGGAAAGGAGGGGCCGACCGGATATTCCTTACAGGGGCGCAGACTGCTTTACCAGGGGAGGTTGGTGCTACCGCGATCCTCAGGGTTCATACCAGTCCTCTTTCAGGAGTTCCACGGGTCAGCGACTGGAGGCCACTCGGGGGTACAACAGACGTATCAGAGGATGGCCAGGGAGGTGTACTGGCCCGGAATGCGCAGGAGAGTGGCCCAGTTAGTAGCTGCTTGTGACGTCTGCCAGCGTCATAAGTACATGACGATGGCCCCAGCCGGACTCCTACAGCCGTTGGAGTTGTCAGAGAGGGTATGAGAGGAGGTCACGATGGACTTCATCGACGGGCTGCCCCGTTCCGAGGGATATTCAGTGATCCTCGTTGTAGTAGACCGCCTGAGTAAGTATGCCCACTTCATACCTTTGAGGCATCCTTACACAACGGTCTCGGTGGCCGTAGTATTCATTCGAGAGGTGATACGCCTACACGGGATCCCGGGGTCCATAGTGTCCGACAGGGACCAGGTCTTTTTGAGCGGGTTCTGGCTGGAGCTCTTCAGTGTACAGGGTACGGTCCTTAAGAGAAGCACATCGTACCACCCACAGACAGACGGGCAGACCGAGGTGGTGAACTTCTCTATAAATACTTATCTGCGGTGCTTCGCGTCAGATAAGCCTCGACAGTGGTACATGTGGTTAACCTGTGCGGAGTACTTGTACAACACCTCGTACCACTCGTCAGTAGGGACGACTCCCTTCAAGATCCTTTATGGGCGGACCCACCGTCCTTGCTGCGTTTCGGTGATCGACAGACGCCGGTGTCTCAGGTGGAGGCTTATATGGGAGACAGAGATGCTATGTTGGAGGAACTACAGCGACATCTGTTGAGGGCTCAGCAGGTGATGAAGACCCGGGCAGATGTCCACAAGCGGGACGTCCATTTTCAGGAGGGCGACATGGTGTATCTCAAGCTGCGGCCCTATAGACAGAAGACATTAGCTCGGAGGCAGAATGAGAAGCTAGTAGCTCGCTACTACGGTCCCTACCAGATTGCGGCCAAGATTGGAAAGGTGGCGTATCGGTTACACCTGCCACCTTCCTCGACGATACATCCGGTGTTCCATGTGTCGCAGCTACGAAGGGCGATTGGAGACCAGTCAGCCACGTCGACTCTACCACCTACACTGACGGAGGATATGGAGGTATTGCTCGAGCCCCTGGATGTACGAGCAGTACGTCATGGACCGGGACGACGGAGAGAGGTGCTGATTTACTGGGTGGGCCTGCCTGATTGTGACGCCACGTGGGAGATGTATGACGTGGTCCGGGAGCAGTTTCCAGATTTCCACCTTGAGAACAAGGTGGCTCTTTCAGGGGGGGTATTGATGCGGACGCATCGCCTACCCCACCGGCCATTGATGATGTGGGTCCACCCATCGTGACATACGTGAGACGTAGGAGGTGCGGGATCGTCACATAGTGGGTTTAGTGGGTCGAGGGGTATTTTAGTCTTTTCGGGCTAAATTAGTAAATCCCCGTTTTCTATTTATTAGGGCTAGCCGCCATTGTTAGGGTATGCTTGATTTGTGAAGAAACTCTTTAGGCATCATTGAGAAGGTTCTTAGGCTTTGATCCGACATTCAAAGCTAGGAGATAGGGTTTCGTCTCGAAGGAAACTCAACTTATTTGTAGTTCTTCGCATTTCATATCTATAAAAATCCTCTTTTTACATTTTCCACTTTAAAATATATCGATTTGATTGATTCGATCCCCGGATCGTATCAGTTTGACTCCACCCTCAAATCTCTCTATACCCAAGGAAAGGAAATTGTAGATTTTTTATTAAGTTCTTTACGCAGACCAGAGAGGTATTATATGCTTTCAATATTCCGTTATTAATGAAAATTGTAATATGCAGATGTTGCTTCGAAGTGGCTAGCTGGCTTTCCATCCCCCGCGAAGAGGCAAGTTTATGATTCATTTTTTATTCGAGGACCTTTATATGAAACCATACAGGCTTTAGTGCCTGCATTAGTGCGAAATGGAACCACTGAAGAGTCCGAATGCAAGGCTGTTTACTCAAATGTTGAAAGGTTTGCCACTTCTATTATTCCTATAAATGTCAAACTTGTATCTTAATAGCCTTTGCAGTTTCAGATTCTCTGTGTGGGATTTTTTACTGGGACATCGTTCTTTCATTATGCATATTTGATCGCCGTTCTTTCATTATGCATATTTGATCGCCGTTGCTGACGAGTCTGACAAATCTATAGTATATCAATAAAGAAATCTATAGTCGTTGGGTTAGCTTGCATTTTTGATATAGAAAGATAGAGACATTGTTTAGCTTGCATTTGGAAATTTAACAGTCGGCGTAAAAATGTGATAAAGATATAATATGACAATACTCTTATGTTTTTCCTTCCATTTTCTTCCCTACAGATCATTGAAAGTCCCAGTTGTTATTTTGAATAGCCATCCATCATATTAGTCTTCTCCAATGAGGAGCGGCTTGGTATGGAGCTATGTTCCCTGAATAATTAAGTAAAATTTTACAACCGGCTGTTATCCGTTACTGTGAATAAATAACTACATGGTAAATGGATTCAGACCCACTGAACTATGAGCCATGTGTCACCAATACATCCTAATCTGTGTTATTAACAACCCTACCCCTCCCTTGATGAAAAACGTTAAAAATAATTTTTTTCTTCTAGTTTTGTTCTTTTTCTTTCTCCTTTGGTTGCTACCATTGCTCTCTCTTTTCTCTTTCATCCTGCCTCTGTCTCTTCTGCTTCCTCTTCTTTGTCATGCTCCCTCTCATATTCCTCACATGAGAGAAAATATGAAGCAAGAAAGAGGGAGCAAGAGATGGACAGACGAAAGAGAGAGGATAGCGGGCAATTATAGCAGCCAAATAAGGAATATGAAGGGCAAAAGTAGAATACAATTTTGATTCTAACGTTATTCATTAAGTGAAGGGTCTGAGTGCGAATATCATTGATAAGGGGTAATAGTGACACATTGCTCTTTGTTCAGATTGTCTAAGTTAATTTACGTATAACCAAATACATTTTCTACTTTAACACACCATTTATGTGGACAATACATGATCTTTTTTATCGTCATTTGAATCACATGTGCTCGTTACTAGCATAAATAAATAAATTAAATTGATTATTTCATGAGCATTTGAGATAAATCATATTTATATCTTTGATGTGAAAACAGTAGCATTTTGTGAGTAGTTTACTCCATTTTTCGAGAAAATTGGCTAAGTACCATGGTCAACCATCACTTTTAATTTCTACCACCCTATTTAAAAACTTTGCTAGAATACCACACCCCCTAAAAAAAGACTAAAATACCCCCGTTCGTTCCCAAAAATTAAAACCCAACAAAATTAAACCCCCAACTGCAGATTCACGTCCTCTCCCCATAGTCCAAACTGATCCTGTTTTTACAGGTACGTGCTCATATACTCCAATATACACTAATGCACATTGACGTATATTGGCGCATATTGGCTAATACTATGTTATATTGGCTCATAATACTATGTTATGCCGACTCACCACCGAGCAGCAAAGCCCTGCCGAGCTCTTCTTCGACAGCACCCCCGGCCCCCCAACACCCGCACACGCGTTTGTTCTAGTTTGTTCTCAACATGTTTGTTCTAGTAAAATCCAAAAATTGTTATAAATTGTTATGAACCAATATAACATAGTATTAGCCAATATGCGCCAATATACGTCAATGTGCATTAGTGTATATTGGAGTATATGAGCGCATACATGTAAAAACAGGATCAGTTGGGACTATGGGGAGAGGACATGAATCTGCAGGCGGGGGTTTAATTTTGTTGGGTTTTAATTTTTGGAAACAAACGTGGGTATTTTAGTCTTTTTTAGGGGGTGTGGTATTCTAGCAAAGTTTTTAAATAGGGTGATAGAAATTAAAAGTGATGGTTGACCCATGGTATTTAGCCAATTTTCTCCCATTTTTCCCTACTTTGACTTTATTATATGTCTTGATGTTGTTCACTCTCTCGTGCAAAACAGGTTGTTGGTGCTTTGCTTGTTAAAGAAGGAAGGAGTACGGCGTATGGTTGGAGAACTCAGATTCATATCTAAACAACAGGGGCACGTTGATGAAGTATCCAAGCAAGACAAATTGGAAAGTATATATAAGGCTGCACAACTTCTTGCATCTATTCCAGACAAAGCAAGGCCAGATGCTTCATCTGCACTTACATCACAGTATCCTTCAAGTAGATGCTTATGTGTAATCTTTAAGATGACTATTACTTGACTATTAACATGGAACTTAGTAAGTATATATTGTAGTTTTCATATGTTATATTGTTTAACAGTATCTCTTTCAGACTGTGATCATTTGATCAATGAATCTTGTTTATATTTTGAGATTAACATAACTAGACCTTTTGAGACATGCGTAGCTCACGTGTAATTAAAATGGAGATGTCTAAAATTTTGGCCTTTTAATCACACCTAATTATTTGGACTTTTAATCCCCTTTAATTTTTAGAATCTCATTTAATGAATCTAACTCTAGCTTATTAAATATTTGGACATTTAATCCCCTTTAATTATATAATCTCATTTCATGATTCTAACTCTAGATTTTTAAAAAAAATAAAAGAAAATGTAAATGGTGAAAAAGGTTGTGAAACCAACCTGAAACTAAATTAGTGTCAAATTGAAGACCTCTTAGGCGAGCATTAAATAAGTAGATATCTTGAGGGTCTGCATACTTAAAACGTAGATTACATTAATATTGATACATCAACATTTTATCCTCATGGTTATGCTAATGATGTTGTTTCACATGATGACTGCTTTGATGCCGAAGTCGATAGATTTCAATAAATTACTATATTTCAATCGAAATTTTATCACATATTTATTGACTAATTGACAAATACGATTCTTATTCTGCACAATGATTTCATGCAAACAACCAACTGAAACTTCAAGCACTTGTTATCTATATTAAATTGCTTTAACTAGTAACCTGCTGGTGTTGCAAGCAAGGTTGTTTGGGTGCGGACTGTATCATATTGTAAATGGGTTGGGATAAAAGTGTTACAGATTGCGAAATGTATCCTTTTGATTTTGCTAAAAAATAAGAAAAAATATGACACGTATTGAATATGCATAAATAACAAATATTTCGGGTTCAATCAATAAGGATTTAAATAATAAGGCATTGCCAAAATGCAAATATAATTCAATTAGCTAACCAAATCCATAAGCTCGAGAATGCATAAGTTTTCTTTCATAGACTCTGCACATATCGTCTTTTTCATCTTTGGAAAGGCCCAATAAATATGTGGAGTAGGCATATCCCCTTATTCCTCCCGAGTTTTTTTCCCAATGTATTTAATTTTTCCTCACCTTGGACCATGCAAGCTTACATCATTACGAGCTCTCTTGATCATACAAATTCAAGTGAAGATACAAGCAGCTCCATTAATATGAGCTATGCTGGTATGTTGTGATTGCACATGATTCCTTCATCCTTGCAAACTGTTAGATCCACAGAGAGAGCATGTCGACACGCGCGCCCAATTGGAGGCCGCCTCAACCTAGGGGCGTTTCCGACTTTCCTTGTTTTAATTAATTTTAATGGCAAACTTGTAATTGATTAGGAGAGGGTTTTATTCTTAAACTAGGGCCAGCCGTCATTTTACTCTTATGCTTATTTTGATAATTGAGAGAGATTCTTCGAGAGTTCTTCGAGGGACATTAGGAGAGTGCAGACGTCCTCGCTTACCGACGTCTTGGGAGGGCGGTTACCCCTTTATTGTAGCCAAAAGTTATCTTAATTCGTTGTTTTAATCAAGTTTAGTTCAGATTTGGGTGAAACCTATCAATTTGGTATCAGAGCACATGACGATCTATAGTGGCTTCGACAAGATCGCAAGACAAAATTGAGGCTTTGGAGTCGAAATTTACAAGCGAGATCGACGGGATCAAGAAATCGTTGGCGGCAAACGATGAATCCATGGCAAAGTTGACGGCTTCCAGCAACCAACTAATGGTGAATCAAGCGAAGCACGAAGAGCAATTTGCATAATTGATCTTCCAATTGGCGGCGAACAATAAAGGAGATGTGAACCCGAAATCCGTGAAAAAGGCGCCATCTTGCATAATTGATCTTCCAATTGGCGGCGAACAATAAAGGAGATGTGAACCCGAAATCCGCGAAAAAGGCGCCATCTTTAGACAAGGGGAAGGAAAAAGTTGAGATTTTTGACGCGGAAAATGTCCATGTGGAGGATGAATTCGTCGAGGATGAGAAAGGGGAGCCGTGGAAGGTCGATTACCAGGAGGAGGTGCGGCGGAAGGCAGTAGAAGCGCAAAGAGGGGGCGGCGGCCCTAACCAGCCCCCCTTAGGTGCGGACACATGCGGGGGGCACTTTCCTGGGCCCCGCCGCCTCCCAAGACCACCGCAGGGGAGGCGGCGGCCCCTGGGTTCGCCCAGGGGCGGCGAAGGCCCTAGGGGGCCGGTGAACCCCCCGACCCACAGGCGGGGCGCTGGGGCCCCCGGGAGCATCAGGCGGGGTTGGCGGCCCTGCCCCAGGCAGGCTGCGGCCACGCAGGCCAGAGGGGACCTGGGCGGGAGTTTTTCGAGGCGGGGGGATTCCAGCAGCTACACGACGACCAACCCCATCGGGAGGTGCCGACGTGTGATTTTGATGAGGAATTGGGCCACGGGGGATTTCAGGAGTACAGAGACTACAACGAAGGTTATCGGGACCCTCCCGACCCACGATTTGGCGACGGTAGATGGCAGCCTCACCCACACCACCAGGAGGGACGCACAGTAGGCGGGGGAGGATGTTACAGAGACTTTCAGGAGAGGCCAGAGGGCAGGTTTGGAGGCGACGAAGGGGGTGGATACGGAGACCGAGGAGGAGGGTCCCATGGGGGTTGCGAGCGACACCATGAGAGATGGCAGCTCTACCATCAGCCTAGACACGGTGGTGAACGTGGGGAACATGTGGATTCAATATGGACCGACTGAGAAAGTTGAAGTTGCCTATATTCGATGGAGCGGACCCGGTCTCGTGGATCTACAGAGCAGAGAGATTCTTTAGAGTCTCGCGCATGACTGAGGAGCAGAAGCTGGAGGCAGCGGGCATAGGGGTGGCAATTTTCGGCCCGGCACGATAGCCCGGCACGGGCCCGGCACGATAAGACCGTGCTTGGGCCAACAATTTTGGCCCGAAATCCTTATCGGACCGGGCCGGCCCGGCCCGGTTCATTTTCGGACCGGACCCGGGCCAAGCTTTTCAGCCCATGGGCGGCACGGCACGGCACGAAAAGCATTTGATCACCCCACTTCAATTTGACCACACACTAATCTAAAGCTAATTTGCATTCATTTATGGTGTTGAGTCCAATGTCATGAATCTTATCAAATCAAGGTCTAAATATCATAAATTTTAACAACTTCCCGCCAGCGCCAACTTTGATGTCTACGGATCTTGGGGGTCGATCTCAGTTTCCGAGAAGAGACAAAGAACCACCAAACATGTTACTTCATCTTGCCAAATAAATAAAAACAATGTAGGACACATCACCTTATGCAACCCACTTAATCTTCTTTCGTGCTCTATTTCGATGCATCTTTAAGCATATGAGACAAGTTTGTGTTTAAAAATATGATAAAAATTGTCACAATACATAATTCATTCAACCTTATCGGACCGGGCCGGGCGGCCCGAATTTTTATCGGACCGTGCCTGGGCCTCTCTGGAATGGCCCGAAGTCTTATCGGGCCGGGCTGGCCCGGTCCTTTAAGAAAACCGGACCGGGCCGGCACGACCCGATAAGACCGGGCCGGCCCGAATTGCCACCCCTAAGCGGGCATCTGTCTAGATGGAAAGACCCTCGCGTGGTTTCAGTGGAAGGACGCGAGGCGCTCCTTTCGCTCATGAGAGGAAATCAGGGATCAGATGATAGAGAGGTTCAGAGACCCCCACTTGGAAAACGTGCGGGAGTAGCTGCTATCACTCCGACAGGAGGGTACGGTGAGAGACTACCTAGAGAGGTTTGTGGCCCTTTCAGGACAGGTGCACGGGGTGGCCGACAAGACGATGGAGAGCACTTTCATGAAGGGGCTGAAGGCCACAGTTCGAGCAGCGGTTTGCATGCAGAAGTCTCAGACCCTGATGGAGGCCATGAAGTACGTTCAGATGGCGGATGACTGGCAGATGGAGGAGAGAAAGGCAAGAGGTGGTGGGAGTGGACCGGTTTCGTGGAGTGTCCCGGCCGCGACAGAAGAACAGAAGGCAGGTATATGGGCAGATCAAACGAGTATTGTGAAGACTGGAGAGCAGAGCAGCGCACCGCCAGCGGGGGTCAGTTTAGGAGGATGACTAATGCCGAGATGAGCGAGAAGAGGCAGAAGGTGCTCTGTTTCAGATGCGATGAGAGGTTCATCCCAGGACACCACTGTGGGGTCCGCAAGCTGCAAGTGCTGATAGCTGGGACAGACGAGGAGGATGACGAGGTCGGTGTGGAAGACGACGTCCACATGGAGTAGCATCACCAGAAGCCTCATGCACCACCTTGATGACAAGGTGGATTTTCCCGGCGGAGTACTGTTAGATCCACGGAGAGAGCAAGCCGACACGCGCGCCCAATTGGAGGCCGCCTCAATCTAGGGGCGTTTCTGACTTTCCTTGTTTTAATTAATTTTAATGGCAAACTTGTAATTGATTAGGAGGGGGTTTTATTCTTAAACTAGGGCTAGCCGTCATTTTACTCTTATGCTTATTTTGATAATTGAGAGAGATTCTTCAAGAGTTCTTCGAGGGACATTAGGAGAGTGCGGACGTCCTCGATTACCGCCGTCTTGGGAGGGTGGTTACCCCTTTATTGTAGCTAAAAGTTTCTTAATTTGCTGTTTTAATCAAGTTTAGTTCAGATTTGGGTGAAACCTATCACAAACCTACTAAACATTTTTATTAGTATACTCACCACCATTATATGACCTGAAAATTTTCACCTATTTGCCCACTCTCGTCCAGTCCATATCTACCATCTTTTGATTATCCTTTTATCATTTTCAAAGTGCTCACCCTATTTATTTATATGATTTAATGTAGAAAAGGTGGCACCTGATCCATTGGATCAGGTGCTAAGACATAAAAAAGGTGGGAAGTACAAGCCCCCACATGGGCTTGTACTCGCTGGGTCCCACCTTTTTGTGTCTTGCATATGATCCATTGGATCAGGTGCCACCTGTTCTACATTAGTCCCTTATTTATATTTGCTATATTGAAATATAAGATTAGGGTATTGGTGTGTTTATATAGCTGAGAAAATATGGTACAATTACAATTTTTAAGGAAAAAGAGTACAATTACTATATTTTTATTCTAAATCTTCGTTCCATTCATACTCTAGTTTTCCATTTATAGTCTTAACTATAATTCCTTATCCTGAACACTTTCCCGCAAATTGGATCATCACTATTAATTTTGCCTATCTTGCTTCAAAGTGAAGAAAAACTTTTATGTCACAAAGCTTTGGTGAAAATATTACCCATCAAATTACCAAATCTTACATAAGATGTGATGGTTTTCTTCTTGGTGATAACCATACCCCGTATAAGTGTCAATCAACCTCAAAATATCTGGTGCCCTTGTGGTAGATAATATTTTTTTTGGTTAAAAGGTCATACCTTGCTCTTATTGCTTTCAGTGAAACAAGCATCAGAAGGCATAATACACACAACATATAAGCAATGATATGTAAATAATTTGACCGCCAAAAATCAAACGCATTGGCAGAAATAGCTTTCAATGATAACCTATTAGCTCGCGTGGTGAACACTACACTCACTTGCGAATTTTGTTTTAATAACCAAATACATACTTGAATCAAATGACTAATCAACATAGGAGTCAGATGAATCATGACATAATGTACGATCATATTTATCATAAAATATTACACGACTTCGTTTGTTGGCTAGCCATGGTCACAGCTCCACAATGTTCCGCAGCTTCGACTTCTATTGGAGAGAAGCTTAAGATTTTGTCAGACTTTATAAACTGTATATAGCTCTCCTTTGATCGGCCCATTGATGCCCAGACTGAAAATGAAGGCCAAACAACGTCATCAACATTGATTGTATTTTCTGAAAATGGATGTGATGACCTTCATTGAACTCTGATGCTGATTGTAATTTCTGTAGTTGGAGGTGATGACTGAGTGCATGAACAGGAAACAGAGTTGGGCATGAGTGCGCTGGCCAAGAGTTCTCATTGGACTCTGACTTTGATTGTAATTTTTGTAGTTGGAGGTGATGACTAAGTGCATGATCATACAACAAAGTTAGGCCATGAGTGATCTAGCCGAGAGTTCTCATTGAACTGCCCCCATGGTAAGGAAACATTGCTACCTAGAATCTCACTTGCCACCAGTTTTCAACCTGCGGACCCACTGCTTTGCAACAATTCTTCCACACCAACCATTTGATTGCAAAAATCTAGTTGTGACAGCTTGCCTTGGTTTGCAACCATCTATTGGAGACTATAATCCGGTTTTTGTGCGTCATTAAATCTAGAGATGTCTGAGCTACAGACGATATTGGACATTAAATTGTGATGGAGATCCAACTCTAAAGCAGTAAGGATTTTATTCGATTTTATTAATTTTTTATTAGGGTTTTAATTGTTAGGATTTTTTTATATTTTATTAGATTTATATAGATTTGATTATGCAAGCACATGTCATGCACGTAGAAAAACCATAAATAAAGTTGTATCTTTTTGAATTATTTTGATTTATTTTGGATTTTTAAAAAGTTTCTTTTTAAATCTTTCCCGTGTGATGTGAGGAAGTGTGCACGTGAGAGCCATCGTGAGATTCCTAAATCTCCATTAAAATGTTGCATGTGATTTGCTAGAGTATTGACATGGGTGCGAGACACTTAACACCCCTTATCCTTGTTAGAAATCTCTAGATCTATTTAGTTTTTTCATTTTCATTTTTTGATTTATTTATCCTGCATCAAATTGGTATTATAGAGTGAAAGCTCCAAATCTGATCTCATGATCTGAGATCAAAGATCCCATCTTTTTTAGATCTATTTTTTTAAAAATTCATATTTTCCCCGTCTTCGGATTCAAGATTCTATCTTTCTCATCTTTTTATTAAATCTTAAAAAAGAAATTCCTAAATTTTAGTCGCCACTCGTTAGGTTTCCGCTCTATATTTTGAAAAATCCCAAAACCTAGCCGTCAATTTTCTTTTGTTCACACAATTTTTTCTTCATTTTATGAATTTTGCCTTTTAAAAAAAATTGTCTACAAATTTCTAAATTTTTGATTAAAAAACATGGCTACTACAATTCCCTGGTATATTTTGCTTTCCAACTTTCAGGGATTTGCCGAATTTTCACCTATGAACAATAGCTGATGCAATTTTGGGCATTTTGGACCCATTTTGGTGATTTTCGAGGCATTTTCAGCAAATTTAAAGCCAGATTGAAGATACGTTCGTACAATTTCATGGTATACGATGACCGCTACTACATGTGCTCTTCTTTTCCAACCGATTATGAGCTATGAGCAATATCTTTAGATACATTCTAAACTTTCATGGATTCGACGATCGATATGGATATAATGACTGGGAGTATCATTTAGAAGCTTTCTTCTCTTGTTGTGATTTCTCAAATTAAAAGAAATGCTTTATGCCTACCACAAGTTAAATAGATAAGCATTATATTGGTATACGAAATATTAGATTTCTTTTCGATGTTGGTTATTGTTTAAAATCAATTTTCGATATCGGTATGCTTTAAGACATTTCCCAATTTTTCGTTCAGTCCGACCGCTTTCAGAACCTGTCCTATACAAGAATACAAATCAAGGAAACCTGGAGGCTTATCGAAAGCAAGAAGGCTACAACTCAGATGCTAGCAGAGCCAAAGCTAGAGTTAAAAGCTGAGCTTGATCACCTGCAAGAGATCCAGTTTGAGTCCGATCCCATGACCGAGCCTGAAATTGTAGCTGAGCTAGAGTCCAAACTAGAGTCTCGGACAGAGTCTGGTCCAACACTTCAGACTAAGCTCGAGTCCTAGATTGAGCCATTTGTCGATCCAAATGCCATGCCTAAATTTGTAGTCACCACTTGAGCTACTTAAGCATTTAACTTCATCATTTTTAATCCTCTACAGCCTGTCAATTAGCAGATTTTACAGACATTCTTGTCTTTTATGGATTTAGTACATTCTTCTGAAAATCTACAAGTTTACATTTCGTTTCATTTTAAAATTTAAAGATGTGTATTTTCTAACCAAAGAATATTACTTATTTGTGCCGGCATGCGTGTCCTTGTTTCTATTCATCAAATGATGATTTTCTAAATAGGAAAGAATGATGGAGATCCAACTCAAAAGCAGTTAGGATTTTATTTGATTTATTAGGATTTTATTGTGGTTTTAATTGCCTGTATCTTATTTGATTTAATTATATTTTATTTAGTTTTGCTTATTTACGTAAGTACGTGTCTGATACGGACGCACCCTCAGAGGCGGGCACGGGTCCAAGCGGGTCCCAAGGCGGATGTGTCACTTACTATCAGAGGCGTCGAAGGGCAGATTAGTCTTTTGTTAGGATATTTTATTCCTAGGTTTTCTCTATTTATATCTAGGGTTAGCCGTCATGAGAGTTATGCTTATTGTGTGAGAAACATCGTAAGTGTCTTTTGTGAGGGTTTTAGACTTTGATCCGTTCATTAAAGTTAGGAGAGCGAGTTCCTCTCGAAAGGGCTCAAGTTATCTTGCTATTAGTAGTTATTTTCTCTCAAAAATCCAATAAAAATCCCATCTTTTCCAATTTTTAGTCCTTTTCTTCGCTGATTTTCCATTGATACGATCCAAATTGTATCAAATTGGTATCAGAGCAATAGATCCAATGGCCGAAGGTACTAGATTCAAGACGGAGATGGAGGCGCTGCGAAAGGAGATCCGGGAAGAGGTCAGCAAAAAGGTGGGAGCTTTGGAAGTCACGGTCGAGATGCTTTCCAATTCCCAAAAGGAGATGGAGGCCCGGTTGATGAAGAAGCACGAGGAGTCGGACGCCACTCAAGTTCAGATCTTGAAAATCCTTCAAAAACTTGAGGGGAAAGGGAAGCATGTGGAGATCGGAGGAGAAGAATCCGCGGCGGATAATCATCATACAAAGGCGGACGATCCGAAGTTGATGGCGAACACCTCCGGGGCACCGCCGGGAACCAAAACCACGAGGGAGAAGGAAGATCTAGGGTTCCGGGAGGAGTCGTGTGTGGATGAAGTGCAACGGGAGCGGCGGCGGCGCGAGGGAGATCCCCTAGGGTTTCTTGCAGAGGCGAGGGGACGCGGCGTGCAAGAAGGGGGGTTTCCGGAAGATGTGGGAGGCGGCGGCTGGGGGGAACCCTAACCCCCCCCGCGCGGGCCGCCAGGACCCCGCGAGGGCTCGGGGGGCCTCACGGCCCACGCCCGAGCCCGCGCGGGTGCCCAGGAGAGCTGGGCGGGCTCGCGCGAGGCCCTGGAGGGGTCGCGCGGCCCGCCAGGGCCCAACCTGGGCCCCGCCGACCTCCAGGGAGGCTTCGCAGCCTTCCCTGGGGCTGGCTGGGCCCCGGCGAATGATGGTGGGGCCCGGGGGGCCCAGTAAACCCCCCGGGTCAGTTTTTCGGCCCCCCGAACACCGAACAGGGCCCCGCAAGAGGCTACCGCGGGATTTTTGGGGCTGCAGAGGAGGAGCGCCAGAGGTGGCATATGGAGGAGTATGCGGAAAATTGTGGGGGCCCACGAGGGTTTCCCGGAGAGGCCTACGGCAGAGGCAGGGCAGAGCAAGGAGGCCATGGAGCTCAGGGAGGAGGACACCCTACCATGTACTCCGACAGGAGGATGGAGAAGTTGAAGATGCCCATTTTTGAGGGGTCAGACCCCGACGGGTGGATAGTGCGAGCGGAGCGGTATTTTCAGGTGATGCGGATCTCAGAGCGGGATGTATTGGAGAACATCATCTGCTACCTGGAGGGACAGGCGCTGAGTTGGTACCGCTGGAGGATGTCCCGAGCCCCTTTTCGGACTTGGGAGGAGTTGTCCGCTTTCCTACTTGACCGCTTCCAGGCCAAACCGGGGGCGAATTTCTACGAGCAGTTGCTGGGACTACGGCAGGAGGGGACGGTGTTGGACTTCCTGGGGAAGTTCGAGGTGTTGGCAGGCAAGGTGAAGGGGGTGTCGGAAGACGTATTCTTGGGGGCATTTATGCGAGGGCTGAAGCCCTCGATACGAGCCGAGCTATGGATGCAGAGTCCCAGGGACCTGGAGCATGTGATTCGTCTGGCATTGCGGGCGGAGGAGAAGCAGGCGGAGGAGCGGAGGCTCAGAGGGACTTGGGGGGCACCACAGCAGAGGGTCCCATCTACAGCCGCCGCCGCCCCGAGACTACCGTCGGCCGCCTCAGCCGGAGCGGGGGAGAAGACAGGAGCAGCACGTCCTGCGGGACAAGGGCGGAGGATGACCGAGGTGGAGATGCGGGACAGGAGGGCCAGGGGGTTGTGCTTCCGTTGCGACGAGAAGTTCACCCCGGGCCATCGGTGTGCGAGCCGGTTGCTGCAGATCACCATCGAGCCGGACGAGGAGGAGTACATCGACCCAGAGGAGGCCGAGGAGGAGGTCGTCTCAGTAGAGCAGCCGGTGGAGCTGGAGCAGGCGCAGGTGTCCCTCAACTCCGTGATGGGGTTCACACAGAACTTCACCATGAAGTTGGTGGGACAGGTCGGGGAGACAGCAGTGACGGTTTTGATTGATAGTGGGGCCACCCACAATTTTGTGTCCCTGCGAGTGGTGGAGCTGCTGGGGTTGCAGATGTCCGGTGGGAGGTTCACCGTACAGTTGGGGGATGGACGGTGCGAGGAGAGTACGGGGCTATGTCGAGGACTCTGCCTAGTCATTCAGGGGGTACAGATCGTTCAGGATTTTTTACCGTTCGAGTTGGGGAAGGTCGACTTCATCTTGGGAGTCCAGTGGTTGAAGACATTGGGGACCACGATGACCAACTGGAAACGGTTGAGGATGGAGTTCAAGGATGGCGAGCGGACGGTGGTGCTTCAGGGAGACCCGAGCTTGTGCTATGCCATGGTAACATTCAGTGCCATGACTCGGGCTATTCGATGGGCAGGGCAGGGGTACTTGGTGGAGTTTCAGGGGATGACCACAGAGGCGGAGCCCGAGCCCGAGGAGGAGCCACCAGAGGTGCAGTCGGTGTTGGAGCAGTTCGCAGAGGTGTTTGAGATGCCACAGGGGTTACCTCCACCCCGGGACCACGAGCATGCGATCGTACTGAGGGATGGCGCACCCCCCGTCAGTGTTCGGCCTTACCGGTATCCCCACGTGCAGAAGGATGAGATCGAGCGGCAGGTCAGAGAGATGTTGTTCGCAGGAGTGATCCAGCCCAGCGTGAGCCCCTTCTCGAGCCCAGTCTTGTTAGTGAAGAAGAAGGACGGGAGCTGGCGTTTTTGTGTGGATTACCGAGCCCTGAATAAGGAAACTGTGCCCGACAAGTTTCCTATTCCGGTGATAGATGAGTTGCTCGACGAGATGCATGAGGCGAGGGTGTTTTCGAAGGTGGATCTAAAGTCTGGGTATCATCAGATCCGGATGCGAGTAGAGGACATCCCGAAGACGGCGTTCCGTACACACGAGGGCCACTACGAGTTCTTGGTGATGCCGTTTGGATTGACAAACGCCCCGTCTACTTTTCAGGCCTTGATGAACAAGGTGTTCCGCCCTTACCTACGACGGTTCATCCTTGTTTTCTTTGACGACATCTTGGTCTATAGCCGCACATTGGAGGAGCACCCGGGGCATCTGGAGGTGGTTTTCAGGGAGTTGCATGGGCACCAGTTATTCGCCAATCGGAAGAAGTGCTCGTTCGGGAGGAGTCAGATCGAGTACTTGGGGCACATTGTCTCAGCCGCCGGGGGTAGCGGCAGACCGGGCAAAGATTGTGGCGATGTTAGAGTGGCCTCTACCACAGACACTGCGGGCATTGCGGGGTTTCTTGGGATTGACAGGGTATTACCGCAAGTTTGTGAAGGGAAACAGCACCATTGCCTGGCCACTGACGGAGCAGCTGAAGAAGGACAGTTTTCGGTGGGGGGAAGAGGCGACCAAGGCTTTCGAAGCCTTGAAGACGGCGATGTCGACGGCACCGGTCCTTGCTCTGCCAGACTTCAGCCAGCCATTCGTAGTAGAGACGGATGCTTCAGGATATGGTCTTGGGGCGGTGCTGATGCAGGAGGGGCGGCCGGTTGCATACTTCAGCCAGGTGTTGACCACGAGGGAGAGGCTGAAGTCAGTGTACGAGAGGGAGTTAATGGCTATAGTATTCTCCATTCAGAAATGGCGACCATATCTGCTGGGACGAACTTTTGTGGTGCGGACAGATCAGCGGGCATTGAAGTATCTGTTAGAGCAGAGGTTGGTGGCAGAGGAGCACCAGAAGTTACTGTCGAAGCTGGTGGGATTTCGGTTCGATATTGAGTACAGACCGGGGCTGGAAAATAAGGCGGCGGATGCATTATCTCGACGGGATGAGGGGAGCCAGCTGCAGGCGATGTCGATACCCGAGTGGAGAGGTTTGGACCAGCTGTCACAGGAGGCGGAGGCAGACCCGGAGCTGCAACAGATCAGGGAGAGCTTACAGGAGGGAGGTGACGGGGTGCCAGGTTACACGCTAGAAGGGGGAAGGTTACTCTACCAGGGGAGGTTGGTGATTCCGCGGGGGTCTGCATCGATTCCGACTCTTTTCCAGGAGTTCCATGGGTCGGCGATCGGAGGGCACTCGGGCGTGCAACAGACGTATATGCGGATGGCTCGGGAGGTATACTGGACGGGCATGCGGAAGGACATCGCGCGATGGGTGGCGGCTTGTGACGTCTGCCAACGTCACAAGTACATGGCGATGGCCCCGGCAGGACTGCTACAGCCTTTGGCATTGCCCGAGCAGGTGTGGGAGGAGGTGTCCATGGACTTCATAGACGGCTTGCCGCGTTCGGAGGGGTTCACCGTGATCTTGGTTGTGGTTGACCGACTGAGTAAGTATGCTCACTTCATTCCCTTGAAGCATCCTTACACAGCGGTTTCGGTGGCGGGGGGTTTCGTGCGGGAGGTGGTGCGGCTGCACGGGTTTCCGAAGTCTATAGTGTCCGACCGGGACAAGGTATTCACTAGTCACTTCTGGGAGGAGTTGTTTCAAGTCCAGGGGACAGTGCTGAAGCGGAGCACCGCCTACCATCCGCAGACGGACGGTCAGACCGAGGTGGTCAACAGGAGTGTCGAGACCTACCTCAGATGTTTTGTTTCGGAGACACCCCGACAGTGGGCCAGATGGTTGGCGTGGGCGGAGTATTGGTACAATACATCTTTCCACTCGGCGGCAGGGACGACACCTTTTCGGATATTGTACGGACGAGACCCTCCTTCTTTGGTTTACTATGGGCACCGGGCGACACCGGTGTCACAGGTGGAGGAGCAGATGGAGGAGAGGGATAGGATGCTGGAGGAGCTGCGGAGGAACCTGACACGAGCACAGCAGGTGATGAAGGCCAAGGCAGACGGACATCGGCGAGATGTGATTTTTCAGGTAGGGGACAGGGTCTACCTGAAGCTTCGACCTTACAGGCAGAGGTCTTTGGCCCACAGGAGGAACGAGAAGCTTGCGGCCCGTTACTATGGACCTTTTGAGGTGGAGACTCGGATTGGAGAGGTGGCTTACCGGTTGAAGCTGCCGCCAGGGACATCGATACATCCGGTGTTTCATGTTTCCCAGTTGCGTCGGACGATTGGCGAGCATGCTACATCCTCCACACTTCCTCCTACGCTCACAGATGATATGGAAGTGATGCTCGAGCCAGTTGATGTCCGGGCGGTACGGAGAGGTCCGGGGCGGCGTCGGGAGGTCCTCATTTACTGGCAGGGGCTACCAGAGTGCGATGCGACATGGGAGCAGTATGAGGCGATCCAGGAGCAGTACCCTGATTTCCACCTTGAGGACAAGGTGACTCTTTTAGGGGCGGGTATTGATACGGACGCACCCTCAGAGGCGGGCACGGGTCCAAGCGGGTCCCAAGGCGGATGGGTCACTTACTATCGGAGGCGTCGAAGGGCAGATTAGTCTTTTGTTAGGATATTTTATTCCTAGGTTTTCTCTATTTATATCTAGGGTTAGCCGTCATGAGAGTTATGCTTATTGTGTGAGAAACATCGTAAGTGTCTTTTGTGAGGGTTTTAGACTTTGATCCGTTCATCAAAGTTAGGAGAGCGAGTTCCTCTCGAAAGGGCTCAAGTTATCTTGCTATTAGTAGTTGTTTTCTCTCAAAAATCCAATAAAAATCCCATCTTTTCCAATTTTTAGTCCTTTTCTTCGCTGATTTTCCATTGATACGATCCAAATCGTATCAGTGTCATGCACATAGAACACACTATAAACAAGCACGTATCTCTTTGTAGAATAATTGGATAATGAATGAGAATTATGTTGGATTTGAGAAGTCTTTTTAAATCTTTCTTGTGAATGTGAGAAAGTCAGTACAAGAGAGCCTGGATGAGAAGTATAGATCTCTAAATTTTTTACATACCGATTTGCTAAATTATGCTGATGATTGACCTAGATGTGAAGCTCGTAAAATCCATTATCCTTCAGAATCCTTAATTTCCCTTTTCAAACATTCGATCTCGATTTAGGTTTTCGCACTTTGTTGCCTCTTTAATCTTAGTGTCCTGTGTCAAATGGGCTGTCCCAAAAAAGATGCTCTTGATTCTTTGGCACATTTTATACCCCATAGGAGGGGTCAATTGCCAGATTATAATCTTGAACGATTTTATTATTAGAAATGTATATGCAACTTGATTATCACAATACTTCTTCATCGGATCAAAACTACAAATTTTCATATCCTATAGCAAAAAGACTTTACCATAGCATCTTACAAGCTGTATGTGCCTTACCTTGGCACTTAAGCTTTTACACTTGATCTTGCAACCACATTTTATCTCATATTTATTTGTATTGCCACATTATACTTCAACAGAATTACAAGGTCCGTTGATGGGTCTACGATTAAGATGATGACCATCCCAAATCATGAGTAGAATATCCATTGCCATCTAAATAAGAAAAGAGTCAAAAACATACTTATTTGCATAAATCTCCTTTAAGGTGCCACAAGATACCAAAAGTAACAATCTGATGCAATTTATGGGGAGTATTCATGAACTGGCTCAACAACCTGGCAATGAAAGTCATGTCTCATTGAGTAAGTACATTAACTTTTCACTTTTCACTTTTCAGTACGTTGTTGATATTGACCAAGAGGCAGGATCAACAAGAAATCCCAAGTTATGATTAAAAAGATACTTTAAGATCCATCATAGCGTCAATAGACTTAGCACCACACATACATGTCTCAAGCAGATCTTAAGATACTTTTGCTGAGACAATGAAAGATGCTTAATAGAGCTAGCAAAGAAAAATACCATATGGACTTTAGATTCTTCTATGGTAATGAGAACTCAAATAAATCTTCAAATTACTAATATCTTGAAGATCATTACTAGTAACTATGGTACCAACATAACCATCAAGAATGATCATGTCAATATAAATATGTCGAAAAAAGACAGTGATCAAAAGAACTTTGATTTCAGTCCATACCATGCAACTCGCCTATCAATCCAGACACGACACGACTGTTTTGAGCGGTATATAGCTTCTTTAGCGTACAAACTTCATCACTCTCCCCCTTAATCCATGACCTGATGATTGAGAATCAAACTGTATATAATTTAAAAAGATCACCATGCAAAAAGGCATTTTGACATTAAGCTGGTAAATTGACTGGTGCTTAGCAACAACAATAGGTAGGATAATGTGATAATGCCATTTAGATTTAATTTAGCAACCAACGAGGTTTCGGAGTTTGTGTTTAACCTTTGGCTGCTAACCTGTCAGTCTGGAAGGAATTTTACTGCAGATGCCCTACGAGAACTTACAATAGAAGCAAAATAGTTAACTGACATGTTTCCAAGAGGCAAAATAGTTAACTGACATGTTTCATTTTAAGGCAAAGAAGCAATCTCTTCATTTTAGCATTTTTTTCATTCAGGATCAAGGAGAGATTTATGGTAGGACTTACATACAAATGGAAGATAAGGCAGGGATGAAACTAGAGAATTAAGGTGATAGATGCGAGAAACAAATATGTTCAATGGGATGACAATTACAAGAATAAGTGCCCTTCCAAAGTACTATTTGATGATCAAAATCTTCAGTAATAAGGGCATACATCTTAGCACACTAGTAGTCTTGGGCATCATTTGGTCCTGGAGTTAGACGACCAGTGAAATAAGAAGATGCGCTAGAACATTTAAACACTAGAAGTGGCAATACTCGAAGCGGAAGAGGAATACAACAGATTTGCAAAGAAAGTAACATCTGCAAGAACCATATAGCTACATGTAGAAGGATTCCTCTCCAACATCCTTTGTGAGTATGATAATATCCTAGAAAAGCACACTTAATGTATCCACGATTGAGTTTATCACACCCATTTTCTAAAATATGAACAGTACATGTACACCTAAAAACTTTTGGAGGCAAATCAAACAATGGTTTATTTGAAAGAATAGGACTTTTGCCACATATGAATATAAGATAGAAGAGGGAACTTTGTTAATTAAATGGCAAGCAATTAAAACATCACTTCGGAATAGTTGGGAACATGCATATGTATTATCATAGTTCTAGTTATTTTGAGAAATAAGATGATTTTTTTTTCCTTTTTGCCACTATCAAAGTTTTATGCTCATGGGAGGTTCTTGTTTCATACTGATTTGAACATGACGGGTAACATGTCATGATGCTGTAAGTTCTTGGAGAGGGGATACTAATATAGATATTGAGGTTTTTTTTGTTTTTTTTTGTTTTTGTTTTTGTTTTGTTTTTTTTTTTTGGGGGGGGGGGGGGGGGGGTGTGTGTGTGTGTGTGTGGACACACACACAATATATGGTTTGCATCAATTTTGGACATGTAGCCGCATGTGAATGTTCAAGGTTGTGGAGATGTAGCCATTGATGCTTATGCTTTTGTATTCTTGCTTGCACTTTGTTTTCCTGTGTGATTCTATGATCTTGTTAGTTCTGTACATGCTTAAAGGGCCTATTTTCTGTGGTAGTCAAATCAGAAAATTTTAAATACATTTAACGTTCCTCCTTAACCGAACATCCTGTATGATTAATGATATGATCCATGTCTGTATATTTTTTCTTGATCCTTTCTTTTATTGATGGCTTATATATTCTTGAACTAATAAAATATTTGCAATTGAGTTTACATGTCATAAATCAGTTTGTGTTTTTGTGTTAGGGCTCTATGTATACATGGGCGGAATTGCTAATTTATTTTACTCCAAATGCCAAAATGGATGTTAAATTATAGTTTTTATGTCCGTATCTCTTGTTATTTTCCATTATTGTTATTTGGTGTTTAACCTTGACTAAATTATTAAGCTTGTTTTTCCGAAAAATAGTCACTCAACTTCTGTTTGGAGTAGAAGAAGGTGCTAGTGAATTAAATAGAATGAATGAATCAGATATTAGCATGCTGGATGGATCCTTATTTTTTATTGGCGAAACATTTTCACGGATTTCTAGGCGTGGCTTTGCAGGTGAGTGAAATATTTAATGATCAAACTAAAAATTCTAGTATTTTGAGAATATTTACCTTTTTTGGATGTTATGTTTTATAGTTTTGTCAAACACATTGCAACTATCAAAGACAGCATGAAACCTTTATGAGCTGCAACTCACTTTAGCACCGACCGAAATTTTTAGTAAATGCATGAAAAAACCTCTGTCCAAAATTTATGATTTATTTGTGAATTTGTGGAAAAACTATTTAGAACCACACATTTATTATTTACAATTCTGTAGCTGCCCCAACTCTTTCTCAACATGTCATTTGTCTCCCAAAATGTGAATGTGCTCTTAGTGAAGCCTTCTTGGTGTTGGTTTAAGCTTATGCTTTTCTGTGAACTCTTTTTAAGTGCCACCTTTATCAGCTATGTCCACAAATTTTATAGTATATTTAGTAAATATTGCTCTTTATGGCAACACATTGTTGCATGGTACAGAAACATATCTTCCACATTTTGCTTTTGATAAGTTTTTTGTAAAGCATGGTAATGTTTTATACAATAAAATCGGTCACTCAGTTCAGACATTTCCTAAATTGTTTCTCATGCATCCAGCATGAGTGACTAATATATGAAATTTACAAAACTCGAGTATACTCATTTTTCTAGTTTACTTCATGGTGAATTTAGATTCATGAACCTTTTTATCTTATGTTTCTTTCTTGGATTAACAGAAATCATGTGCTTCATGTTGTTCTTTTTTATTTAGTTGTTACGATTTTGTTAGTTTTTTATTTAGTTACAACGACTTCAGTAAAGTATAGACTATTGGTTTGATTTGTTAGATTATATGTCAGGCTTCTGCTCAAAGGGATTCTCAGTGTCGTGTTTGGTATATAGGAATCTGCACATGCACATCAAATTAAGATATAATTTAGCCTCACGCATTTGGCATAAGAACTATTCATCATTCCGGGCAATATTAGATTCTCATTGGCATCACATCCCGTGTTTCATGCAAATGTGATTCCATTCACGATAGTTGGGTTAGTATTAACCCCACAAGGTAGGAATATTTTAGAAAATCTTTCTTTCCAAGATTGTTTCAACATCTTCTCCCCACCACCACTCTACTGTTGTTGCTGTGGTGACCAGTACCAGTTCAACAGTCGAAGTCACCAACGTGGTATGCTTTTGCAATCGCTCCTCCTACTGCGGTTTCCATAATGATACCCTTTATTGACGCTGCCATTTGCTGTCACTGTCCTTGAAATTACTGCCTCTACTACTATTAATATATCCATCACAAGCATCATTGCTATTGTCATCCCTCCACATTACATTCTAACAGTTGCCGTTGCCATCACATGTGAGAACAATGCCGTTGCTGGCATTATTGCTAATGCTGGTGCCGTCACCATCGTTGTCGTCATCGTCATCATTGGAATGTCACTGCCACTACCATCGCTACTGTTAGGAATAAACTCTCTTGTATTATTCCAAGGGCAATAGCCCGATATATATAGAGTACATGGAAAAGGTAAATAAGCACAAAAGACCCTATACAAAGGGACATATACATCTAACACCCCCACTCAAACTCATGGTGGATCAACAACACTGAGTTTGGAAAGGTAAAAACTGTGCTGTGCTCTGGTCTGGGCCTTTGTGAAGAAATCTGCGAGCTGATACTCAGAAGACACATACTGTAGAGCAATAACCGCATCCCGTACCTGTGAACGCGTAAAAGAGGCGTCCACACCAATGTGCTTGGTGAGCTCATGCTTCACCGGGTCACGAGCAATACTGATGGCACCTGTACTGTCAGACAACAAAGGAGTAGGTGTGGAAATAGACACGCCAAAATCCTCAAGTAACCAACGTAGCCAAATAATCTCTGCTGTCAGTAAGGCCATAGCACGCAACTCAGCCTCTGCACTCGATCGAGAAACCGCCTGCTGCTTCTTGGTCTTCCAAGTGATGAGAGAGCCACCCAGGAAGACACAATAGGCAGATAGAGACCGACGATCAGAAGGATCACTGGCCCAAGTCGCATCAGAGTAAGCATGGAGCTGTAAAGGGCCAGAGCGTGGAAAAAATAATCGACGGTGGTTGGTCCCGCACAGATAACGCAAGACACGAAGAAGGTGGCTGTAGTGAAGCTGAGTAGGTGCAGAAACAAACTGGCTCAGGATGTGCACGGAATATGAAATATCCGGCCGAGTGATCCCAAGATAGACCAGACTGCCAACAAGATGTCGATAACGAGTGGGGTTCGGAAGAGGCTCACCGTCAGTAGAGCAAAGATGGACATTCAGCTCCATCGGTGTATCAGCGGTACGCTGATCAACAAGAGAAGCCCGATCAAGAAGATCCTGAATATACTTCTCCTGAGAGAGATAGGAGCCATCAGGTGTGGAGGAAAACTCAATCCCCAGAAAGTAACGAAGAGGGCCAAGATCCGTCATAAGAAACTGCTCGCTCAGCCGTGCTTTCACAAAAGCAATAAACTGGGGATCATCTCCAGTGATAATCATATCATCCACATACAAAAGGAGAAGTATCCGACCACGAGATGAAGTATGAACAAAGAGAGCAGGATCATGATCACTCGCAATAAAACCAGCAGCAGTGACGACAGAAGAGAACCGCTGAAACCAAGCACGGGGAGCCTGTCGAAGACCATATAGAGAGCGACGAAGGCGACAAACCATGCCCTCGGGGACAGAATAACCAGGTGGTGGCCGCATATAAACCTCCTCATCAAGAACGCCATTGAGAAAAGCATTCTTGACATCAAGCTGGGAAATAGTCCATGAACGAACAGCAGCAACAGCAATAAGACTGCGAACAGTAGTCATATGAGCAACCGGAGCAAAAGTCTCCTCAAAATCTATCCCATGCTCCTGCTGAAAACCGCGCGCTACAAGACGAGCCTTGTAGCGCTCCAGAGTACCATCAGATCTGGTCTTGACCTTGTAAACCCACTTGCACGTGATAGGACGAACACGGGCAGGCAGGGGTACAAGATCCCACGTACCAGTACGCTCAAGCGCAGCAATCTCCTCTGCCATAGCATGCTGCCACTCCTGGTGAGCAGCGGCATCCCGATAAGAGGTCGGCTCAGAAAGAATAGCACCCAGAGAAGTAAACCGACCAGGAGGGCGTAGTGAGTCACGATCACGAAGGTGGTAACGAGGAGGGTCACTGGAGGAAGAGGGCAACTCAGGAGGGTCACTGGTGACGGAGGACATCTCATGAGAAGGCACTGCAGGAGGATCCTCGACTCGCTGACGACGAGTGTAGTGAAGAGGAAAGGGAGAAACACGTCCTAGGGTAGGAGCAGAGGTGACCGGAGGCACAGGGGGCACTGGTGGTGGAGCTGAGGGCACATGTGATGGATGTATGGGTGGTGGAATGGTGGATAGTGGACTATCAGGAAAAGTGAGAAACAAAAGAGGCTCAACAATGGAAGCCGGACTGGAAGATGACGAAGGACGAGGGAAGAAGGGACGAGACTCATCGAAAGTCACATCACGAGAAATCCGCATCCGTCGAGCAACAGGATCCCAACACCGATATCCCTTGTGCACAGCACTATATCCAAGAAAGACACACTCAGCAGACTGGGCTGTCAACTTGGTACGCTCACGAGGGGCCAACAAGACATAGCAGCCACAACCAAAAAGACGAAGCTCAGGATATGACGGCAGATCTGGAGGTGGTGTAGGAAGGCGCTCAAGTGGAATCGCACCCTGAAGAGGAGAGGATGGCTGCATGTTGCTGAGATATGTAGCAGTAGATACAGCCTCAGCCCAAAACTGAGGGGGAACAGAGGAAGCAATCATAAGGGCACGAGCAGTCTCAAGTAAATGACGATGCTTGCGCTCAGCAACGCCATTCTGGGCATGAGCCACAGGACAGGAAAACTGTGAGAGAGTGCCCTGGGTATCAAGAAAGGCACGAAGGTGCCGAGATAAGTATTCTCCAGCAGAGTCAGCACGAAGAACCCGAATGGGAGTGCTATACTGTGTACGGATCATGGTAGCAAAAGATTTATATCCACGTGTAGCGAGAAAAATCATCTATAAATATAATATAGTAACGATGACCCCCTTTCGAAACGAAGGGGGCCGGACCCCATATATCTGAGTGAACAAGATCAAAAGGACTCTGGGAGACAGACTCACTAGTAGGATAAGGTAGCTGTAACTGTTTGCCTAGTTTACAGCCCATACAGTCTAAAGACATATCACCAGAGACAGACCCTAATAAACCTCTACGAACCAAAGAAGAAAGACGCGAACCACAGAGATGTCCTAAGCGATGATGCCACTGGGCAAATGAGCCGGTGGAGGATGCAGCAGAGGCGGAGGCAATAGTGGTGATGGGAGGACTGGCAGAGGCAGCGGAAGGAAGATGAAGCCAGTCAAGCTCCCAAAGACGCGGAGAATCACGCCTGCGGGGGCCAGAACCAACTAGAGTGCCCGTGCGACGATCCTGGATAGAACAAGAGTCAGAATCAAGAATAACACGACAGCCATGAAAAGTAAGTTGGCCTGCCGACATAAGCTGCATGGTGAGTTTTGGAACGAGGGACACAGCAGGGACATGAAAAGTGGGACTAGAAAGCGTGCCTAGCCCAGTAACTGAAAGTGGGGTGCCATCTGCAGTGAGAACTGTGACAGAGCGGGAGGGAGTACTAATGGAATGTAAAGTGGTAGGGTCAGGAGTCATATGAAATGAAGCGCCAGAGTCAAGGATCCAAGGAGAGGTACCTGAGGTGGTGGAAGATGGTGTCACAGTACCAGAAGGCTGACTGGCAGAAGAAGCAGAGCCTGATGCCCCAGAAGCAGACATCCGACGAAATAACGTGAGAAGCTCCTGCTCAGTATCAGACGGGGTAGAGCTCCTCTGAGAGGGGAAACCCCCAGTGTCAGTCCCCTTCTTCTTCTTGGCAGCAGCCTGATCCCTCCGCTTCTTGTGACACTGCGCCTCCACATGTCTGTCTCGGTGGCAGTAGGTGCAGCGTCTGGTGTCACCTCGCACGGGTGCTGTAGCAGAAGGCAGATCTGGTGTGATAGGAGCAGAAGAAGCAGGAGCACGGGTCGCCAAAACAGAAGCAGAGGGTGACAAAAGACCAGCAGTACGAAGACGAGTCTCCTCAGTACGAATAGCAGCAAGTACCTCCAAGAACGTCACGCGTGGGTGACGGGCAAGCAGCTGGGCACGTATCTGCTCGAACTCAGGCCGAAGTCGGGTCAAAAAGTCATAGACCCGACGAAGCTGCAGGTGGGAGTGCTGATGCTGGCAACACTGGCAGATACGACAGATCGCTGGTCCCAAAGAGTCGAGCTGTCGCCAGATAGAAGATATCTGTGCATAAAACTCATCGACCGTGGCATCACCCTGCTGAAGAGCCTGCTCCTGTCTGACGACAGCAAGGTAGAGGGAGTCACCGGTAGGCTCATAGTGAGAGCGAAGATGATCCCACATCAGCTGAGACGTCGCCAAACTCACAATGTCGCCAGTCAGGGACACATCAATGCTAGCGATGAGGATGTTGGCGGCACGAGCATCGTCATCACACCACCGCCGATAGAGAACATCCTGAGAGGAATAAGCAGCAACAGCAGTTGCAAACGCATCGGTTGCCGCCTTCTTGGCGGTGTCATCAGCAGTGGGAGGGAGTGGTGTCTCGCTGGGAAGCACTGGTCGCGGTGGACAAGGACGATCGCCAGTGAGAAGGTCCCAAAGGCGCTGACCGCGCATATGGAGACGAATGTGCGGTACCCACTCCTTATAATTAAGGCCATCAAAAATCAATGAACACCTAGGGATAGCAACATGATGATGATGAAGAGGTAGATCCGTGGGAGCCGCCATATGAAGAGATCAGATCCGTAGGAGACGGAGGCTAGATTGTGGCAGACGGCAGACGGCAGCGGCACAGGGGGCACCGGTAACGGCACTGGGCGCAGGCGAAGGCGCGGGCGCGGCGCGGGCGCGGCGCGGGTGCTGCGGATCTGGGCGCAAATCAGGGGGATCCCCGAATCTGGGCGCGGCGCGGGCTGCTGCGGATCAGCTGCAGACGAAAATCCGCCGCGATCGGAGGTGGGGACGCGGAAGGAGAAGATCCGCGGCAGCACCTGCCTCGGACGGCGCGATCGAAGGCACGGAAGGTGCTGAAGGAGAAGATCCGCAGACGAGGAGACGTGCCCGCAGCGGAAGGGGATCGACGAGATCCGCAGCAGGCTTGCAGATGCTCGAAGGCGCCTCCAGATCTGGCAGATGCCCGACGAAGCGGATGCTCGAAGGCGCGGATCAAGCAGGCGGACGAAGGCGGATCTGCGGGCGAAGGCGGATCTGCGGACGAAGGAGGATCGAAGGCGGATCTGCGGACGAAGGCGGACGAAGGCGTGACGAAGGCGTTCGGATAGCAGGCGGACGAAGGAGGATCGAAGGCGTGCGGATCGACGCGTGCGGATCGACGGCGGATCCGCAGCAGGCGGACGATGCTCGAAGGCGGATCGACGCGTGCGGATCGAACGCTCGAAGTGGGCGAGTGGATTTTCGAAGGCGGACGAACGCTGCGCGTGATCGGACGCGGCGGCGCGGCAGACCTAGAACAAAAAAAATTTAATTTTGGATTTTGCGGGAGAGAGAAAAAAAAAGTCGGCTAGGGTTCAGGTAAAACCTAGCTCTGATACCATGTTAGGAATAAACTCTCTTGTATTATTCCAAGGGCAATAGCCCGATATATATAGAGTACAGGGAAAAGGTAAATAAGCACAAAAGACCCTATACAAAGGGACATATACATCTAACAGCTACTACCACTGCTGTCGCCATCATGGGTTGCGCTGTTGCAACATTTGTCATTGTTGGGCTGCCTCACCATTGTTGTGACCTTCACTAAGTTGAAATCCGTCCTTTTTGCCGCCTATTCACCACTCTCTTTGCACCACCTATTCACTAAGGGAATCTGAAGGTCATTGTACTTGGGAATGCTGCATAATTGATGCATTGGTTTGCCTTTAAGTGCTTCTGATGATTTCTAAGATTCACTTTGCTGAATTTGACAAATGAATCATGTGTTTTGAACTCATTGAGCCATGGTCTTTTCTTTTCATATTCTGCGTGAAAACTTGAGAGCTGCTTTTGCATATCAAAAGAAAACACTAACCATGATATACCTATTACTTTATTTCTTTCTTTGTTTTTATGGGTTTAAGTGAAACATGTTTCATCTCTGTTGTTGTGCTAATTATATGTTCTATTCTTAGATATTCTACTCGTGGAAATGGTCCCTAGGATATTGAGTCACGTTAGGCGCTGCTTATCAACAAATGCTGATACCGAATTTCCTAATACATTTGAAGCAAAGCCCAACTCTCAATTATGGTCGAAGATGATGGAATCAATAAAGGATCAATATGCTGTTGAAAGGTTAAGCGAAGAGTTGCTGCGACACCTGGCAACCCAAAACATAAAAGATGTAGAAACTTATTGGATTCTGTGGTTGTTATTCCATCAAACATTCAAGGATCGATGTGCCATGAGGTGAGCAAACATTTCACCAAATGTTTTTTTCTAAGATCTTTTGTACTGCAGCATCCACTTTATCCTTATCATTAACTCTGTAGGAGTACTGTAATCTAATCAGCCTATTGTGCATGGTTCTGTGAGAGAAGATGAGTTATGTAATAATGCTATTAGAATTTTTCGCTTTAGTCTTTAGCTAAGTTTGCAAATTATTTTCATGTGATAAGGTTGAGAGCTGTTATCTGGACATGCTGATGTTATGACATATGAGTTTTGAGTTAATATACAAACCTACATGCATACATACAAACATACATATGTATTTATGTGCACACGCACGTGTGTGTGCATACATACATACATATAAGTACGCGCGCGTGTGTGTGTGAAGGAAGCGACCTGGGGTGTCATTGCACATGCATCATGCAGTGGCATCTTATGCCTGCCATCGATGTAACCTCAAGATCGTGTGGCATCGATTTCGATGTGAGATTACTGTTGGGCAAGGGGTGTCACCGTAGGGTTCAGCTGTGGTGAGACCTCACCGTCTGCTTCGGATATATATGGTCAGATAAAGTATTTAGGATGTTTGAGGGGTGTATAAAAGTGACATATACAGCTCTATAAATAATAAACAACAGGTAAAGAAGAGATTAAGATTCTAAGCCTTTCCTCTAAGCTTATCATTGTATTAGATCCTTTTGTTCTGATCCCAACACCTTAATTTTCTTCTAAAACATTGTTTGCCGTCTCCTCCAAATCAAACTCTTGCAGATCTGCCTTCTAGTTTGCTCTCAAAATACACACCAAACACCAATCCAACACCACCACCGTTGCTACAGGTCTGATCCGACCTTGTCGTCATTGGGGGCACAATCTAACCTCACCATTGATGTCAACGGCTTGATCTGACCTTGCTGCTGGTGCTGGAGGTCTGATTCAAGGTCGCAGTCATTGCCTAAAGACAAATCTGTCTTTGCCATTGCCACATGAGGCTATTTTTGTGGTCATCGTCATCGCCTGAAGATATATCCAAGGTCGTTGCCGAGATCCAAGGTCATATTCGACGCTGATGCCTCTATCAAACTCGGCGTCGTTGCCCAAGGCCCACTTTGATGTCACAATCGAGGCCTGAGGCTCGGTTTGACTCTTTCGTCATTGCCCGAGATATGATCCGATGCCACCATGCCTTTTTCCTCTTTTTGATCGTTGACCCGAGAGCTGTTCTTAGATCAACTCAGATCAAGAGCTATGATCAGATCCAGTTCAAAAGATGTGGCATATTGCAATACAATATGCAGTAAAGTGCTATAAAAAAATCTTGTCATCTTTATTTTTTTTCCATTCTGACCATTATTATGTTTTTGGATGATGCTTGGAAGCTATCTGTTGGCATGCAGTTTGGCATTTAGGAGTAGTTATTTGGTATTTGAGAGTTTGCCATTCGTAGTTGGTTGATGTGTGGCGGCTGGTTGCATGTTCAGCTTTTGCCGCTTTGTTGGTTTCTTGTATTTGGCATTTGGTGTCTTTCATTGGGAGGAGTAGTGATGAGATTGCAAGTGAATCTAGTTCCCGAGTTGGTTTCATGAAAATCACAGATCGAAACTAAATCGGACAAGCTATAAGCAGTGGAAGCGATGAGTGAAGATTCATCTTAAGGGTATGGATAAGAGAAGCATTCAACTGAGGATCCTCCTACTAAATGTGCATTCTATTGGAAGCAAGAAGATTCAAATATATATAATCACTTGTTGAATTCTACAGAACACGAGATTTAGGAGTTGTACACAACGGCATAATTAGAATATTTTTTACCATGGACGAAAATAAAGATGATCCGACATAGATACATGGTGCAGGCTTATGCCAAGTAATGATCATTCTTTTGAAGCAATTGAATCAGGTTGGCCCACGCAGATTTCTTAGTTGGCGAAAGCTTAGAACATGCGCTTGTTGTGGGTATCTAATTCTATCTTTTGCAGTGCAATGTGTTAGCACAATGTGTTGTTCATTAATCTTCTGGTAGAATGGTCGATATTGCTTGTGATGATGTGAACAAGCTACCGAGCCATCTCAATGTTATTTGTTATACGGATTGTTATTAGGTCACAGTTTTTGCACTGTGCAGCAGAGAGATGTGTAATGTTGGTGCAGTCTCAATGGTCTCAATTGTCCTGGTTGATTGAGATGGGATAGAATGTATCATCACCAACTTCCTACGTGTATCCACCTAGGTTGCATGGACACACATACAAGCATCAAATATGATACAACGTAGATAAATGGATTTGTAAAAAACCATAAAACTCTATGTATGTGACCCTTTTAGATTCGGTGTGTATGTGATACAGACGTTAGGTATGATCAAAATAGATACATGATCTTTTAGAAAATCAATGTATCAGAATTTCCTACTTGAGCATGTGGGTGGAGTTTTGTGAGGAATTTGTACGTAGATTCCTATTGTGCAAATCAACCAGCAAAATTATAATGAATTATGATGTCGACGGGGGAAAAGAACTAATGAAGTAATATAAATGTCAAAAAGAACAGAGTAGATGGCCACCGACGGACTATTCTTCACTAATCTAATCCAGTTACGATACTATGATACTATGAAGTTCGTAAACCTAATGGAAGAATTAGCCCCAAAATCAAAAATTTGTTGGGGGTGAGAGAAGCTCAAACTCTCGAACTCGGGATAACCTATGAGACATACGCACTAGCCAACTGTGCCACCACCCCTTTGTGACTAAACATGAGCTATGAGAACTAATGAAAAAATTTGCTTTTTCTTGCCCTGGGCAGCTGCCGAGGGCAAGTTGTGCATGCTTACGCCCCTGGTTGTACGAGAAGGATTGTGTATAGGTTTTAGGAGTTGTTGGAGGTCTTGTGCTCTGGGAAAAATAATTTTTTCAAAGCGTATGATGTATCTAAGTCATTTTTGAAGAGCCAGAAGGGAGATAAGTCGTTGTCACGTCATTATATATAGTTCTACAAGCTTTATGAGGAGCTGAATTTTTTTTTTCAAATCTCCATAGAAGTTACGAAGATGGATCAGAGAGCAGCTGGAGGTTTTGGTGTTTTTGAAGAGTGCATATATCGAAGTAATTGGCAGTGACTCCACACTATCATTACTTGATACCTTGCACACTCTACAACAGATTTTTTCTGAAAGTAGTTGGGTTTCTGATTTAGAGTGTGGGAGGTTGGTAGCACTAGCTGTAGAGAGGTTCTTTGGCAACACATGTGGATATCGTGGAGCACACAGAGGTGTCTCTAAAGGAGGTAGAGGTGATGGTTGCATTGACACTTATAGCAAATGTATATGGGTGACAACTTCAGGAGGAAGAGTTATCCCTGATGTAACATATGTGCTGAACCTTACTTTGTGAGGACTACTTGAAAGACTACTTGAAACATTGATATACCTAGGTGTGCTGAACCTTACTTTATGAGGACTACTTGAAACCTTACTTTAGGAGGACTAGGTTCTTTCTAGTTATTGTAACCCTAAGTGTGCTGAACCTTACTTTATGAGGACTACTTGAAAGATTGATAAACCTGAACTAGATATTAATTAATTTCAACATTGTAAAGGATGAGAGTGCATAGAAGGATTGTTATATCATTGATTAGCGATAGTTGCTGATGGTGATTCAACTCAGATGTATTTAGGATTTTATTTTATTTTATTTGGTTTTTATTTGTTAGGATTTTAGTGATTTTATTTTGAACTTTAAATTTGCTTATGTAAGCATGTGCCGTGCATGTATGGTAGCTTGAATCTCTTTGAGAGAGAGAGAGGCAATGAATTAGAGATTGAATGAAATTGTTTGGGGGCGTAACTTTTAAAATCTATTCTGTAAGATGTGAGAAAATAAGTATGAGAGAGCTTTGGTGTGAAACCTAGATATCTTATCTCTTGTATGCTGAGTTCCTGTAGTAGGCTGAGGATTGACATGGGTTTGATTCTCTTAACATCCGTTAACCTTCTAGATCCCTAAATTTTCCTTTCAAACCATGTATCTAGATTGTGTTTTCCCTTTTTCCCTTTGACGTTTGTGATGTGTCAACTTTAATACCAGAGCAAAATATACATATCCATTCTTAAGAAATTGAGATAAAAAATATTATCTTTTTGAAATCTATTTTTTTGAAATTCCTATTTTTCCATCTTTTAAATCCAATATCTCCATCTTTTCCTTGTATCTTAAAAAATTCCTGAAACCCTAGCCATCATTTCCTATGTTTAAGCTTTAGATCTGGAAAAATTCAAAAGCACAAGCGCTCAATTTTCTTTTGTTCTCACAATTTTCCTACATGTTCGGAATTTTCCTTATTTTCCCGTTTATTCTGCCATTTTTGGATTTTTTTTTTTGGTTAAAAAATAGTACGCTGCAATATGCTATAGTGTTACGTCTCATTTTTGCTGATTTTCCCAGAATTTCGGCCACCGTTACGGTGACTACTACAGTACCATGTGCGACTTTTCACATCTTTTAGTGTTACAGTAACCAGAAAGTGAAATTTTCTGATTTTGGAGCCGTTTTCAACCCAATTTTGAGCCATTTGAGCTAATTGCTAGCCATTTCGAACTACTACGTATTTTTTTTTTGTTATTTTGAGTATATTTCATGGGGGGATTTTTTTTGCTTCTCTCTGCCTCATTGATAGCTCACCTAAAACTGTTCCTCACTATCGTCCTCACTTGTAAACCCAACCTTCACTTTCCTTCTCTCTTTTATTTGCTCCCTCTTAATCCCCCCGCTTTTCCTCCCTTACCATTTTAGAATTATTCTCCCATTTAATTTACATATTTTTGTGAAATAATGAAAGATGCTTAATTTAGCTATGTTAATAAAGAAGATATTGTCCAGGTGATTTACGCTTTCTGTAATAGAATTATTTTGGTATTTGTCTGTTATATAGTCAAAGATCTTCAATGCTTATGAATGTGCCGATGTCCTTGATACTTCCCAAGCCATTCAGTGTGGAAGAATGGAAATTTATTTGGGGCAAAAGGAGGAGGGAGAGAGACTTGGTTAGTTCTCAGACGATTTGGATGCAAATATCTTCCCCTTGGAATTTGTTGACATAACATCCACTTAGAACATCTATATGTTGAACATGATCTTCGCTGTTTGGAGTGCCTTAAAAACAAAATTTTAGACGATTTTGAGTTTGCTTTGCCATGCATCAAGTAGCTGACTAACGACTAAAATATGCGAGTTTCTTACTTTATGGTCTAGACTGTTTTAAACTGATAGAATGGGCGTGCAAGGGGTTTGAAGTGTTTTGATCATGGTCCATGGTTTTGTTTTAAATTTATCCTGAACCATAGATCCAAGCAACTCGCATTTTTGGCCGTTCAGTTTTCTGTAGTTAATGGTTAAGAAAGGGGAGAAAAGAACTTAAGATCATCTAAAATTTGGTTATTGGGAACTGCAAATTTACATCCAAATCCTTCCATAACTCGCATGCATATCTGCATGTTTGTATTCCTTGCTGCATGCCATTTCTCTTCTTAGATTAGACTCACACGTTGGTGGTGAGTTTGTAGTAGATGGTGTAATGAATCAGTATGGGGAGCCTGCCGTTCTTTATAAACTACCTGAATCATCTAGGTTGTGTCTGGTGTGTTATTTATGCAAATGATTCAAAACCCAGTAAAGAATTCTGGTTTCCCTTTCTTTCCCGGTAGCATATCCTACTTGAAGGGTTGCCAAATCTGCGTTTTGGTAGAAACTTCTCATTTTTTGACATGGTTTAATCTTTAATTGATACCAATCGCTCTCTTTCTCTCATACATTTCATATCTAAATTGGATACTTATAAGTTTGCTATTAGTCATGAACAAACTCACCTGGTAGCGAATCTCTCATTGTGTCATAAGCAAAATAAGAACATCAGTTTTACCCCGTTGCCCTAACTGGATCGTTACCTACTTTACTTTTTTCCCCTAACCCAATACAATTTATATTTATTTCAGGGCTATGTTTGTTGAGAAATTTTTAGTTTGGAAGGTGTTTCCTCTATGTTGCCTGAGATGGATCATTCAGTTTGCGGTCCTTGAATGCCCACCTGGTACTAATATGGAAGGTCGAAAGACAAAGAGGTTCCTAGACATTGTGCAACGACTGGCTGTGATCTGGAGCAAGTCGGAGTTTGTTCAATCAACTCCAATAGAGCAGCAAGCATGTATCCTCTGTCATTGATGGTGTTAGTCTTACATGACGAAAAAGCCATTTTATTCCTTTAATCTTATGACATTCTTTAAGATGTTGCAGTTCCTGAAATGGTATTCAGATATTACTGCTGCTGTTGGCTTGTGTTTGGAGAAAATGTCTAAAGAAGAACTTGAAACAACAAAGAATGTCTTGCATTCAATTCTTCAAGGAGTTAGTTGTACTATTCTTTTTATCCATTTCATATAAATTATGGTCATGATTTATCATTGACACAGATATGTCAATTTTATGCCTTTGAAATTTGGGATTTTTTTCCTGTAGGTAGGCTAGAGAGCCCCATCCATTTGATTCGGAAAATGGGTAGTACTATTGCTTTGGTGTTCTCTAGAGTTGTCGATCCAACAACACCTCTCTACCTCGATGATGACTGTTGTGAGACTGTCGACTGGGAATTTGGGATTATTCCCCGACCTAGAAAGCCACTAGATGCTCCCCATGTCACTGCAACTTGTTTTGATGATTCCGAATCACCATCATCTAAGAAAGAGAGTAGTGGGGCTGCCGATAAAAGGACACCTGGTTCAACTGGTAGTAGCACACAAGATGACACTAACTTTAAGGAGTCCAGTTTGGTTGATCGTCCAGTTATTCTTGGCGGTGAACATTTTCTTGATGAAGAGGATGACATTGAAAGCAAAGCTTCTGAAGCATCAGAGGACTCATCTTTGCAGCCGTTCGATCTTTCTGATGATGATACAGACCTGCAGAGAAAATTTTCCCAGCTGGCTGATATAAGTGTAGCTCTACGGAAACATGATGACCCAGATGGTGTAAGTTATTTCTGTATTTTTTACAACCTTCTTATCAATCTAATAGGTACAGTTGCTTATGTTTTTGTTGATTTTTTATGAAACTGTATTTGCTAATTTTGTTCCCTGAATTGTGTGCTTCTCTATTTAATTCCAGGTGGAGAGAGCCCTTGATGTTGCTGAGCATCTAATTAGAGCATCCCCTGACGAACTTAGTCATATCTCTGGTGATCTTGTTAGGGCATTGGTGCATGTTCGCTGCTCTGATATTGCAGTTGAAGGCAAGGAGGACTCTGCTGAAGGAAAGAGGCAAAAAGGATTAGTTGCATTGCTTGTCACATGCCCATTTGATTCTTTGGATGTTATTACGAAAGTACTCTATTCACCAAATCTCGATATCAGTCAGCGCATTTTGATACTTGACGTCATGACCGAGGCAGCACAGGAGCTTGCTGATACCAAAATCATACAAACAAAGGATCAGCAAAGGAATTTAATATCTGCAGTTTCAGATAGCCAACCATGGTTTGTTCCCAGTACTAGAGGTCCCTCTGGAGCAGGCCCTTGGAAAGAGGTGTCGGAAGCAGGAACCATGTTAAGCTGGTCTCACCGATATGAGAGGGAGCTTCCCTCTAGGCCTGGTCAAATAAAGAAAGGGAAATCACGTAGATGGAGTCTTGGAACAAAGAAAGAGTCACATCTGGAATTGACAAAGAATAGGTTTCCTTTGTACGCTGCTGCTTTCATGCTCCCTGCAATGCAAGGGTTTGACAAGAGACGGCATGGTTTGGATTTGCTCAATAGGGACTTCATTGTTCTTGGGAAATTAATCTACATGCTTGGTGTTTGTATGAAATGCACGGCTATGCATCCCGAGGCATCAGAATTGGCCCCTTCCCTTCTTGATATGTTAAGATCTAGGTATGTGAATCACAGTAATGATACCGTCTGAAGTATTTAAATCTTGCAACTTTTAGTTGATCCTTTACCATGACCGAATAGTCATTACTGAAAGCAGTTGAGATAGATTATTAAAACAACAAGATCCCAGATTAACGTGTTACATACATGTTCATCGACATTATATAAATAACTCGTTAAATGTTCCACATTGCTTTTTTTCTTTTGCAACCAGTCAATTAGAGCCCTTTGTTGTTGTTCAGGACGCGTCACACTTGTCTTCTTAGCTATTATCAATTAATTTACTTTTGTGTTCCCAGCAATTTTGTTCCTGCTGACTTAAGAACTTTCCTTGGATTCATTTATGATATTTCATGCATTTTAATGGATATTTACCAAATTCATGTACATTGAAAATGATTGTATCCATGAAGTGAAACGTTGTAGTTTATTGCTGTTTTAATCGCATTGGTCATGATGTTTGGCTTTCTCCGCAGGCAAGTAGCACATCATGCTGAAGCATATGTTAGGAGGTCTGTTCTGTTCGCTGCTTCATGTATCCTGGTGGCTCTCCATCCGTCCTATGTGGCATCTGCTTTAATTGAAGGCAACCAAGAAACTTCAAATGGGCTGGAATGGATCCGTACATGGGCCCTTCATATTGCTGAATCTGACCCTGACACCGAATGCTCAATGGTATGTATCAGTACGATTTAAAATTTGGCTAAACTTTAGTTACAATATCCTGAAAGTCATGTTGTATTCAGCCTACATCATTCTCTAGCATTTATATTGAATACGAGACAATCAAACCCTAAGTTTATCATCTCAGTTGTGATTTGAGGCCAGTATCATTCTCTCATGTTGTGTTCTTTTTCTTGTGTGTTCTCTTCCTGAAGATGGCAATGAGATGTCTCCAACTTCACGCTGAGATGGCTCTACAGACATCGCGCGTGTTGGAGTCTGCGCAGAGTTCCAGGTCAAGAACCAGTGTGCTGCCCCCAAACGCAAGTGAAATCATCATACCATCGTCTACCATGGGATACCAAATGTAAACAGTCTGTATATTATGTCATTCTGTCACTGTATCTACTGAAGCATTCTTGTGATCTTAAACATTTTTATAATTTAATAAAACTACGAATTCACATCGCCTATCAGCGCTATAGGTTGAATCACGTGGTATTCGATTGGAACACCCTTTTGCAGTGTACCTAATGCATTGTTGGGAATTGATGAGTTGATGAAGTCATGGTGATAGCATTTAGTTCAGATTCTAGGGCTGCTTCATGCTTGTGTGTTCAATGAACTCTTAGTCTCGGTCCATCGTTTTCTCTGCCTTTTTGCTCGTTTCCCCTGTTTATTTATGAGCAAACCTTCCATCGTCGAAGTTGGGGAGAGAACCTTTGCTGCTCACTTCACAGAACATCTACACTCGAAGAAACATTGACATCATTTGATTTACAAATTGTACAAAACATGACGTTCTTTTCTATTGTTAATCCATTAAATCTTATAAGATATAATGCTACGATGCTAATAATCTCAGCTTTACTAAGCGATCATGACACCCCCTTCAGGTTGATTAGTATATCATGTTAACTATTTTCAGTTTTTTTCTACCATTTTAGTTCTTACCCCAAAGTTGATTTTGACCAAACTTTAGAGTTAATAAGATGTTAAAAAAAAGCCCAATTTTTACTAGTTAATGCAAATTTAAAAAGGGAAAAAAAAATTACGCACCTCACCTCCTTAAGCACGATTCTACATGGACCAAACCTCTGCTAAACCAAACCCTACACATAACATGAACGATCGGGATTAGATAATCTATTGGGTGCGTCCTTTTTAGCCTTTTTCCACTTCTTCATGTTGGGTCTCCGTGCACCTCCCTAACACTTAGGCTAGGTACACATTGGCGCACAAATAATCCCAAGGCCCAAAATTCCACCGAGGCGTCACCTACGCATTAAACCAAACACCTCACGGGTACAAGAGAGAGTTGTCACCAACTACCAACTCCCTCAATGATCTTGCGATAGACAATACAAGCACACGAATATAATACGAAAGTAAGGGCAGCACAAAAGATACTGAGATTTACCCTAGTTCGATTGCGAACAACCTACACCCAGCATTCAATGCACCTGGTTCCACTAATGATCAAGCAAGGCATACTCCGACCTCTTTTTCTTCTTCTTCCTCCTTCTCCACAATGAGAGAATAGCTCCAAGCAATAAGACCTAACCCTAGATCTCACACACACTCTCAAACAAGTGGGAATCCTTGATAACAAAGCCCCTACAACATGTAGAGCTCCTCAAGAGACCAATCTCACGTCTAGCTAGATCACTCCTTGGTAATATAGCTCCAAACTAGGAAAGCTACCCAAGGGACTCAAGATCTACAAGCTAGAGGAAGAAGCAAGACACTCACCATGGATCTCACACAAGAAGAAGTGCTCTAACGTTCTTCCCCTCAAATTTCAGATCCAAGCATCTCTGGTTTCCCCTAAAAAATGAATGGCATCGGCTCTCGGAAATGCTACTGGCCACTCTATTTTCGTTCTTTGGAAAAACTGAGAGGCTTCGGCTCACTGGGAAAGAGAGAGGGATATTAATCTCCTCTCTATTTTTGCTGTTTGGTGCAAGAAAGAAACAAGGCACATGCTGCCTTTAATTCCCCCCAACAACTACGCTAATGGGTGGACCCATCCTTCACTGTGGATGGATACTTTGCAGCATAAAAAACAACACTCTACCTTTCTGCAAAATCTCCAGTACATCCAGCACTCCATCGTGTATAAACTCACATTGCCTTGACCATCGGACATGTGAACCTCACGGGTACAAGAGAGAGTTGTCACCAACTACCAACTCCCTCAATGGTCTTGCGATAGACAATGCAAGCACACGAATATAATACGAAAGTAATGACAACACAAAAGATACGGAGATTTACCCTGGTTCGGTTGCAAACAACTTACATCCATCATCCAATGAACCTGGTTCCACTAATGATCAAGTAAGGCATACATCGGCCTCTTTTTCTTCTTCTTCATCATCCACAATGAGAGAATAGATCCAAACAACAAGACCTAACCCTAGATTTCTCACCAAGCTTACTCACACTCTCAAACAAGTGAGAATCCTTGATAACAAAGGCCCTACAACATGTAGAGCTCCTCAAGGGACCAATCCCACGTTTAGCTAGATCACTCCTTGGTAATATAGCTCCAAACTAGGAAAGCTATCCAAGAGACTCAAGATCTACAAGCTAGAGGAAGAAGCAAAACACTCACCATGGATCTCACACAAGAAGAAGCTCTCTAACATTCTTCCCCTCCAATTTCAGATCCAAGCATATCTGGTTTCCCCTAAAAAATGAATGGCAACGGCTCTAGGAAATTCTACTGGCCACTCTCTTTTCATTCTCTGGAAAAACTGAGAGGCTTCGGCTCACTGGGAAAGAGAGATGTCTACTAATATCCTCTCTATTTTTGCTGTCAGTTGCAAGAAAGAAACAAGGCACATGTTGTCTTTAATTCCACCCAACAACTAACCTAATGAGGGGTGGACCCTCCTTCACCGTGAATGGAAACTTTGCAGCAAAAAAAAAAACACTTCATGCAACTCCTTTTTCTTAAGACGGAAAAATATATATAAACCTTATCTTAAAAAAATAGCAAACTCAAAAAATTACTATAAATCCTATAAACAATTAAAACATATAAAACCGAAAAGCCGTTTTGAGTTTAAAGTTTTTTGGATGTATGAATTTTTTTTAATAATTGATTTAATCTGTACTGTCTATATTTTTCTCGTTTGGACGATGGTCCGATACCTTTTACGTTATTAAGCTAGATGATATAAAACCATAGCTAATGCTGTTTTTATTAAGTCTGAGAAAAGTTGCAATAAATTTTTTCATGTGTCATGCGAAACGACGAATTTGTAGTTTATTTTACAACATTTTCAACATGCGCCATTTTCTTTATTATTTATTTCTAATGCTAGGAGTTGGGAATTTGTGAGCCAATATTGTGAAATCCAAAACGAAACGAGAACTCCGAGTCACGTGAGTCCAAGCCTAAATTAAGCCAATTTGCAATCCGGGTTCGGCCAATCTCATTTATAAACCCGGCCCATCTAAACTTGTAAATAACTGGTTCTGCAGCCCTAACACTTTTCACCTTTTTAACGACCCCTTCCGGCTGTCGATTCTCTCCGGGAGCAATCTCTCGACGACGGTGAAGGCTGCCGGCGATTAGAAGCAAAAGCGGCGAAGATGGAGGGGCAAGAAGGTAGTCAGAACCATCACCTGATCCTGGCCGACAAGCTCTTCCTCCTCACTCACTCCGACGTCGACGACATCGAGAAGGTCCGGATCCGCGACGAGGTCCTCGCCTCCGTCAAAGCGGACGGTAATCAAAGCAAACGAACTGCCCCCTTTTATTTCCGTTTCTGTCCTTGCTCTGCCGCTTATATTTGCGAGATCGACACAGACATGGCTCCGCTGTACGAATCACTCGCGGCGAGCAAGGTGCTGGAGATGGACGCCGGCGTGCTTGACTCGATGAGGAAGAGGATAGATGAGGAGATCAAGAAGCTAGACGAAAAGTAAGTCCTTTTCTTCCCAAGATTGTATGTGTATGGGACTTGTGCCCTAATTTTATGTTTCTGAACTTAGTTCTAATTTTAAATTTAGTTTTTTTTCTTTATCTTTTGTGTGTGCTGAATTTAAGTCTTAGCGTTGTTGTGATTTTATTGGTCGTTGTTTCAGTAATTAGGCTACAGGTGAAATCCTTAGGAGGGGAGCTGTCCAGTTAACCAACCCAAAAGTTTCTGTTGTCATGTTTAATCTTATGCACTAACTAATGAATGCCTTTACTGTCAATTACAGTTAACATTTAACTGTTTAATTACTATTTACGATGAAACTATACAATAGATAAAGCATGTTCCAAAGTAGTGGGAGTGTCCAGTCATACAAAATCGAAGATAATGTAAATACACTTTTCAATTGGCATAATAGGGACATCTGTTTTTGTGTTGGTTCCTTTTTTAGACATATACTAATCAAATCACTTATATTGGAAAACACTCCCTCACATCATCATATTTAGAAATCAACTCTCCCAATCATTGGGGGTTCTAGAAATAGACATCACATCAATCTTCATTCTAGCTATTTATAGTTATTTGTTTATTTATTTTGTTTGTGTTGGGTCGGGTATTTATCTGAAATATGGAAGATTTTTAGGGGATTTATCTAAATAAATCATTAAAATATCATGCCTTTTAAACAAAAGGAATGAATTTCCCCTTTATTCTCAAACACAATAGAAACAAATAGGAAAAAAATAAATTTCTAAGGACTCCTATTATTGGGGGTTGATTTCTAAATAAAATACTATTAATATGACATCTTTGAGGTGGGTGGGTGGGTGTCTACTTAACCTTTGATAACTATGATGCTTCTTAATCTATAAAATTTTCAGATAGGTAACTTTGTTTACGATGTTGTCAGGACCAAGTGTCGGTAAGGAACTATCACATAGGCGATCATATGCTGTTAAGCTGTTAAACATATGGTACCTCCCGTCGAACTCAGCCAGTTATAATGTTAGACAATGCAGCCTTGCATTCCAAGTTAGTTGGGATCCGAATTGGAGAATGTTGTAAAATCAGGCCTAAAATATTGCATGGATAGTCTAATCCTTTTGCTTACCGTGTATGTCCTTCCATATATGATTGAAACTATTTTTTATCTTATTTTTCTCATAAGATCTTGATTCAACTTGTATTGGCCAAGTAAGTTGATCAGTAGTGGTTGGCATTTACTCCACGATTTGGGCTCTCCTTTAGAAGTAATACTCGTTTCCCTATGTTGATATATCAGTAACTTTATTGATTAATATGCTACCTGTTTCTTTCATTATCTGCATTGAATTAACAGAATCACTGGTTAAGAGTGGGAATTCGTTGCAACTTTGATCGACGGACTAGAAAACAACAGTAGCTTTTGCTTTATTAGGCCTTCTGTAGTTTTTCAAAATAAATATTCAAAGAACGCTCCATTCTCTCAGTTTGTCCCCTTAACCGCTTATTGGTATACATGTTAATGTGGTCTTTGAAAATATTATATTATCATATGTGGCAATTGAAGTGTTTGCAGGCATAATTAGTCTATTTGTGATGTAAGCAATTGATTGTGGGCTTATGTCAGTGTTCTTTTTAGCAATGGAAAATATGGGACACATTATCCCAATAATGAACCGAAAAGTGAAAAATACTTGCCGAGGTTTAGAATTAAAAGTGAAAAGACTGTATTACATTTCTTGATGGGTGTGGCGACTGGTGGATTGAGTTGGTAAGGACCTTGGTTTAAAATGTTGATACATTTTAAACTCTAGTGTGCTTTTCCTCACAAATCCGGATGTAATATGATAGGTTTTGTGTTGAAGCATGTCTAAGCATCTCCACTGCTTGTGTTAGTGTGGCTAAAGCTATGTAGGGCATTAATTTGGAGTTCAATGTCTGTATCTGATTATTTCTTTAGTACAGTTCAAGGACATATTTCTTCAAACCTAAGTTATGCATTGTTTTCGTTACTTGGTGAGGGGCCTCAAGCTAAATGAGGAACCTTCCTCTGTGAAGTTAAAAGAGCAGGAGCTGCACTTCTTTACTTGATTTTCAATAAGCATGAATGTCCTGGCCAATATTCTCCTGTTGGTTCTAACGACAACGATGAACTGAATCATGCTGGAAATTGATAATGACTAAATTTTTGTTTCTGCTGATAGTTAAGAGGTGCAATTCAGCATTGGCTGAATGCAATGTCTTTCAAGCATGTACTGCCTTGAAGGAAGTTTTACTCCTTGATGGAGACTTTGAGAATGTATTCTTTTTTTGGATCTTGGCATCATTTTGCATGGGTTAGTAGTTCCGTGTAGTAACATTCATCATCTTGCCATTTTAGAATTCTTTCATGGTCTAGGATAGTATTTAGGACGTCAGTTGATGTCTGACGATTATGACAAGCCTTTTCTTGTTGACAGTCTCCTTCACCAGCAAATTGGCATGAACATGGGGTTGATATTAGTTTGTTGGCACATCATAGCTTTTTATTAAGTATATCCTGAAGTTTTATACTCCATGATGGACTCCATTTTGATGGCTTGATGATGCCATCTTGATGGCTTGATGATGATGGTGGTATTGCTGATTTTGATATTTGATAAAATTAGAGATATGAAAAATATGTCCTATAATGAGAGAACCATACATTTTTGACCATGATGACTCCCATTGTCACGCAATTTGTTAGTTGTTTGGATATTGATGGATAGTTTAAGTAGTATTTTTTAAAATCACAGTGTTCCTATGTGATTTGTTTAATGTAGTAACTGCAATCTTAGCAATGAACTGCAAAAACAAACATCACCGTCAATACCTCTCAAGGCCAAACTGTATAATGAACATCGGCGATGGCTAAGTGTATGTTCTTTATCCTGAATTGGTACCATGGAACACTGTAACGTGTTTATTTCCTTTATAGGGAGGATAAACAAGATATAATGAATTTCATGTGGGTGATTTCTGAATATTGTTTCTGAAGATGTTAGACACTCCTGCTTCAAACTGGGTTTCATGTTTGCATTTCTTTGTGTCCATTTAAGTTCTATTAGACTGCCTATTAAGGAATGGGATATGGGCAAGTAAAATTGAATCATTTGACTATGCCTGCTTTTGGAGGGATTCAACATTTGAGAAGAATACCGTGTCATAACTCATTACCAGGTAGCTCAATGAGTTTATTTCTTTTTATTTATATGTAGTTTACTTGAATTTTAGCTGTTTGTCTTCTTTGCCATTATTAGTATCGCCTTTTTTCATAAAATGATTGTGCTAGTGAGCACAATGCTTTAGGTAAAATTGGAAAGAAACTTTTATGTTCGGACCTCAATTTGACTTCAATGCTCCAGAAATGTTTGGAGTAATGACGGGGACATAAGGTCAGTTCATGGATATGAAAACCAGAAGTCACTGGTTCAATGTATTGGTGCAAACTAGGAATCACCCTCCAAACGTTTAAGACAACAAATAGTTCAGAAGACATGGGAAGGTTAGATGGTATTGATACTGAATCGTAATTCAACTCCAAGGCACGAGAATGAGAATTTTGATGCGGCTCAGGGGGCGGCGGCGGCTAGCCAAGAGGGGAGCCCGGTTCAAGGGATGCGGGTCTACCATCGGAGGCGACGACTTGGGTCCAACTTGGACCCGGTCCCAAACTTGTGATTACTCACAAGTGGGGAGGGCGAAGGGGTAATTAGACAATTATTAACCCCTCCCCCAATAAAGGGGCCGGCCGGCCCTAGGGTGTGGTTTATCGAAGATTTGATCAAGGTATTTTCTATTCCTAGTTCTCTAGATTAATTCCTAGTTGTTAATTAATTAGTTGTAGCCCTAGATCTATTTTATTCGCAATTAAATTACTATTTCAGATCTGATCTTCGCTATCAAGCCCTAGATTAGTAGTCCACAACCATAAAAACCCTACCTTTAATCCCCACAAAAAGCCCTAGTCGCATCAAATTGGTATCAGAGCGGTTGATCCATGGCGAACACGCGAGCAACGGAGCGGATTGAAGTCTTGGAAGGGAAAGTCGAGAGGATTGAAGCCCAAATCAGTAAGGGTTTCATCGATCTAAGGAAAGAGGATGCGGAGATGGCCGCGGAGATCCGGAAGGAGATGAGAGAAAATCAAGAGAAGACGGGGGCCAAGATGAAGGAGATGAAGGAGATGACGGAGGGAAAATTCTCGGAATTGACGGAGGCCATCGCGGCGTTGACCGCTCATCTCATCCCAAAGGTGGATCCAAGCAAAAAGGAGCTACCTTTGGCGAAGGACAAAGGTAAAAAAGCAATTTTTTTTGAAGAACATCCGGGATTTGACGAAGATGGCGGCTTTGACCAAGAAGACAACACGTGGGGGACCCATCAAGACCACGCACCGCCGCGCCGTGACGAACAAATGACCGGGGGGGCTTTTCCGACTCATCGACAACCCCCGGCCAACCCCGCGTGGCCGCCGGCCCCCCAAAACAACCCTGGGGGGTCGGCGAACCCTAATGGAGGCGGCGGAGGGCCGCCGGGGGCTTGGGAGGGGCGGGCGAACCTGCCGCCCCCCCGGCGGCCTCGGCAGGCCAATCTGCCGCCGCCTGGGGCCCGCCGGCCCAATTCCAGGGCCGGCCGGCCCAGGCGGCGGCCTGGGGGGCCTCGGCCGACCCCAGGGGGGGGGGACCCGAGGCCCACCTGACCACTGGGGGGGCCCACCGACCCCCCAGGATGCCCGACAGCCCATGACGACGATTTTTCGGCCTCCGGGAGGCCCGCCCGAGGTCCGTGGAGCTCAGTTTGGGGGATTTCAGCCCTTTGGAGGGCCTGGCGGAGGATTTCAGCAGCACGGAAGCCACCAGCAGACCACAGGAGGGCCACCGATTCAGCCCCCACCCTTTGGGGGCGTTACAGGAGACTGGAGAGCGCACCAGGACCCCCCAGGAGGCCACCAGACGGAGTTTGGGTACCCTCCAGGAGACTGGCAGGGACATGGAGCAGGGGGAGGTTACCGTGAGCGGGCTGAGGCTTATATTCCAGACAGGCGACAGGGATATCAGCCCAGGGGAGGTTTCCAGCCGCATGAGAGAGGGGGATTTGCTGGCGAGAGGCGTCTGAGGAAGCTGAAGGTGCCTGTGTTTGAGGGAGGCGACCCAGACGACTGGCTGTACCGGGTGAAGAGGTACTTGGAGGTGTCCGCTGTACCAGGGGAGGATTGGCTGCGGGCCATAGGGGTCTGTCTGGAGGGAGAGGCTTTGGGTTGGTTCCGTTGGACCGATCAGCAGCAGCCTTTTCAGACCTGGGCTGAGTTTACGACGCTCTTGACGGAGCGATTTGGCGGAGGTCCAGCTGGCGGCGTGTTCGAGAGGCTGTACTCGCTGAGGCAGGAGGGGAGCGTGGGTGATTACATCAAGAAGTTCGAGTCGCTCTGCCATCGAGTTCGGGGAGTCTCTGAGGAGTCCTTGGAGGGTTGTTTCATGAAGGGGCTGAAGCCCACGGTGCGGTCGGGGCTGAGACAGTTCGAGCCTGTTGGGTTGCGGGGGATGATGACACTGGCCAGGAAAGTGGAGGATCACCAGGAGACAGAGCGGAGGTCCCGGGGGACGTGGGGAGGTGCCACATTCCGGAGTCAGGCGGCGACTGCAGGCCAGAGGACAGCACCTACTACAGGGACCACCCCAGGGCAGGGGGTGACGGCCGCAGCTGGGAGCGGTACTGACAGGAGGCAGGAGCCCCGTGGTGGGGGGCAGGTGCGTAGGATGACAGATGCTGAGATACGGGAGAAGCGGTTGAAGGGGCTGTGCTTCAGATGTGATGAGAAGTTCACCCCCGGACACCGATGCGCCGCTCGGACTCTCCAGATACTGATAGCTGTCGATGAGGAGGGAGAGGACGAGGTCATCACCCTAGAGGCAGGAGAGGAGGAGGAGGAGATGGAGCATCAGCACTTAGACCTTGCAGAGGTGTCCCTCAATTCCGTGGTGGGGTTCACACCGAACCACACCATGAAATTGGTGGGACAGGTGGGTAGCCAGGAGGTGATAGTTTTGATCGACAGTGGGGCCACCCACAATTTCATTTCCAGCAGACTGGCGGAGGCACAGGGTTTGCAGATTAGCGGCACTGGGAGGTATGGAGTGATGCTCGGCACGGGACAGGTGACACATAGCACTGGTGTCTGTCGCGGGGTGGTTGTGGCGGTTCAGGGAGAGCAGATCGTCGCCGATTTCCTGCCCTTGGAGCTGGGGAGTACAGACGTCATCCTGGGGATGAAGTGGTTACAGACCCTCGGGGAGACTAGGACCAACTGGAAGCTGCTGAGGATGGAGTATCAGCACGAGGGGAGGACAGTAGTGTTACAGGGGGACCCCAGCCTCTGTCGTTCCCTGGTGTCCTACAAGGCCATGTCCAGGGCTATCCACACCGCAGGAGGGGGATACTTGGTGGAGCTACAGGCAGTGACTGCGTCGGTACAGAGTGAGGACATTCCACAGACGGTAGCACCGGAGGTCGAGGAGCTGTTGGCACAGTTTGAGGAGGTCTTCCAGACACCGCAGGGGCTGCCACCCCACAGGGACCATGAGCACGCCATTGTTCTGAGAGAGGGCGTGTCTCCCATTAGTGTACGGCCTTACAGGTACCCTCAGGTACAGAAGGATGAGATAGAGCGGTTGGTGGAGGAGATGCTACAGGCAGGGGTGATCCAACCGAGCACTAGCCCTTTTTCTAGCCCAGTACTGTTCGTGAAGAAGAAGGATGGCAGCTGGAGATTCTGCGTGGATTACATGGCCCTCAATAAGGAAACAGTGGCAGATAAATTCCCCATCCATGTGATAGATGAGCTGTTGGATGAACTCCACGGGGCAGCTTATTTTTCCAAAATTGATTTGAAGTCGGGTTACCACCAGATACGGATGAGGGCGGCCGACGTGCCAAAGACCGCATTTAGGACTCACGAGGGGCATTATGAGTTCCTAGTCATGCCATTCGGCTTGACGAATGCACCGGCCACATTCCAGGCGTTGATGAACAAGGTCTTCCGACCTTTCCTGAGGAGGTTCGTGCTGGTCTTCTTTGATGACATATTGGTGTACAGCCGCAGTATGGAGGAGCACGTGGGACATCTGAGAGCAGTATTGCATGAGCTACAGGAGCAGCAGCTCTGTGCAAATAAGAAGAAGTGTCTGTTCGGCCAGCCACAGGTGGAGTACTTGGGCCACGTGGTATCAGCAGAGTTAGTGGCAGCCGACAGGACCAAGATTGCTGCCATGTTGGATTGGCCTGTACCCTCTACCTTACGGGGACTGCGGGGTTTTTTGGGGCTGACAGGGTATTACAGGAAGTTTGTCCAGGGATATAGCACGATTGCTTGGCCTCTCACCGAGCAACTGAAGAAAGACAACTTCCACTGGAGCGAGGAGGCTACCAGGGCATTTGAGGCCCTGAAGCAGGCGATGATGTCGGTGCCAGTTTTGGGGCTCCCAGATTTCAGCAGACCGTTTGTGATAGACACCGACGCATCCGGGTATGGCCTCGGGGCAGTTTTGATGCAGGACCAGAGGCCCATTGCTTTCTTTAGCCAGACCCTGTCAGCACGGGCGAGGCTGAAGTCAGTTTATGAGAGGGAGCTGATGGCGATCGTACTTGCTATTCAGAAGTGGCGGCCCTACCTGTTGGGTAGGAAGTTCGTAGTGCGGACCGACCAGCGAAGCCTGAAGTACTTATTGGAGCAGCGTATGGTCACCGAGGAACATCAGAGATGGCTCTCCAAGCTGGTGCACTTTACATTCGAGATACAGTACCGCCCAGGCTTGGAGAACAAGGCGGCTGACGCCCTGTCACGTCGCGATGAGATTGCGGAGGTCGCGGCCATATCCGCACCCGTCCTCTTGGATTGGGAGCCCTTGAGTAGAGAGATAGAGGCTGATGCAGATTTGACGAGGATCCGTGAGGCACTGCAGCAGGGGTCCTCAGACTTTCAGGGATACAACATGGAGGGACAGAGGTTGCTATACCATGGCCGGCTGGTGATTCCCAGGGGGTCCGCTCACATCCCCATGATATTTGAGGAGTTCCACGGCAGCGCCATTGGGGGGCACTCCGGGGTACAGCAGACTTACCGACGGATGGCGAGGGAGTTATATTGGCCTGGGATGAAGAAGGACATTGCCCAGCGGATAGCAGAATGTGACGTGTGCCAGCGTCACAAATATTTGGCAATGGCGCCAGCGGGACTTTTACAGCCATTAGCTTTGCCAGAGCCCGTATGAGAGGATATTAGTATGGATTTCATTGAGGGGTTGCCGCGATCAGAGGGGTACAGTTCCATATTAGTGGTGGTCGATCGGCTCAGCAAGTACGCCCACTTTATACATCTCAGACACCCATACACTGCAGTTACGGTGGCAGCAGCATTTATGAGGGAGGTGGTTCGCCTGCACGGATTTCCGGGCTCCATAGTATCAGATCGGGACAAGGTTTTCATCAGCAGCTTTTGGAAGGAGTTATTTAAGGTGCATGGGACCCAGCTACGGAGGAGCACGGCCTATCACCCGCAGACAGATGGACAGACGGAGGTGGTGAATAGGAGTGTGGAGACATACCTGAGGTGCTTCGTGTCAGAGTCGCCGAGACAGTGGGCCAGGTGGTTGGCATGGGCCGAATACCGGTACAACACCTCGTACCATTCAGCAGCGCAGAGCACTCCATTCCGGATCCTCTATGGCCGTGACCCCCCACAGTTGATACATTACAGCAGAGGTGCTACGCCGGTGTCCCAGGTAGAGGAGCACTTGACTGAGCGGGATAGGTACTTGGAGGAGTTGAAGAAACATTTGTTGAGGGCCCAGCAGATCATGAAGACCAAGGCAGATGCGCACCGGCGAGATGAGCAGTTTGAGGTGGGTGACCGCGTGTACCTGAAGCTTCGACCTTACCGGCAGAGGACTTTGGCTCATCGGAGCAATGAGAAGCTAGCGGCCCGCTACTATGGCCCTTTCGAGGTGACCGCTCAGATCGGGAAGGTGGCCTATAGACTGCAGTTACCCACCACCTCGACCATTCACCCGGTGTTCCACATTTCACAGTTGCGACGGGCCATCGGAAATCATACTCTGTCACCCACTCTCCCGCCCACTTTGACAGATGACATGGAGGTGCTCCTGGAGCCTCAGGAGTTGACAGGGATTCGGCAGACCGCAGGCGGGGTCCAGGAGGTGAGGATTCGTTGGCGGGGCCTACCCGATTACGATGCTACTTGGGAGGCGGCTTCAGTGATCCACGACCAGTTTCCAGATTTCCACTTTGAGGACAAGGTGGCACTTTTGGGGGGGAGTAATGATGCGGCTCAAGGGGCGGCGGCGGCTAGCCAAGAGGGGAGCCCGGTTCAAGGGATGCGGGTCTACCATCGGAGGCGACGACTTGGGTCCAACTTGGACCCGGTCCCAAACTTGTGATTACTCACAAGTGGGGAGGGCGAAGGGGTAATTAGACAATTATTAACCCCTCCCCCAATAAAGGGGCCGGCCGGCCCTAGGGTGTGGTTTATCGAAGATTTGATCAAGGTATTTTCTATTCCTAGTTCTCTAGATTAATTCCTAGTTGTTAATTAATTAGTTGTAGCCCTAGATCTATTTTATTCGCAATTAAATTACTATTTCAGATCTGATCTTCGCTATCAAGCCCTAGATTAGTAGTCCACAACCATAAAAACCCTACCTTTAATCCCCACAAAAAGCCCTAGTCGCATCAAATTTATTTTCAACACGAGACTAGTAATCCCTCAAATAACCACTCTCTTTATTTTCCAATTTGATTGAGCATATATTAACTTCGAATCTACAATGTAAATCTATAATAATCTACTACATGATTAACATGAATTAAAAACATAAAATTTGAATTCCATCTATCTTTATCGACAACAGTGTTCTTTTTTCCTTCTGGTATCTATGTCCTCGACGTAGGAAAGCCAACCAATGTTGAAACTTGTTGTTCTGGGATGTTTCTATGCCAATGCGTGAACGTCAAGATGCATGCATATCTATTTGCATATGTGGTTTATATACATCTATAAATGTGTGCTTGCCAACCAATGTTGACACACTTATTGTTCTGGGATGTTTCTATGCCAATGCATGATTCTACGTCAATATGCATGTGTATCTATTTGCATATGTGGTTTATATACTTATATAAATGTGTATTGCATTGCCACGAGTATATGAACATCCTTGTTTTGTATTCCTATCAAGTTGTGTATGTCTTATGTTTGTGTCAGCATTACATTTGCTATATGCTATGTTGCACAGATACATTGACACAATGACATCACAACCACACATGCAAATTCTAAAAGGTATACTCAAAATAGAAGAATTTGGTCCAAGTGTCTGAAGTGTCTGACATGATACGACTATGGTGGAAGCTTCCGTGTTATGATGCTATCTAGGCTAGATGAAGTTTACTTGAGCAAATAGTCTTAGTAAGAGTTAACAAGATTTTATTAATAGCATGATGAATTCTTATCTGCTCTGTTGAGTATACAGTCTATGAGGTTACTGGGAACCGTGCTGGAAGGTGCCCCATGAGATTAGTGGGCACAAAATGTGAGGTGATGAATTTTTTGAGCTTATAACGATAATATAACTTTTTCCTCTATCAAAACATTTTTGATGTGTTTTCTAATTATGGATGTAGTAGAACATATAACTGGGGTTGAAATCTGACTAGAGCACCTGCTTAAGCTTATGTAATCTTTATATTTCCATAGCTCCATCAATTATTTATTCTTAAAGTATGATTGTAAATTATGCATCATTAACTTTTTAATTTTTTTCCCTATTTCCTATTCTTAACTTTACAATGGAGAAGTCATTGAAAAATGAGAACTTGGTGCTTGTGCTTATGAGGTCAATTTTGAGAACCATTCTTACAAAATCTCTTCCTTCTTTATGTATGACTAGAAACTACCTGTGCACAATGCACGTGCTCCAGCAAACCCCCTCCAAATCCAATATCTCGGGCCCCATCCGGCAGTGTCTTTTTTGTGGGTGCGGTATTGGGTGCATGAGATTTTGTGAGATTTTGTTAGATTTTGTGAGAAGAGTGGATGTATGTGTGGCTGTGGCCTTGGGTGCATTTAGTGAGAAGGGGGTGGTGGGGACCAATTACCGAGATGGCCAATTCATGGCTTGGTGGGGACCAATTGCCGAGATGGCCAATTCATGGCCACTACTTTATCAAGAAGGGGGTGGTGGATCCCACATGATGAGGTGTCCAATTCATGGCCACCACTCTATCAACCTATTTGTCCTGGTTATTAGATTCTTTCCTTATTTGTATAATAGATGTGTATGAATGAGAATATATGCATTGTTAGGGTCTAAAATTTGCTACGCTGTAACACATATACACTGTATTTTTAATGTTTTTAAAATTTGATATTTTGAGAGTGATATACACATACTAAGCTTCAATAGATCAAAAAGTCAAGTAAACTCAAGTCTATTTAATGTTTGATCGGATTGTCGGATTGTCATGAGTTTGATGGTTTCACAACAATAGAACTTTTTGTAACGATCCGATCGATGGTCATATAAGCGGGGTTCACTTGATTATTGACGTGTTAGGGTTTTAGTATGTATATATATCAATAACAAATAATCAAACCTTGAAAATAAATAAAGAAACTCGTGTATTTATGAGACAGCGCATGGCATTTCTTGTATTGACCTTACTTATACAATATTCTTATATATGTATACTAGTCATAACCCGTGCCCGTGGGCACGATGCATTTAAGATTTTCCCCGCGAAATCTTTGTTCCCCAAAAAAATTATTTCCACAGCCAAAAGTTAAAAGATCAACAAATTAGTGTAAAAATATTTAGAGGCACGGGCGCCTTCGGCGTGGGTGCCTTTGGCACAGAACAACAAATTCGGCGCGGATGCCTTCGGTGCGGTCCAACAAATTAGCATAAAAAATCTAGCAGGCGCCTTCGACGCGCCCGCTAAATTTAGCGGGTGCTTTCGGCGCAGAACAACAAATCAATATAAAAATATTTAGGGGCACGGGCGCCTTCAGTACGGAACAAAAAATTCGGAGCGGGTGCCTTCGGCGCGGAACAACAAATTCGACGAGGGTGACTCTGTCTCGGAATAACAAATTATCGTAAAACAACAAATTCGGCGCGGAACAACCAATTAGCTTTCCACAAATTTCGCTCTGCAGCATCTTTTTTGATTGTGGGCCCCGCGACCATTAAATTGCCCTGACCATTCGAGCTGATAATGTGAGTATGACAAATGCATGCCAATGCATTAAACGCAAGTGCACTTTACTCTGCTGCATTAAGTGCAAATGTATGAGGGTGACTAATGCATGCAAATGCATTAAACATAAATGCAGTAAGTGCACTTGATTTTCCACAAAATGCATTAAAGCCAGTAAATCCACGTATAAATGTTGTCCCATACTATAAAGTTCCTCTTGTTCGGGGCTGAGATTTGCTATGCCTGAGGTAAGAGAGAGTCAGCTGCTTTTTTTCCATACAAATTTAAAAAAAAATTATGTTTTCCAACCAAATGGATTCCCTCTCAAAACTTTATCAAAACTCATCTCAACCTTTCATTCCCCAAGATCAAATCCCAGCTACTCTTTATCTTGTTCTAGTCAGCCATAGGATTCAAAAACAGTTGTCAAATGTAATATATATATATATAGAGTGATCTTCGGTTGCGAAAAAGGGGTTTTCGCACGGTGCGAAAACATTTTTTTAATTTTTTGAAATTTTTATCAAATTTTTTTTGATGTTAATCCATACAATTATATACCCCAGTGAAAATAATGGGTCAACCCGTTGGGGATTAGAGCACCCATCCACCCGTTACAAATTTAACGGTCTCAAAACGTGCGAATTTGATGAAATGTCTTGATCGAAGGCCAAATGACATTATTTCTCAACGATTATTTTTTGAGGGGGATATAACAACATATAATGAAGGTGGAAAAAAGAATTTTTGAAATTGTTTAAAAAAAACTAAAAATCTTTTCGCACGGTGCGAAATGTTCTCACATAAAGATTTGCCTATATATATATGTATGTATGTATGTATACATGTATACATATATATCCATGTATGTATACGTGTATACATATGTATACACCTATACTTACACATATACATATGCATACATTATACTTGTTGTCACGGCCCGATTTCTAGATTGTTAAGAGAAATGAAATGTGACAAGCATGCACATAGTTAGCCCTACTTGGGATTTTCCCTTTCTACCTAAATACTAATGCCTCTAAAATAAAACTACATGATTCTTTGTTTCTAACTAATAGCGAGCAACTGTAAAGATGGACTACATACTCTAAGATCAATGAATGTATCAATATACATGTATAAAAATAAGAAAAGAATCAACAAGTAGCTAGCATGATAGGAATCTAATGAACAATGGATGCCAAAAACTAATGAAAGGGACTTACACAATTACCGAGTAAAGCAACCTTGAGAATGAATCCAGGCATACCAAGAAGAATCTAGGGAAAATTTCGTGACCGATATTCTCAAAAACAAAAAAAAAAAATTCCGTCTGTAAGACATGCTTACATATGTTTTTCTAATAAAATAAACAATAATAAAGGTATGAAAAAATACAACATGGTAAAAATGATCATATGCAATGTAACTTGGTAGTAATAATAATATGAACATGAAATGTGATACATGGTAATGGACATATACACAATACCGGAACTAAGTAACAGGAATAGTACAGTGTCCCAAATATGTATCGAGCTAATGTTTGAGGATACGATGTGCAACTTAGGTATAACCAAGGTCACATGTCCTAGGTTGCATACTCAAAGGTGCCAACAGTAAATGACCTTACTCCCATTACTAGAGAGTGGAAAATAAGAAGACAGTAGTAAAGCCCACTTACATTGATGGAAAGTGAAAAAATATGGATGTAGTAATATAACCACACTTCCATAACTTGAGACGGAAAATATAGATATAGTTAGGACCATTATTGTTCCCGCACCTTCTGAGATAATGAGTTTTCCATTGAATATGTTTCATACTAGATGAAATGTCAAGTGTGATAAGCAGGTACTGTGTCATGTAATTAAGTATTAATCATAAACGGTGTGAGGTACAATATCATCAGCATGTAGTCATATACAGTGAGTATCATAGGCATGTAATTAGGTATAGCGAGTATCATGTATATATACCTTGAGTAATAATTGTAATATGATAATGAACAATATGGTGCAAATCATGTGACAAATACCGTAGAACCTTCTGTACAGTAAAATGAACACGGTATGAACACTAAAGCATGTATAAGCATAATACATTGACATATTACTAACAATAACTCCATTTTATTTAAGTACTGGTTAAGTTGACAACAGGACGGTGGGAATATATGATGCATACCATAGAAGAGAGACATACTCTTAGTGTTTAACCCAAGATGTGTATAAATTATGTAATAATTCTTATGGTTGTGAATTGGCCTATGCTTAAAGGAACTGTGCATCTGTAAATAGCCTATGAACTTATAAGAATAATTGAAACCAACATCCACCATCAAGTATCAGTAACATAAATCGAATCATCTATATAAACAAGATGAACAGTGAGGCAACACTAGTATGGCTCAACACCACAACTGCAAGGGGTTGGCCTGAAAGTCAGTTATACAATCTAATTATCTATGCATATATCCAACAATTTCAATTTTAAACATATTTTAATGGGTTTTATGTTTTCTACCAACATGAGTTGTATTCTTAGATATATAATTATTGTATCACTGAATATGAGTTAACTATCAATCTAAACATGCAACTCAATAATCCAATTTCTCCCTCATGTATCTCAAGGCCATAATAGTATCCGAATAGAGGGGTCAATGTCAAAGCAGACCCGAACAGAAGTAATCATAAGCCAGCAGAGATCCGAACAAAGGTAGTAAGCCAAACGGCAACAAAACAAAGGCATAAGGCCGAACAATGAACCCAAGCAGGGGCATCGGACGCAGAACAAGCTTAAAGTAACCATGCCAAAACCCAAGCATGTGAGCAGACAAAATTTTCCTAAAAAGACAAAATTGTCCTAAAAAGAACCGCTGACATCTAATTTGAGGCAACAACACCCAGAGAACATAACAAAACTCGCAAAACAGTAAGAACAAGAGTAGATCCATCCAATCAACCAACAAATCGTTCGAAAATCTTGCATGCAAACTTGGACCAAGTTTATCAAGGTTATAAAAGAGATTACCTAATTGTTATTATAGAGCAAGGGAAAGAAGAAAACCTGTTATCGTCTTGTGTCTTCTCATCGTGGTAGTAGCTGTGGTTGCCGGTACTCGCACAAAAAAAGATGATACGATGATTGAGAAGAGGAGGTCATGTGTGGACAAGAGTTTCGAGGGATATGACTAAGGGTTAAGGTTTCTATGTTTTATAGAGACGAAGAGAGATGATGAGGGTTATCAAAAGAGGAGAGGATGAGAGATCGTAGGAAATGGTAGAGGAAGAGCCTAGAAGAGTGGGTTATGAGTTCACTGTCGGTTACGCCCCCTTGCTCCTAATCGGGTTATCATTGTTTCTTTTGCTCAAACGAACGAGAAAAGGAGTGTGAAAGAAAAGATACGAGAAGAAAATAATTAAGAAAAAGAATGTGTGGGAGGAAGATATATATATTTATAATGTGTGACAATGGGTCGTGGGTTTAGAAATAGAGATGGGCTTTGGGGTTGATAATGAAACGGGTTTGGGTTAACACATACATGCTTAGAAAAATAAAAATCACAGAAAAATCACTAAAAATCAAATTAATTTATTGGGATTTAATTGATATTAAAAAACATTTTATTATAAGAAAACGATTTAAACGGGTAGGGTTGTTACACATGTATATGTGTGTATATCTACATATCCATGTATATATACATGTATACATACATGTATACATATATATGTACCCATGTAAACATGTATACTTACACAGATATATTGATATACACTCATATACCTGTACACACACATGCATCCGTACACAACATACATATATCTATGTATATGTATGTATGCATATATCTATGCATATCTATTCTATAAAATAGGGATGTTTTCAAGAGAAATTGGATAAGAGAAATTGGACAAGAGAAATTAGATAAGAGAATTTAGACAAGAGAAATTGGATAAGTGATGAGATTTTGAGAGATAAGAGAAGAGGTGGGGAATTTTGCACATACAACCCCGGGGTTTGCATTTTGCCCTTGGACCCTCCCCACACACACCCACACTTTTTATTCTTCCCCCCTTCCCGACCACTTTTTTCCAGTCCATGTGCACGTGTGCACGGGTTATTTGCTAGTATATATATATACATGGATACATATGTATGCATATATCTATGTATATGTACTAGTCATTACCCGTGCCCATAGGGCACGGTTTATTTAATGGCTGAGTTTTTTCTCCCCACAAATTTCAAGTTCCCCCAAATTTCAAGTTTTCCCACACAATTTCAAGTTTTCCCCCAAATTTAAGTTTTCCCCCAAAATTTAAGTCCCCCAAAATTGTCATTGCCACCTAGGACAAACTTGCCACGTAGAACAAAGCTTTATCCTAGTAGGATAAGATTCAAAATCTTCAAAGGAAACATCCCTCTTTTATATAATAGATGTATGTATATGTATGTATATGTATATATGTATATATATATGTATGTATATACTCTTGTCCAATTTCTCTTATCCAATTTCTATTGATAACATCCCTATTTTATAGAATAGATGTATATACTCTTGTCCAATTTCTCTTGTCCAATTTCTTTTATCCAATTTCTCTGATAACATCCGTATTTTATAGAATAGATATGTATGTGTACACAGATATTCATATGTATATACACACACACACACAGAAACTCGTACACACCATTCTTCTCGTTTGCTTCATTCTTCTCGTACACAAATGCGGGGACAAGCGGTCGCCAAAGTGAAAAAAGCGTGGGTGTGTGTTAATAGGAGGGCCGGGGAAAAAAGAGGAAAAGTAGGGACTAAAAAGCAAAAAAAAATCATCAAAAACCCATCCCAAAGCCAAGTCCAGAACCCCACCCAACCCCCACGTGGCGGCCCAGTCAGCAACCAAAAATATGACTGGGACAAAACTGCCACGTGGGACAAAACTGCCACGTGGGACAAACTTCATGAATTGTATAATAGATACATATGTATTTATGTATGAATATATGTGTGTATATATGTATACGCGTATGAATGAATATATTTATACACATGTATATATGTATGTACACTTGTATATTTATATTCACTAGTCATTACCCGTGCCCATAGGGCACGGTTTATTTAATGGTTGAGTTTTTTCTCCCCACAAATTTCAATTTCCCCCAAATTTCAAGTTTTCCCACAAAATTTCAAGTTTCCCCCCAAATTTAAGTTTTCCCCCAAAATTTAAGTCCCCCCAAAATTGTCATTGCCACCTAGGACAAACTTGTCACGTAGAACAAAGCTTTGTCCTAGTAGGATAAGATTCAAAATCTTCAAAGGAAACATCCCTCTTTTATATAATAGATGTATGTATATGTATGTATATGTATATATGTATATATATATGTATGTATATACTCTTGTCCAAATTCTCTTATTCAATTTCTCCTGTCCAATTTCTCTTATCCAATTTCTATTGATAACATCCCTATTTTATAGAATAGATGTATATACTCTTGTCCAATTTCTCTTGATAACATCCCTATTTTATAGAATAGATATGTATATGTTTACACAGATATTCATATGTATACACACACACACACACACATAAACTCATACACTCCATTCTTCTCGTTTTACTTGCCTCTTTCCCTTCCCGTTTAATTTAAAAAGTCTCTTTTGTAATCAAATCGTTTTTTTTGTTTTCGTTGTTAATGATTATTTTTTATATGTATTTTCATTTGCTACAAGTCTTCTATTCTTATTTCATTTGCATGCAACCTGTAAATATTTAGGTTATTGATTTTATTTATTTAACTGTTTCTGAATATATATTGTCACTTCCTGATTTTCCTGTAGTTTTTGATCTTTTTTCTCTATGAAATTCTGAACTTTCCGACCAAAGTTGTTATGCCATGATATATATCGTTTATCGATATATTTAATTATCATATTGTATATCCATAGTATTGCATATCTTAAGATAAGTTCATCTTTAGCAATAATGGAGCAAATTATGTTTATAACTAAATAAATCCCAAAATTTTTGAGAGATTTTTATCATAGAACAAATATTAAATAAGAAGATATGATAAGAGTCCTAAAATCACAATTATGAAGGTTGGTGGGAGTTGCTGAAGTATGGTGAGGGTTAGGCATGGTCTCTGGCCGCCGAGTCTCAGGTGCCTCGAAAAGAATTGGTTAGGGTAGGCGGGTCTTCTTTAAGTGTCAACAAAGCTTGTTACACAATGCTTTATGAGCTTCTGAGATAGTGATGTGGCTGGCAAACATCAAAGAGGGTGCCAAAAATCAATTAGTGTTTGCAAGTTGAGAGGAAAGATTTAGATGTTTTTGTTAAGAATAGTAATCGATCAAGTTTAACCCTAAATATGAAGCAGATTGAACTTAAACCTAGATCCATGACCAAAATGCTCGTTAATAATATATATGTCGATCGATATTACTATCGGTCGATATATATCACATTGGTGCGATATGACAACCAGATTGTTAAGATATTTTACACTTACGATACTATCATCCGATATGTATTGAAATCTCTTTGTATCATATCGCATCCGATAATATATATTGCATATCGTAAAATATTAGCAACAGTGTTACCGATTGGATATGCGGCCTAGTGGCTTGCACCCGTGTATCATTTAGACCCATAGTGGCCTATATCACTTCCTGTAACATTGATGATGTGTTCAATCCCATTATGTGTTATGCGGTGCCTGCTGTCTGCTCGGGCAATGTGTATGCACTTTACTTGTTCTCCATGATCAAGATGCGTGGTTGCTTATTACTTTTTCAAGCCGACCTTGTTAAGAAATCAAACAGAGAAGTTTAATTTCTAAAGCTTAAGTGAAGAATGCTTTTTAAGTTCTGACCATTGTGATGATGGTATTGTTGTGTTGTGTATGCACCATCGCTTCTACTTGCAGGTGTATATGTTTTGTAGAGGTATCATGGTTATTGAAAATTATTATTGAAGGTTTTCTAATTCACACTGATAATGTCGAAGAAAAGTAAGGCATATAAGTCTGTTGCATGCTAAGGAAAAGAAGCTGTGCATAAAGGGGCTATGTGGTTAGATAGAAATGGAGTTGTTGCAGCTTAATTTTTATTTCCAATATTTGGTTGACCACTTGGAAGATAGAGGCAATCTTCTGCAGCAAATGCTACATCCAATTTTATAGATATCCAATTTGACTATATACATGTTGCAAGCTTTGAAATTACAATTGGAGCAATATTAGGGGTATTACGTCAACCTTTAAGCTGTTTCAAATGCAATCTTTTTGGAAATTGTGGCATTCCCTCTTGTCAACCATGATTTATATTTCATGTAAGCTATAGTTTATGTTGCAAATACCCAGCAATGGATTTCATTCCTTTTATCTGCAATAAATGAAGCGTTTTCTATCATGGCATCCAAAAGTAAAGTTGTCCGTATGTTGGATGACGTACATAACTCAAAAGCACATCTGAAGTTCTCTCCATGAGAATATGAAACTTTTGGATATACATTCTCTTATTGAAAGGAGATTTTCTTAAGGTAGTTATCTAATACAAGTTTTCGATACATCAAGCATTTGCAGGTATTTTAGCTACAGTTTCCTTCCAGATTTCAATTGCCAACTTAAGAACTATCCTAAACACATTTATCTGTTATACTTCCATGTTTTCACTTCTTTTCCTATTGGTTCCTAGGTGAATCTTGTATCATTGTCTGAACTATGGGAATAATGGATAATGTATAGAGTAGTAAAAGCAAACATCCTTTCCTACCTTCTTTAGTCACCTTGCATTGAACTATATTTACCCAACATGGGTGATCCTCTTTGAGGGACACACTCGAGTTTGATCCAAGTCAGACTTGTATCTGATATAATTTAAATGATTTTCACAGTTGTACCCGTTAGAAAGAGGAGTGGCTACATATTACAATGGGAAGAGATAGGATGGTATGCTTGTTATGATGTGAAAGCTTCTGCATAACAATGAGAATGAACGTTTAATATTTCAATCTTTGTCTAACTGCCAAACGCTCTCTTCCCCTGACCCTCCTTTGTTTTTTTAAAATGAATTTCTTCACATCTTTGCTGAATCTAAAGAAAGCCTAAACTCCCCTACCTCTCAGATTTATATATTATACTAGGCATAACCCGTGCCCGGATGGTACGGAGGCAGTCGTCGCCCGGGCGCAAATGCGGGACAAAACTGCCACGTGGGACAAAACTGCCACGTGGGACAAACTTCATGAATTGTATAATAGATTGGTTTGGAACGATGCAAAGCAAAATATCATTAAAATAAAAAATAAAATAGTACTAGTTTAGTAATTTTAGTTAGCTAATTTTCGTACTTACTCTTTTGAATTCTCAACTATAAAGTTGGAACATTGCAATTAGTGTGCAAATTCACAACTCTAAAATTTACTACTTTTAAGATGAATAGTTACTTGATGGGGACACATAAGTTTAATTATGCTCGAGACATTTGCAAAGTGTGATTAGGCATTTGCAAGTATTTTACAAGTGGTTTATCCTTGGGCGATATAAATGAGTTCAAGATTACATAAAGACATAGATGGTGTTGTCTCTGCCTCATGTTGCAGCTATCTGGTAGTTTACCCTTGCCATTGTCGGAGGTATACATGGGAGTTCTATTTATTACTTTAGTTGTCCTAGTTGTATTGCGTGTAGGGTGCTTGAACGATTATCCGTAGGTTAGGGGAAGGGCACGTATGGTATGCTAGGTTTTCTATCCCTTGTGACTGTTTATAAATAGGAGATGATAATACAGTATAATTATAGGATATTATCCTGCAAGATATGGTATGATACATGTACAAACTAATTATACTGAAACTAGTGGCTCAAGTTGACTGCAAATAAATATTATTCCCCAAAGAAATACTTTTGGGTAGATGATACATCCTTGTGGCCAACTTATTGAAAAAAATGCTACCTTCATATGATATGTCTTTTAAGTCTGACCCTAAGTTTGGGCATGGACTGAATTCAACTGGGTAGTCGAAGGGTTTTGGTTCATATCTTAAGATACTTATTGGATCTTGATGGGATATATTTCCTTACTTATTGTGTTAAACATGTTTAGGAAATTGTTGTAGAGTAATGAATGAGGTAGTTGTATGAGAATCTGGAGCAAAGGGAGTAACCTACTGATTGTGGTGTTTTCTACTCAATATTCATTAAACATGTGCTTGAAAGTTAAGCTTAAAGATACTGACATTACGTGAATTTGACTTTTTAGTTATATGCTTTTCCGCGTGCTGTGCCTTTTTTATTCTATATAGATATGCATTCTTTATGGATTTATTATTTAGATCACCAGCGTATGATACTTGGACAATATTTCCACAACCATTTGCTTTTCTGCTACATAATGGATTTATATAGGTATCTTTCTCCCAAGTCTCCAATTATATGTAACTAACTAAAAATGTCATGTACGCTGGTTACAGAATTGCTGATGCAGAAGAGAACCTTGGTGAGAGTGAAGTTCGGGAAGCTCATTTGGCCAAGTCCTTGTTTTACATTCGGATAGGTGACAAGGTAACATTGTATTGCCTTTTCAGACTTAAAAAACATAAGTAGCTCTTGAAGAAGATGTTAATAAATTTTCTGATCATTGTCAAAAATCATATGCAGGAGAAGGCATTGGAGCAGCTTAAAGCAACGGAAGGAAAAACAGTTGCTGTTGGTCAAAAAATGGATTTGGTGTTTTACACCCTACAGCTTGGTTTCTTCTACATGGACTTTGATCTTATTTCTAAATGTATTGACAAAGCTAAGAAGTATGTATTTGGGTTTCTAAACTCTTACTGCTCAACTTCATGTTCTTTGTTATTGTCAGTGATTGATGTCTATGTTTCTAATTTTCTATGTTCTGGCAGCTTATTTGAGGAAGGAGGAGATTGGGAGAGAAAAAATCGTTTAAAAGTGTATGAAGGTCTGCATTTTATGTCCACCAGGAACTTCAAGAAAGCGGCCGATTTGTTTTTAGACTCTATATCAACCTTCACAACTTACGAACTCTTTCCATATGACACTTTCATCTTTTACACCGTTCTCACAAGCATTATATCACTGGATAGAGTTTCACTTAAGCAGAAGGTACTTAAATGTTCTTTTACTCTTAACTATTTTGTTATATTTAGATTTGGAACTGGCCTAATTTGGTAAGTGGCAGGTTGTTGATGCTCCTGAAATCCTGGCGGTTATTGGCAAAATTCCTCATTTGTCTGAGTTCATGAACTCTCTTTACGGGTGCCAGTACAAGTTGTTCTTTTCGGCTTTTTGTAAGTATTGAAAGCTTTTCAACACTTGAGCGCCATACTTATATGCATTCTCATTCATTGAGATTTGTATGCTTATGTTTCGTGGAAATTCTATGTTACTGATTTTGACTATTCCCCATCACTTCTCAGCTGGCTTGATGGAGCAGATAAAATTAGATCGCTATCTCCAACCCCATTTCCGTTATTACATGAGGGAGGTTCGCACAGTGGTGTATTCTCAATTCCTGGAATCCTACAAAAGTGTAACCATGGAAGCAATGGCAACAGCATTTGGAGTAACTGTCGATTTCATTGATCTGTAAGTGCCTACTGCAGTATTCTGAATAGTGTCCACATCAACACATTCTCTTTTCTATTTAGTAATGTCAGATAAATATCATAGAATCATTCATGAATTGTAAAAATAAGATATACTGTGGGCATGACAGTTCAACCTATCTTTCCTGCCTGTGGAATTCTTAATTTCCATTTGTTGTATTCTGCTTCCATTTCGCCCTTGCATGTATAGAGTTATTAGACTAGACTCCTGAGAGGATTTGTAACCAAATCTTACATAGGGCATCCACTTTGAAGATCCACTTTGCTGAAGTTGACATGCATCCTTTGTAGCACCTGAAACCAAGCTTATATTAAGTTTTCTTACAGTTGCGGGAACTAGCCATGGAATGGACACCAAGAGTAGAGTTATTTTGTTTGATAGTTTAGAATGTTTCAAACCCAACAAAAGTTGATTTTTAAGAGGTTTAGAGTGATTAGATTATGAATCAAGTTTAAATTTTCCATTTCTATTCACAGGCTTATGTTTATTTTCTGTCCTTCATTTTGAGGCAGCTTGATAAAAAAATCGAAAATTTTAAGGTCATGTAAATTATTTAGATAATCTTAAATGCTAGGGACATCCATTTGAGTTACATATCAGATCATTACCAAGTGATATGATCTAGTCTCAGATTCGATCCAAAAGATTCTAGTCAACCTTGATACACACACATTCTTAAATTAAGCTTTGTGAGAATTTTACGGTGCCATCCTATGGATGGGGCACCTATGGATGGTCTGAATCATTCGGCTTGATCTATTGACCAAATTGTCCTAAAATGCGATCGAATAGTTGCATGAAGTGAGCTATTTCAGCCATTGGGAAAAAATTCAATTAATGCATGGCTTAAAAAGACCCGGAACCATGTGATCATCCATTGCGAGGCTAATTTGGGTGTGCAGACGAAGGGTAGTGGTTCAGATTGTCTATGGAACGATCTATCCTGAAAGGCTAAACATGCTTATGGCATGTAGTTCGAGAACCAGTGTCTTTGTTTTTTGTATTTGGTTTTTTTTTGGTTTTCTTTTTTTTTTGTGTGGGAAGGGGGGAGGGGGTGTGCACGGGTACATTTTAGCGAGAGCCATTCTTAGGACAAAGATTCATGAGAACCATGAGATGGTCCATTTTATAGATGATTCACATTGTTCATCTTGTTCTAGGGACCAAAATTAATCTTGGAATGGTAGATCAACTGGTCTCAAAATTTCTCCTGTTCATCCATTCGATTGCAAAATTCTAACTAGATGGTAAAATTCAAAGTATTTTGGCCTTTGAAACAATCTGATCTAGATTTTTTTTCCGGGTTCTCTATCTAATTGTTTGTTTAGATGAGGTAATACTGCTTGACAACATAGGCAGTTCAGTTTGCTACTAGATTGTCACCATAATGAAATTGGCATCAACTGTTACTCACGGTCAGCCAGCAGCCTTTTTTAAATGTAAAATGGATGATCATGTCAAATGGCAAAGGAAAAAAAGGAAACAAATAAAGCACCAGACTAGTTGCAATGCTTGTCTAGGGAGTTGGAATTCCAAATCATAGTCACCTATTGATCTGGGCTTAATTTACGATAACTACCCTAAACTTTCACTACCCTAAACTTTCACTGAATTTAATAAAATGATGCTGCATTCCTAAACACATCACATTTAATTACAAGTTTTCCATTATTTTAAAATGCATATTCTACCCTTTTTTCTCTCCACACTAAACTGCATTCTCATCTTACCCGCCTCCGCCTTACCTTCTCTCTGCCTCATCATCCTCTCTGCCTTCACTGCTGTTGCAGCCTATCCTCCTTATTGTCCTACATCGCCTGAATTGTAGCTTGCGCTCTCAAACCCGAGCAACTAAATTGGAGCTCATGTCTATAGGTCCGAGCACAACTAAATTGGGAGCTTGGGTTTGAGAACCCAAGCAATATCTTTTTGAAAATTTATTTGTGACACATGGGTCTATATATACGAACATTATATTTGGTGCTCGAATATCATTTTTGTAGCACAACCCTCACAGATGACGCTCGGCCCAGAAAGTTAAAGCATGTCAATTTTAGGATTTTAATTTATTTAATTGATTTTTATTGGGTTTCATGTTTTTTGAATTTTATTGATTTTAAAAGCATTTTTTGGGTTTAATTGAACTCGTCGGAGAAGAAGTTGTGAGAGGATAATGTAAGATGAAGAAGAAGAAGAGGAGGTTGAGGTGTTATATGATGTGGAGGAGGGAGATGAGTTGGGTGAGGAGCGGGGGCTGCTGCAGCAGAGGCGTTGGATGAGTTGGATGAGAAAAGGAGGAGAGGGAGAGGAAGCATCATAGGATGGGTTGGAGGAGAGGGTAAAACTTGAGAAAAGGGAAAGTGCAAATAGAAGCATCCTTAATAAAACTGTTCTAAATTTTCAGAAATAATAAAACTCCCCTTATACTTTGAAAGTTTACCAAAACTCTCTTACGGTGTTAACGGAAAATACTAAAAGATCAAAAATACTATTTTCATTCAATTATAACTACATAGTAACCATAAATTACCTTCTACTTTTGACAAGTTTACCAAAAGTACCATGTTTGAAAAAACCCTACTATTTATTAAAATAAAAAAATTTAAAAATCTGTAAAAAATATGAAAAAAATATCATTAGATAGTAAAAATGTTAAAAAATTTAAATTTTATTAAGATTTTGACAAAATTTTATTTTTAAGAATTATTAGTAACAAATATATAATACATATTACAATGAAAATATTTTAGTTAAAAAATTTCAAAAATTTCAAATTTTATTACAAAAATATATGCATAAATGTATAATTATCTATTAACAATAAGTAGTCACACATAATTTAAATAATGTATGATTACATAATAATGTGTAAACAATTATTTCTCAAAAAAATGCATAAAAGTGTTTAAAAACTAAATTTATATAAACATAAAAATATAAAAACATCAAAGGCACCATGAAACAAGGCATGCAACATTTCATTATAATGAATTTCTATGAAAATAATGTTAAAAGTAATGAGAGTAAGAAAGATTTTAACGAAAATTTATAAAAAAAATTGATAACTCATTTGAGAAAGTTTTAAAATGATAGAATAAATATAAAATAATAGTAGAAGATGTATATTCAAATGTTATAAGAATAATAAAATTGTTCAAAAATTAGAATTTTGTTGAAAATTATTTCCCCAAAAGTGTATAATACATATCATGATGAAATAAATTTAGGTTGAATTTTTTTATAATAATATAAGTATCAAATTTTCACTCTGAAATGCATATAGGTGTAGTTATTTACTTTCAATAAAAATTCAACGATATAACTATAGGTATTTATAACATATTAACTTCAAAAATCTTTGTTTTTTGTTTTTTATTTTTATGCTTTTTCTTTCTTTCACGCCTTTTGTTTTGCTTTCCTTTTGTCTCTCTTGTTACTTTTTTCTCTCCAACTTTTTCTCTTTTTGTCATATTTTTTTTAAAAAAAATAATAACTCTTCTTCGCGCCTCACTATCTCAGTATTAAAAAAATAAAAAATCTTCATTATTTCCATAAATTAGTATGTAATAACAACACACAAAATGATTCAAAAACTCTCCATTATTTGCCTATGTCAATGTAGAACTTTTGCATAACATAATTAGACAATTCTCATTTGACATCAAGAGCTCTTTTAGCAATCCAAACTTTCATGTTCATAATCAGCTTCCAAATTTTGAAAACCGAATAAATGAATTCAATGAAAATTTCTCAAATTCCACAAATTGGAATTCCATAAATTTCTTACTTAAAAACATAAAAAGGGTAAATTAAAAAAAAAATTCCTTCCTTTTTGGAAATTACTTTCCTTCTTCTCACCCTTTCCGGCATCAATGAAATCCGAAGACCTAGAGTGAATTCAACAGGGAGAAACATGTAGAGGAGTCCTTTTCTCTTCTACCGGCCTTGACATCATATGGGTTGATGGCAGTGATTATACCACTCTAACATCACCAGCAAGCACTCTTGATATGTTCCAAGTCAAATATATCAAATAACTCGCTACCAAATTCTTCACTAGTTTCAACAATCATAAATGTAATCCAAATGGTAGCAACATCAAATCAATTTTTTATTTGAAAGAACTCAATAGAGAAGCAAGGGGTTTGGGGATATGGAAGGAGACCTGGAGGATCAATGGTTGTGGTTGGTGCTCATGGGATCATAGGAGCGATGATTGGAGCATATGAAAGATGGGTAGCTTTAGGAATAAAATATCATTGACAACCACACACACATAGTTAATGGAAGGGAGATGGAGGGAAACTTTTAGGAAAGTTATAGGAGGTATTATTTTTGAAGATCTTTTAGATATAATTAGATATAAAAGTTCGATTATTTATGGTTATTTATATATGAGTCTCTCAAATCAAGTTATTTGTGATTTGGTATTAGGTTGCTCGAAAAGAGTCCTAGTTTTTGTTTAAAATTGAGGTGTATTTCGTTAAAATTAATGGAATATGTCATGGTTTTCAACTCTCTCATCTTTCTCATCATCCCAAACCGCAGCAATTCACTCATCCTCCCAAACCGCTTCCTCTATTCACCTCCCCCCCCCCCCCCCCCCCCCCCCCCCCCCCCCCCCCCCCCCCCCCACCTGATCGTAGTCACTTGATCCATCTTATCTTCGCCATCACCCCGTTGCCTCATCATACCCAAACTGCAGCCCCTCCTTCCTGCTCATCATCCTCACGCCACCATTTCTTCTCCATCATCCCTCAAACCACAGTTCCTCCTCCCTCCTAACCGCCGCTACTATTATCCTTCTCCTCATCCACTGGACTGTCGCACCGCCTCCCCTCTCATCCTTCATTTCCCCCAAACCGCTGCCCATCCTCCCCTTTCCTACCCCATCCAAACCGCAACCTTTCATCCGCACACACCAACCCCTCACCACCACTTATCATCCGCAAAATGACAGCCCCTCATCCCTTCTCCTCCACTGCAGTCCCGCATAGATCCAAACCGTCTCTCCTCTCTTCCTCCTGATCCTCCTCCCAAACTGCTGCCCCACATCCTCTCTCCTCCTACTTCATCCAAACTGCAACCCTCTCATCCCCTCTCATCACCTTCTATTTCTATCTTTTTCAGCCTCTTTCCACTCTCTCCAACATGAACTTGTTAAATTTCGCAATTCAACCCCAAAAATCTATTATTTGAAACCCAATACTTAAATGATATTGGTTAATTCGGGTGTAACTGCGTCTGATTAGTATTTAACCATACCCAGAATAAAATTTGGGAGAAATACATTATGGGGGGTTCTTTTCGAGTAAATGAATAAATTTTGAAGGCCAACTCACAAATAACATGATTTGGGGGACTATTTTAAAAATAACCATAAATAAGATGACTTGTATATAAAAACCCCCATTAAAAAAAGTTAATGGTAGTTTTATTTAATTTGGTGAAAGTTTAGGTTAGTTTTGGTAGAGTAATTTTATTGATGCATGCATTGAAGACTCTTTTCTGAGTGTTACTATATGATGTTTGCGGTGGCTGATTATTTCCCACCTTTTTCATATATGATGTTTGGAGTGGCTGATTATTTCGCACCTTTTTCATCTCTCTTTATAAACCAGCATATGCGGAGTCTTCATACTCATAATAGCTATGGTTCATCATTTGTCTACAGGGAATTGTCTCGCTTTATAGCAGCTGGTAAACTGCATTGCAAAATTGACAAGGTCGCCGGTGTTCTTGAAACTAACAGGCCCGATGCTAAGAATGCTCTTTATCAGGCTACCATCAAGCAAGGGGACTTCCTCCTCAACCGGATTCAGAAGCTTTCTCGTGTGATAGATCTGTAGACGTGTGATTTTTCGCTTCTTCAAGTGTATTGCTACACCCTTTGGCTGAAGGCATCCGCGTAGATCTTTGATATATTTCGAAGTACTTTCTCTGATGAAATATTTGAGCTATTTATTTTGAAACTTTGGTCGACAGTGCTGTAGCATCCATGACTCAATTGTACTTGTAGACGACACTTTCTGTAATCAAAAGGGAATGCAAGTCAGAGGACACGAGCAGATATGACAATGTTTGTGTTTCCCCTCTTTGGCTAAAGAATTTCTGTTGATTTTGGTTGACTTTTATTGTATTGGTTACTGATTAAATAGAGGCGAGGGATGTGTGCAGTTCGATATATGAAATTTTTCAAAGAGTTATGATGGGATATCCAAATGAATGATCCATTTATTCATTTTGATCTCCTTCGATAGACCTACATATATAAAATGAATGGTTTTGAAGACCTTTTACTGAAATATGTGTTGGTCGAGGGATTGTGTTAATTTACTGTCTGAGAACGGGCATTAGCAGGCCAAGAAGAAAATTGGCTGGTGTTAAAACCACAATATTTATTTTTTCGTTTATTTTGATTTTCATGTTTTAAAATCCTGATACATCAATTTTCATGTCTTATATTTAGTGCATTATTTACTTAGAACAAGAAATTTCATTCTTAATATGGCTGCAGTTAAGTTTGACCGCTCTAACTTCAAGGTGTCCAAAAAGTCCGAAAGCCAGCCCGGCCCGGGGGCATTGACCGGGCCGAAGCCCGGCCCGGCCCGTGGCCAGGGCCGGGCTTTCAGCGTCCCCCTGGCCCGCCGGCCCGGGCCGGCCCGGCCCGCGCCTGCAATGCAGGCTGCAATTTGCAGCATGCAGTGCTGCAGGCAACGGTATCATGACCGTTGCCTGCAGATTTTTTTTACTTTCTTCTTGGGCAGCAATTCTTAGGGGGGTATTTGGTCTTTTTTGGTTATTTGACCAAAAATACCACTCCCAACGGTCATAAACGGCTATTTGGGAAGGGTATTTTGGACATAGTACACCGAAAAAACCTATAAATTTTAGTCAACCCCTCTCTTTTTTCTCACAATTCTCAAAATATCAAACTCTCTCAAACTCTCTCATGCATTCAAGCAAGCAAGATCAACCACTCTCAACCTGATTTCAAGCAAGGGGATACGATATTCCCGTCTCAAGTCTCAAGCAAGATCAAGATTCAAGGCTCAAATCGATGTCGCTCTCATCTTCCTCCTCTATCATTCAACATCATCTCAGTACTGTTACGATCAACTTCTCTACACCACTCGCAACCCGGTAAATCAGGTTCCTATATTTTTAGAATAATGTCGGCACCAAACCGTATGTCTTATACATTCCACCTTAACACTGAGGAGGAAGATAACTTTAATGTGATGCGGGATAACTTTAATTTGGAAATGTGACAAAATAAACAAACTGAATCGTATGAGTACACAAATCCTATACAACCTGCTTATACTATTTCTGCACAAACATCTTCTGTACACGCTACTACACTTGCACAACCTATTCCTGCTGATGTTCCACTTACAGTTCCACCTACACACGTAACACAACAAACCCAACCCAGATCAAATAAAACCTGCGGTTTGGGAGCACTTTACAATTGAAATTGTCCATGGCAGAGACTCGCGGGCAGTTTGCAAAATATGCAGATCTGATTTTACTTGCAAACCTTTTGATGACACAACACACCTAAAAAGACACTATACCTCTCGCTTAAAAAAGACCTTAAACAGACAACATTAAACTTATCTACATCGTCTTCCTCTTTATCTAATTTCTCATACTCTGCTGAGACTATGAGAAAAGAGATGGCAAGATTTGTAATATGCCGAGAATTGCCATTTACTTATAGGGAAAGCCCCGAATTAGAAAGACTTAATCAAGTGGCCCTTAACCCTGCCTTTAGAAGAGTGCCTAGAAACACTCTTCGAAGAGATGCTATGTCAATTTTTGAAGTTGATAAAGCTAAATTGATTGAAAATTTTGCTAGTGTAAAATCTAGAATATTGTTGACTTCTGATATTTGGACAACAAAATGGGGTGCATCATATTTATGTGTTACATCGCATTTTGTAGATAATTCTTACATGCTCAATAAGATGATTATTGGATTTAGACTGTTAGATGTTGATCATTCTGGGGTTCTATTTCTACTGTAATAATGTCTGTAATTCATGATTTTACTATTGCAGAAAAGATTTTTTCTATTACGTTTGATAATGCATCCAATAACACTAGTGCAGTTAGCGTATTAAAAAGAAATTTAACACTCGATATGGGGGGTTGTTGTTTCATCAAAGATGTGCATGTCACGTCTTGAACTTGATAGTTCACGATGTACTTGCAACTTGTTCACCTTATTTAGATAAAATTAGACATCTCATGTTGTTCATACATACTTCTAGCACTCGGCGACTTCAGTACAAACAACTGTGTCGACAAAGACCATACCTAGCATTTAAATTTGATGTTGCATCATGGTGGAATTCAACTTACTTAATGCTGCGATCTATGTTTAAGAATAAAGAGCAGCTTACAGATTATTCACTTACATATCTTTCACAGGACACTGTATTTGACATTACTGAAATAGAGTGGTTAACTGTAGATCATCTGCATGGCTTTTTAGAAGTTTTTTTACTGCTACAAACAAATTTTCTGGGGTTTACTACCCAACATCTTTTTAGGATTAGAACAATTAGTTTTTATTTCTGATAAGATATCCAGGTATAGAGAAAGTACACACCCTAACACAGCCATAATGCCTATGATACATGACATGTCTGTAAAACTAGCTAAGTATTGGAATCCAGTTTCTCTTCTTTACTCATTGGCTAAAGTTTTTGATCCTCGTTATAAGGAGGATGTTGCACTAGGTTTATTAGAAATGTATTCTGAAAACATGGGATTTTCCCATGTTAAACAAGTATCTGCTGTTAAAACTAGCTTAAGATCCATGTATGCTTATTATGAGGCTAAATTTGGTAATGTTTCACAAAATTCATCTGTGCCTGCTAGTGCTACTGCTTCTTCTTCTAGTAGGATTCGACAAATGTTAGGAAAGAAGAAACAAAAAACCGTAGATTCGGATTGTTTTACTAGTGAACTATCCAAATATTTAGCTAATCCATTTCCCTTTTCAGAGGAAGTAATGGATGATGAGCATTTTGATCCTCTTGCCTGGTGGAAAGGATATGGATCGGTTTATCCCATTCTTCCATTATGGCACGTAATTTATTATCTGTACCTATATCTACAATTGCTTCGGAGTCTGCTTTTAGTGCAGGTGGTCGCGTTCTGAGCAACAAGAAATCCCGTCTAAAGGAAGACATAGTTGAAGCTGCGGTATGTGCGAAGGATAGGTGAAAACCGCTCACAGAACAAGGACCTTTCTGAAGATTCCGATGAAGAAGATGAGTGATGTATTATTATTTTCTTAGTTGTATTATTTTTCTGTTTTGGCCATAGTATGAGGGGTAAGGTTGGCCGATGTACGTCCTCCCTTCAAAAAAGATTTTAATTTATAAAATTTAAAGGTTCGACCCGGGACCTTCGAAAATTTCGGGCTTGTTGTGAATGTGTATTTACTGGGTTGATGAGTTATTGGGCCAACCCAAGTGGTTGGGCCCATACCCACTTGTATTCTCCCCTTTGGCTATAAATATAGACTTGAGGGCTCTCCCCTCAGCAGTTGATTCATAACACGTTATCAGCACGAGCCTCTAAAATTTTTTGTTTTCCACAAATTTTTTTTTCCGTTCGTTGCAAAGGCGAAGGCGAAGGCGAGACGGGAGATTGACGAGCGCGGTGCAAGGCTTCCTCCATCAAGGGTCGTCATCCGCGTAGGGCTTCGAGCAACCGTCGCTATATCCGGAGGACGGATATAGAGGTAAAAACTCTAAAAACAAGATTTTTAATCATACGTATGATTACCCCTCCCCTAGATCTCACAAGATCGTCATGGGGATTCATTGTCGCCTTGAAAACGACGGATTTTTCATCCCAAAAACCCAATTTTTAGGGTAAAAACCCAATTTTTAGGGCAAAAACTCAATTTTTAGGGACAAAACCCTAATTTTGATCTCTCCGACGGCTAGCCGTCGCCGGAAACCCTCCCCCCCTCGCCGGAAAACACCCCCCCCTCCCTGGCCGCCTCCCCCTGCAGGGGGGGCGGCCCCCGCCGCCGCCCCTGCAGGGGGCGGCGGCCCCCGTGGCCGCCTCCCCCTGCAGGGGGGCGGCCCCCGCCGCCGCCCCAGGCCGCGCCCCCTGCAGGGGGACGGCCCTGGCCGTTCCCCCCTGCAGGGGGGGCGGCCCCCGCGGCCGCGCCCCCCTGCAGGGGGGCGGCCCCCGCCGCCCCCCCTGCAGGGGGCGGCGGCCCCCGGCGGCCGCGCCCCCCCTGCAGGGGGCGGCGGCGGCGCCGGCCCCCCCCAAACCAGCAAGCCCTAACAAAAAAAAAACAGATAAAAACCTGTGCGCCTGAAGCCCACAGGCAGCCTGTGGGCTTCAAGCCCACAGGCCAATTTTTCTTATTAAAAAAAAAACAGATCTGTGGGCCTGAAGCCCACAGCAGATCTGTGGGCTTCAGGCCCACAGATTTCCCAAAAAAAAAAAAGAGAGAGAGACATATGGGCCTGAAGCCCATAGGTCGACTGCGGGCTTCAGGCCCGCAGGCTGGTTTATCTGAAAGAAAAAAGAAAAAAAAAAAATTGGGGGGAGGCAAAGGGCTATAAACTCGCCTCAAAAGGCAATTTATTAGCCTAAATATTAATTCAAAAGGGGGATTTAAGTGCAAAATATTCGTGAAAAATCACGGTATATTACGGGACAAACATCGGGCAGGCGAGGACTTTTTGGGGATTCTTGGGGGGGCTTTTGGGATGATGAGGGAAACTTTTCCCTCTGACAAAGAAAATGTTTATTTTGGGCTCTTAATCAATTTAATTGATTAAACCTCATTCGGATTACAACCTTTGCATTGTAATGATGTTTTCTGCAAATATCATATTTACATGCTTTGCATCTCTGGTATATTCTGTTGGATATTATATGCGTGGTTGTGCATTGTATTTAAAACTTAATAATTAGGAAGATCCTGCGACCGCTCTGCCGTTAGTAACCTAACGGTGTATGACGTTGCCCAGTGGTCCAATAATTATTAAGTGTTTAAATTATTTATCCATCTCTGCGAATATTAAATGCCTGTGATGCCTGTGATGAAAATGTCTGATGAAAATGTTGATGAGCACAATATTTTTGCATGAATTGCTAAATGTGGTTTTTGGATCGGCCGTTTAGTCCTACAGTTTATTTCCTGCACTTTTCTTTTATTTTTGAGAGAAATTGTAGTGAGGAATTTATGTAAATGTCAAAGAAAGAAGACCAACTTCCATGAAGACGGAGGCCACGCTTGAAGATGGAGATATCATATGGGACCCACGGGGTTTCCAAAGTTGTATTTTCATTTTTAAAGCTGCAAATTTGTATAATTTGGACTGTGGACTTTTGGACTCTTTCTTGTGGGACTGGCCGATCCACACATTTAGTTTTTCGTTAAATATTGCCTCCGCATGAAAATGTTTTCTCTGATTAATTATTAATTCATGCATGTTTGTGCTCTGCTAGATAAATGGCTAATATTGCAAGCGTTAATTTCGAAGTACTGGAAGCATCAGGTAGAAACTATCTAAGCTGGCAGCTAGATGTAATGTTTCACCTGCGGGCAAAAGACCCTCATCGTTGTTGTGAATGAAAAAGAAAATGTTAGCGATATAGAGATGGCGCAAGCCATCATCTATATTCGCCGCCATGTGGACAAGACCTTAAAGGCTGAATACCTTACGGTCGAAGATCCACTTGAGCTATGGACTGCCCTTGAGGACAGGTATAAACATCAGAAAGATGTTATACTCCCAAGGGCACGATACGAGTGGGAGAACCTGAGACTGCAGGACTTAAAGTCCGTCACTGAGTACAACTCAGCACTTTTTAGCATCACCGCACGCCTGAAGTTGTGTGGTGAAAAAGTCTCAGAAAATCGCATGCTGGAAAAGACGTATACGTCCTTCCATAAAAAAAAAAGATGCGATACTCATGCAGCAATACCGTGAACGCAAGTTCACCAAGTATTCCGAGCTGCTGTCGTGTTTACTCATGGCTGAGCAAAACAGAGAGCTTCTCCTCTCCACTCACAATCTACGCTCCCCGGCACTGCCCCCCACCAGAAGCTCACTATTCCTCTTCCTTCAAAAAGAAGAGAGATAATAAAAAGAAAAGAAATACCACAGAAGGGGGGTCAACAGAAAAATGCCAAGGGCCATGTACAGCAGCAGCGAAATAAGCGGAAGTTCACGTGGCACAGAAATGACAAAAATAATTCACCCCACCCAAGAGGGAATGGGAAGACTAGTGCCACAATTGTGGCTTGAAAAGCCACTGGTCCAGAGTGTGCTGAACTCCGCATCATCTCCAGGATTTGTATAAAAAGAACAAGAAAAATAAAGTTGAAACAAACCTGATGACATCTGATGCTCCAGTCAAGTTTTCAGCTGACAACTTCGAAAATGATGACTTGCTTGATTAGCCCTTATTTTTATCTTAGCAATTTGTTTTGAGAATAATTTATGAGAGCATTTTTTATGAAATTTGTTCTGAATGAAAATGTTTAGTAGACAATAAATGAAAATGTTTATCTAAATATGCATGTGCCGATACGTTTCATCTTTTGAAACTGCAATCATAAATGCTTAGTAGACAATAAACACGTACGATTTCTATCAATACAAAGCCCAATATCAGGGCTATATTGAAGATCCAGGGAATGCAACACAGTTGCCCCCAAACGACACAAAAATAATGGATGCACTAATCCCTCCGAATTCCAAAAAGAAACTTTCTAAGTTTCAAGGACATCCGTTTCAACGGATCCCATTTGGAAACAGCAAATGTAAAATAAAAATTACCGTATGCAACGTCTCAAGAAAAAGGAGTAAAATCCACACTTGAACGTTTTGAGAGCCTTATAGGCCTCTACCATACGAAGATTCGGAGAAAGGAAGCAGAATTAAACGGAGCACCTGAAGTGCCCTACATCAGCCGAGTTTTCACTCTGGCATGTTGGACTTGGCCACCCTGGATTTGTGATGCACAGCATCTTATCCTATGGGTATGACTTGAAGAACCAGAAGATTCTTCAGAAGGGAAAATTCCCTCGCATCCCTTACTATAAGGGAAGACTAATTGCAAGGCCATCTCCACAATAAGTTGAAAAAGAATATCCACGCTTCCTCAAAAAGAATACAAGGAGACAGATGTGGATAAAATCCACCACCCCTAGTGGGCTATTTTGGTACTTCATTGTACTGATAAATGCATCCTCAGAATATTCGTACGTATGTCTACTACAAGACCCGCAACTTAGCTTTTCCAAAAGCTATTGGCACAAGAATAAAAATGTTGCGGGCACATTTCCCAGACAATAAAATATTGTAAATAAGTCTGGTTAATGTTGGGAAATATACCTCCCAGTCTTTTCAAGAGTACTGCAAATCAACGGGAATTGAAAATGAACATACAAGTGCCGCATGTTCATACCCAAAATGGGTCGGCAGAGTTACTGAAAAGTAGACTCCAATGGACTAAACGTCCATTAAATCCCGATTGCCTATGGATGCATGGGGACATGCAAACTCTGCATGCTGCATCGTAAATGAAAATAAGACCCTCTGGAGGTCAGAGTCTCCAATGCAATTTGCATATGGAATGCCACCGAACATCTCTCATCTGAGAATCTCCGGTCGCGCAGTCTTAAATCCCCATCGCACCACCAAAGAGGACCAAAACGGTACTCAACGTCGCCTAGGTATCCATGCAGGGTTTGACTCACCCTCACTTATAAGATACCTAGAACCCCAAACGGGGGACGCATTTAAGGCACATCTTGAAGACTGTGATTTCGATGAGACAAGTTTCCCAAATATATGCCCAGATACTAGAAAATCTGGTGCGAAGAAAATTATAACGTGGGATACAAAAAGTTTGACCCACCATGATCCGGTAACAATACAATGTGTAGAAGAGATCCCGAAGATCCTCCACATACAGAACACTGTCTACCAATTACCGGAATCATTTATTGACAACCAGAAGATTGTCAGATCACACATCCCTGCTGCAAAAACTCCAGCTAGGATTGACATCCCCGAGAATGGATGCAATCCACCAGCAGCAGAAGTGGCTGATCCTCAACAGAAAAGAGGCAGACCACCAGGCTCCAAGGACAGAAACTCCTGGAGACCTTAAGACAATACTACCACAGGACAATGAGCTCCTGTCCACACCATCACCCTTCCCGGAATCCACTGCAAAGGAATTGCCGGGAAAAAGTGAAATTAAGTAAATGTTGTACGTACTGGGGAGGTGTTGGACAGATAGAACAAAAATTGTCGACAATGTATTCACGTATCATATTGCCATATACATCGCAATGGCGATGATGTTTATAAATTATCGTTCCACACTCCGTTGCTAGAAGGCAAACGTAGAGATTGGCCAAACGTGGAACGTGGCAATAAAAGATGAGCTGGACTCACTTATGAAACGTGAAATGTTCGGACCTGAAGTCCAGACACCAAAAGGTGTCAAACCTGTGGATAAAACAAAGTATTGCTAACATAAGAAAAATAAATACAAAATCGTATGCTATACGGTACAACCTATAGCCCAAGGAAAATTTCGCTGAAACTAGGGATCGAAACAAATTCAAATGAGCATGTCTCATAAATGATGCATCAGTCTCCCTAAGTTATCAAAAGCGAATACCTTACGATTTGACGAAGGAAAATTTTGGATATGCTGTTATTGGATGTTGTGACGGCATACCTTCGTGGATATCTTGTAAAGATAATTTCCACATCTCCTTAAATTGCCTGAATAGACTTCGGGACGTCTATTCAAGAAAAACAATAAGTATAAATAAATGTACAACCAAGAGAATCACTTGACAAGTCAATGATTCCTTCTGAAGGTTGTCTTTGCATCTATGCAAAGAACAGGATTAGAGATCTTAGTTGTAGACAACTAACATCTCATCGGATCTCCTGAAGAGAAAACCGAAATAAATGTACAAGCCTGACTTTTAAAACATGAAATAAAAAAGACCTAGGCAAATATAAAGTCATGGCTCATAGAATCCTGTTACAAACGCCCAGAAGTGCGTGGGAGATATTAACAGGACCATTGTCATCCAAAGAACACCTACGGTGGTACACTTACTGGATGAACAAAAAGAACCCTTCCGATCGCTGGAAGAGGGGGAGGATATACCTGGTCCTAAAGTCCCTTATCTTAGTGCAATCATGCACTCCTGGCTAACTGCATGTGTCCCGGTATAACAATTGCAGTAAACTCATTAGCCAGAGATAGTTGGCACCTAAAAAGGGCCATTAGACCTGAGTTAAGCCTTCTGCGCTTACTCCAAGGGTCGAAATATTCGGACTTACAAAATGTAGTAGCATCCTCCAATGTTTATGCAAATGCAGGTTTCAGGTCCAGTCCCTATGCTGTGAAATCACAGAACAGGTACCAACAGTGGGATGACCATCTACTGCAAATATGCAAAGCAACTTATGAAGGCAACATCATCCTATAATTCCGAGATCCTCACCATTCCAGAATCACACCAATGGTGTATTTAAGGGCGCCTGGTGGTACATCACATCCCAGTGACGATTGGGATAGAGGCTGGTTCCGTGGAGCTGACCATATAGTCTGAAGACCACATCAGAGGCGACGAAACTTAGCACACCTCTCCAGAGTTTCTGGATTCAGCAGCTGCTTGATGGTGACAAAATTTGTAATCTGTGTACATTTTCGGAATATTGTAAATAGGAGTGATGAGATAAGCCTAAGAGATCTGAAAGCCTAAGAGCTTTTACAGATCAGGGGGAGTCAAAGAGCGTTTGCACTCTTTTTCCTTAACTATGGTTTTTCCCACTGGGTTTTCCATAGCCAAAGGTTTTAACGAGGCAAATCTCACCAACTCAGGATCCTGAAGTATCCACCCCATGTGAGACCCATACAGGCTCAGAATCCTGAAGTATTCATGAGCGGGGTCCACAACCATGGCTGGATAAGGGGGAGTGTTGTGAATGTGTATTTACTGGGTTGATGAGTTATTGGGCCAACCCAAGTGGTTGGGCCCATACCCACTTGTATTCTCCCCTTTGGCTATAAATATAGACTTGAGGGCTCTCCCCTCAGCAGTTGATTCATAACAGGGCTTAATTATCTACTTAAATTTTTTTACTTGAATTTTCTCAAGTAAATAACAAGTGTAGATATTATTTCCCAAGTTTGAATTTTTTAGATTTTTTAATAAATTTTTAGAATTTTTTATGGAGACATTATTTTTGAAGTAAATAGGAAGACATGTTATTTTAAAACTAAATAGGAATATTATTTTCAAGTAAATATTATTTTTAGAATTTTTAGAATTTTTTAAAGTTTTTTTAAAAATTTTAAGTTTTTTTTAAATAATGGGCCGGCCCGGGCCGGGCTTGGGTTTGGCCGGGCTTCCAGCCCCTGGGACAATTCCGGGCCGGCCCGGCTTGGCCCAGGCATCCTGGTCAATCGAGACCGGCCCGGCCCGGGGTCCGGTCAAGGCCCGCCCGGGCCCGGGCCGGCCCGATGACTCTAACCTACGTCAATTAGAACGCACTAAATATAAGACATGCAAGTTGATCTTCAAATCTTCTGTGATTTCCACGAAGAGCTCACATCTACCTATAAGCACGCAAATAAATTATCGTCGACTTCCTCTAAACGTGTTAATCTTCGTGCTTTCACGAAAGAAAATCAACACGATCTCTCTCTCTCTCTCTCTCAACATGCATATCACTGCCGTACATGTTCCGATCTTTGCAAACATATCGAGTACATTTAATTCAAGGAGATGGAAATGATTGGGTGCAGTGCATCTCAATTCTTTTATAAAAAACATCCATTTGGTGGTGATGCTTAATGTTTGGAGATTATATTGAGGAAGTGGCTGGCTGGCTGTTTTGGCAAGTGGACTTCAGGTTAGATTAAAAGATTTTGAGTCAAGGTCAGCTTATTTTATTTCCAACACATTTATTTATTTATGTTTTGGGTAACAACTTGTTTTATTTGTTTCTCCTTCTGGTCTTAATACACAAGGGCTGTCTGAATTGTTCTTCTCACTGAGACCTAGCTACCATGTAATGACCCTAGACTACATTTGATCCTCACAGTGACAATAAATAAAAAAATTAATGCTTTTTCTCGATGATAGTGACAAATTAATGTCATCTTGTTAAGTTTTTTATTTGTCTATTGTGGCACAACGGCTCTGATGAAATGTTAAACAGAATGTTAAGTGCAATGTCGAACGTGGTGGAATGTTAAACATTATGTTATGAAAAATGTTGAACGTGTTTGTTCAACATTTGGTTCTTCATCACCTGTTCTTATCATCAAAGTTTTCTTAATTATAGCTAAAGGGTTTGCAGTTATGCTTTTGGTGCTATTGGAGATTCTCTCTTATCTTGTGAACGGATGCAGATCGTCGTTCTTCGGTTCACTCTTGGTTTAAGGATTTTGCAGATCCCGTCGGTTATAGATGTTGTAACCGAGTGATGAGTTGTTGAGATTGTTCGGGTTGGCTTCATGATCTCTTGGCTGCGGAAGTTTCACTTGGTTTGGTTGAGAAAAATCTTAGCGGTTTTTTTATTTGTGCTTCTGCTGTTGTTAACAGTTCATCTACCTTGAAGAAGGACTCTAAACTATAGCAGCAAGGTTACGGGAAGACTGCGGCTGCTACCGTGATAGCGTTGATCATCTTTGGTGAAAGGGGATCTAAAATAAAGCTCCGGGAGGAGGCTCACATCTACACTGTAGAGGATCAAGGGAGTTGATCTTGGTGAGTACTGCAAGGGGATCTTGCTCGCAAGGGGAGCTTGCGCAAATTACTCCAAGGAGTTGATTGCGATCAACTCGTGTAGCATGTATTGAGGGGGAGTGTATTTCCTCTAATATCTTTCAGTTTTGATGTCTGTATTTTACATACTATATAATGGAGTAATTTGATTTTCTGGGCGGGGCCCGCAGATGTAGGTGTGCGCACCGAACTGCGTTACCAACGACCTTGTGTTATGAGGTGTTGCTTGATATTATTTCTATGTGCCCTATAATTAGGATTGCGTACTAATTTCATTTGGTATCAGAGCAGGTCATCCGCATTCTTTGCTAGTCAAAGAGGGTGTGATTCTGCTGTCTTAGTACGTCAATCATGAACACGAAGGAAGGAGCTTCTGTGACTCGGCCTCCGCTTCTTACTGGCACCAATTATACATATTGGAAGTCACGGATGCGCGCGTTTATCAAATCTCTTATGAGAAGGCATGGGTGGCCACTGTTGAAGGCTGGATTCCTCCTACAGTTGACGACAAGAAGGGAAATGAATCTCTCAAGCCTGTCCAAGATTGGAGTATTGAAGAAGAACGCGCGGCTCTGGGAAATTCAAAAGCCTTGAATGCTATTTTCACTGCTGTTGATGAAGAACAGTTCAAGTTGATCTCTACCTGCGAAGTTGCTAAAGAAGCATGGGATATCCTTCAAAACATACATGAAGGGACAAGCACTGTAAGAGCCTCTAAACTTCAAATTTTGGCTTCTCAGTTTGAAAACCTTAGGATGAATGATGACGAATCTGTGGCTGAATTCAATGGAAGACTTCGTGACATAGCTAATCAAGCTTTTCAATTAGGAAAGAAGTACTCCCAAAAGAAATTAGTTGAGAAAACCCTTAGATCTCTTCCTGAAAAATTTTCGGCCAAAATAGCTGCTATAGAAGAAGTTAGGAATACTTCTAATATGAGATTGGATGAATTGATGAGATCTCTTCAAACTTTTGAGATGAACTTGAAGCAAAATAAAAGGGAGAAAGGGGTGGCTTTAAAAGTGGAAACTGCTGATGCTTCATATGAAGGAGAGGGTACTGAGATTGAAGATGACATAGCTCTTCTAACCAAGAACTTTAGTAAAATGATGAGGAAAATAGGAAATAGAGGTCAGAATTTCAGAAACATTAACAAAGAAGCTCGGACAAATTTTTCTTCTGCAGTGAGAGGCAACAATCGACCCATACAGAAGTTTGATACCAAAGGTAAAGGCAAGGGAATTCAATGCAGAGAATGTGAAGGTTTTGGACACATACAGGCAGAATGTGCTAACACCATAAAGAAACAAAAAGGAAAATCTCTAGCAAGCTCTTGGAGTGATGATGAGTCTGAAGAATACACTGGTGACGAGGACATTGTCAGCAACTATGTTGCTTTTATGACCATCATGGGTGATCAGTGTACTGATGACACAACTAGCAATGTTGGACATAGTGTGGATTCTGTTTGCACCATGTTGAAAGAAAAAGATAAGAATGTCAAGAGAAATGTTATAACATTTAGTGCAACATCTGACAGTGATTCTATATCTGATACGAGTGATGAAAAGGAAGTTGACGAAGCTGATATTCGGTCCGCATATCAAACCATGTTTGTTAATTGGTTAAAGATATGTGAGATAAACAAACTCTTGAAGTATGAGAACATTAAACTAAAAGGTGAAAGAGAAGAGGTTGTAACTCAACTTGACAAGATCAAGCAAGACGTCAGAAATCTGGAAGGGCAACTCAGGAGAACTCTTCTTAGAGCTGAAAAGGCTGAAAGTGTTCTTGACAAATGGAACACTGGCAAAACCAAGCTTGATGATATTCTAAGCATGGGGAAAGTCTCTGGAGATCGTACGGGAGTAGGGTTCAATAGAGGAGGCTATCTTCAGATAAGCAAGGAAGCTCATTGTCAACCTGTCAGAAATCAGATTAGCAACAAACAGTCCAAGCAAGGGAGTCAAAAAGGTAAACAAAAAAAAGGCACTACTATCAGATCCTTTATTTGTAATTACTGCCAATGCAGAGGTCACACTGAGAGCAGGTGTTTCAGAAGGATGAGACATCAACATGAAGGAAGGAACGAGGGACATTCAGATAAAAGGATCATTAAGAGATGGATAAGAAAGACAAGAATTCACAGCCTTGTTGCTTACACGTCCATGAGTGCTTTTTCAGAAAACACATGGTACTTCGACAGCGGCTGTTCTTGGCATATGACAGGAAACCAGGGCCTCTTATCTGAATACACTACAGGAAATAAAGGTCACGTTACTTTTGGTGACGGCCAGAGAAGCAAAGTCATTAGGAAGGGAGAGCTGAAGATGACTGAGTCCATTACTTTGAAGGATGTCATGCATGTCGAGGACTTAAATGCTAACTTGATCAGTATAAGCCAATTGTGTGATCAAGGATTGTTTGTTCAGTTTACTAAGGATAAGTGTGTTGTGCTAAACAAAGCTGGGATCAACATTCTTACTGGAAAACGATCAACTGACAATTGTTATCTGTTGCAGGAAGCAAATAGATGTCTCACAGCTAGTGTTGAAGTTGCCGAACAATGGCACCAAAAACTTGGTCATGTGAACTATAAGACCTTAATTGAAATTATCAAAGTAGGAGCCGTTCTTGGAATACCCTTTCTTTCCAAGAAAATTGAAGGGGTCTGTGGCTCGTGTCAGCTAGGAAAACAGAAGAGAACCAATCATAAACAACTTCAGATCATCACCACCTCAAAGAATATGGAGTTGCTGCACATGGACCTGATAGGACCCACAACGGAAGTCAGCATGGGAGGTAAGAAATATATTTTTGTTTGTGTTGATGACTTTTCTCGTTTCACGTGGGTGGATTTTCTCAAAGAAAAGTCAGATGCGTTCAATGCCTTCAAAAAGCTTTGCATTCGCCTTCAGACTGAGAGGGGAGCAACTATTGGAAAGATTACTCGTATTCGCAGTGATCATGGTAAGGAGTTCGAAAACCACTTGTTTGCTGACTTCTGTGAGGCAGAGGGAATACGACATGAGTTTTCTGCACCGAAAACTCCTCAACAGAATGGTATTGTTGAGAGGAAGAATCGGACTCTACAGGAGATGGCTCGCGTGATGTTAAATGCCAGAAGGATCAGTACAAAATGGTGGGCCGAAGCAATAAATACTGCCTGCTACACCATAAATAGAGTATATCTGAGACCCAGAACGGATAAAACTCCCTACGAGATCTGGAGAGGTAGGAAACCTAATGTCTCTTATTTTCATGTTTTTGGCAGCAAATGTTACATCTTGCAGGATCGGACTTCTAAAGGAAAATTCGATGCTAAGAGTGATGACGGGACATTTCTCGGATATTCTACTACGAGTCGTGCTTTCCGTGTTCTAAATCATCGTACTGATGTCTTGATGGAGTCCATCAATGTCGTCGTTGATGACTTCGAGCAAGGTGGTGTGGGGGCTGGGCCGCAAGAAGAGATTAATAAGGAAGATGAAAATGTTGAACAAAATGTTGAACAAAATGTTACAACATTTGATTCAACATCTGGTAACACTAGTCAGAATGGTGTCACTCATGGATAGGCTTCTGCTGAAGAATCGCTATCTGATGAGAATGAAGCTCATCCCTCACGTGGAATAACTAAAGTTATCCGAAATCATCCTCCAGAGCTCGTCATTGGGAATGTTGAAGATGGTCTTCGCACCAGAGGCACCAGTCAGGTAAACTATCGTGATCTTACTGGTTATACTTGTTTTTTGTCTAGTCTTGAACCCAAGAATGTTAAAGAGGCATTGTTGGATGAGTTCTGGGTGATGGCTATGCAAGAGGAGCTGAATCAATTTCAGCGTAATGACGTGTGGAGTCTTGTTGAGAGACCGAAAGGGGTGAACGTTATAGGCACCAAGTGGATTTTCAAGAATAAAACAGACGAAAGAGGAAATGTCACACGTAACAAAGCTCGACTGGTTGCTCAGGGATACACTCAAATTGAAGGAGTTGATTTCGATGAAACCTTTGCTCCGGTGGCTCGTTTGGAATCTATTAGGCTTCTTCTTGCTGTCGCATGCAGTTTTAACTTCAAGCTACATCAAATGGACGTGAAAATCGCCTTCTTAAATGTGATTTTAAATGAGGAAGTTTATGTCGAGCAGCCTAAGGGATTTGAAGATCCTTTCTTACCTGGTCATGTTTATCGGCTGAAGAAAGCTCTTTATGGTCTCAAGCAAGCTCCCAGAGCTTGGTATGAGCGTCTGACTAGATATCTTCTTAAAAAGGGGTATGAACGAGGTGGAGCTGACAAGACGCTGTTTGTTCAGAGAACCAGATCTGCTATCATTATTGCTCAGATTTATGTTGATGACATAGTGTTTGGTTCTACGTCTTCTCAGCTAGTAAGTGAGTTTATAGATCTTATGCAAAAAGAATTTGAAATGAGTATGGTTGGTGAGTTACATATGTTTCTTGGTCTCCAAGTGAAACAGACTAGTGATGGGCTGTTCATATCTCAGAGTAAATATGCTAAGAATCTAGTCAAAAGATTCGGTCTTGAGAAAGCTCGTCAAGTTCGCACTCCTATGGGTTCTACAGAGAAGCTCTCTAAAGATGATGGTGGAAAACAGGTAGAGGTTACCTTATACATGAGCATGATAGGTAGCATGTTGTACTTGACAGCAAGTAGACCTGATATCTGTTTCAGTGTAGGAGTGTGTGCTCGTTATCAGGCATGTCCTAAGGAATCACACATCACGGCTGTTAAACGTATAATCAGATACATAAGTGGAACAGCTGACTATGGGATCTGGTACTCCAAAGATACCAATACTCTCTTATCAGGATATAGTGATGCAGACTGGGCAGGTAATGCTGATGACAGGAAGAGTACCACTGGAGGATGCTTTTATGTTGGAAATAACTTATTTTCGTGGTATAGTAAAAAACAAAATTCGATTTCGTTGTCAACAGCTGAAGCAGAATACATTGCAGCAGGGAGTTGTTGTACTCAACTCTTGTGGATGAAACAAATGTTGACAGACTATGGTGTTGATCAAGATATTTTGACTGTTCTATGTGACAATCAAAGTGCAATAAACATTTCAAAGAATCCTGTTCAACATTCAAGTACTAAACACATTGACATTCGGCATCATTTCATCCGTGAGCTAGTTGAAAAGAAGATTCTCATTTTGGAGTATATCGATACTACTAGTCAGTTGGCTGATATTTTTACTAAACCCTTGGATTCTAACAGATTTGAGGAGTTACGACAAGCTCTTGGGCTGTGTCGTATCTGAATGTTGAACTCATTGTTGCACATAATGTTAAACATAATGTCAGACATTATGTCGCAACTCTTAAAAGTGCTCTGGATTCTTTTGTCTTTTCTGTCTGAGCGTTATTACCTCTGCATTTATTTCCCTTTATTGGTTTTCGGAGCTCTCTTCATCTCCTTAGAATTCTTCACGAAGTTATTTGTTAAGGAGGGTCCGTGAACTTCTAGGGTTCTTGGTTCTTGATTCATTGTCCAAGAAATCCCTGCTGTTTCTGCGATGGGCCGATCTCAGAATGAAAGATCCTCTTCAAATCCTCGTCGGTCTGCTCGCCAAGCTGCATCGTCTCGCCAGAATCCTCCATCTTCTGCTTTCCCTCCTTTCAAACGGAAAGGTTGTGTTCCACGATCTTCTAGGGTCTCGTCCGCTGGAATCTTGTCCCCTTCATCATCTTCAGTGTCTTCTGACCACATGCATTCTGGAACTGCATTGAATTTGGCTATGGTATCTTTTTCCCCAATCTCTGTTGATTCTTGCTATCACGTTTCTTCTCAAATGTCATTCTCCGAAGAAGATGAATCATTTCATCATCCTGTCTCTGTGGAAGATTGGTTTTGGCATCTTCGTCGAACTGATCGCAAGCTGGACATTTCTTGGATGGATCTATCCAATACTCGTTTTGGTACTGTTCATCTTAAAGATCTTGAAGGAAAGTTGCTAAGTGTGAGGGTGCCCTTCGATGATCTAATTGTTCTGAAATCTTGGAATCCCCCTGAGCCCTCTGTTAAACTTTCTGAAATTGTTGTACTGGATGACTCTGATTCAGTGTCCTCGTCAGCTGCTGATGATGGTATGAAGAATGGTGAAGGGTCTTCATATCAAGACACTTCTGATACGGCTAATGCTGGTGTTTCGGATACTCATGCTGATGTTCATAATGTGTGTTTCTCTATGAATGAGAGTGCTAATAAGTTTGGTTCTGAAAATGAGACGGTTGAGGTTGATAAAGAACTTTCCACTAATGCATCTACAGCTGATGTTGATCCTGCCTCAGTTCTGAATCTCTCTGCACCTACAGAAGAGAGTTCTGATCCTCCTGAACAGGTCATCTCTTTGGGTGAAAATGTTACACCTTCGCCTAATATTGAATCTTATGTCAGATCTGATGATTGTGCTCATAAAGAAGCTCCCCATGTGTCTGTTGACCCCAGTGTGGATCCTTTTGTTATTCATCCTCGCAAGACTAGATCGGGGTCTCTCAAGCGCAAAGTATCTTCCACATCCTGCAGGGTCTCTCCATCTAAGTCTTCCAAGTTATCAAAAGGGTCAGGTTCCTTCTCTCCCTCTGATGGTCTTGCCTCTGAAGCTATTTCTATTCAATTTTTTGATAAGTCTTGCAATGATAGATGTGTAGTTTACTCTGAGAGATCCATTTTTGGAGAAAAGTCTATTGCAGTCTCATCTTTCAAACATACACACTTTCTTACTTTTCTCAAAGATATTGACTTGTTTCAAGCTGCCAGTTGTTTTAAGACCTATTATCCAGTTATGGTTCGAGAGTTTTATTGCAACCTATTCAAATCTACAGCTGATTCCTCTTCTAAATGGGGCTTTAGAACTTTTGTTCGTGGGAAAATTGTTCCATTCTCCCCTGATATCATAAACAATCTGCTCAAATGGCCGTGTGGTCAATGTCTTCCTCCTTATGGTGCTACTGTTAGTGTCGACTTTGACCTGTTCATTCAGACTGTCACTGATGGGCAGTTTTCATGTTGGCCTAAGTCCGTTTCTTTCCCTTCGTCTGTTCTGACAGCTAAGTTCTATCTGCTATATCGAATTGCTACTCGTAACTGGTTGCCTACTTCCAACATGTCTATTGTTACGAAGTCTATGTGCAAATTGCTGTTTGCTGCTGGGACTAAAAAGTCTTTCAACTTGGGTCGCCTTATCTTCGATTCCATCCTATCTTTATCAGAATCTTCAGCTCCTCATACTGCCCTGCCGCATGCGTCCTTAATTTCTATGATTCTCTTCTCTCATGGAATTGTTCCAGCATCTTCTGAGCTTCCCGTATCCTGTGATTTGATAAGCTTCACAACCAAATCTATTGCCAGCAAAATTGATGACCTGACAGTCCTTCCTTCTGTGTCCTCTATGCCGTCCTCTCCTTATCCATCTGTTTCTAAATCAGCTATGAAAAGGCCTTCTCCTCCTCATGCTTCTGTCCAAGATCTCCAGGAGGACTTGTTGGTGTTTCAGCGAGCTGTCAAGGCTGTTGATGATCAGCTCGTTATGCTTGAGAGTCAGAAGGTTCTTCTTCACGCTCAGAGGATTTTTCTTCAAGACAGGATTGCTGCACTTCAAGCCAAGGTGTCTTCTTCTGATGAAGTTTAATCTTTGGCTTTTTCTGTCACAAAGGGGGAGTAAATGGGCATGTCTGTATATAAATGGTTGTTCTGAACATGTGGGTGATCTAAATGTCTTGACTTGGGAGCTGTTTTTTTGATCTTCTGACTGGTATGTCTTCTATCTGACTGTATGGCTTCCTTTCAAAAGCGAATGTTAAGTGCAATGTCGAACGTGGTGGAATGTTAAACATTATGTTATGAAAAATTTTGAACGTGTTTGTTCAACATTTGGTTCTTCATCACCTGTTCTTATCATCAAAGTTTTCTTAATTATAGCTAAAGGGTTTGCAGTTATGCTTTTGGTGCTATTGGAGATTCTCTCTTATCTTGTGAACGGATGCAGATTGTCGTTCTTCGGTTCACTCTTGGTTTAAGGATTTTGCAGATCCCGTCGGTTATAGATGTTGTAACCGAGTGATGAGTTGTTGAGATTGTTCGGGTTGGCTTCATGGTCTCTTGGCTGCGGAAGTTTCACTTGGTTTGGTTGAGAAAAATCTTAGCGGTTTTTTTATTTGTGCTTCTGCTGTTGTTAACAGTTCATCTACCTTGAAGAAGGACTCTAAAATATAGCAGCAAGGTTACGGGAAGACTGCGGCTGCTACCGTGATAGCGTTGATCATCTTTGGTGAAAGGGGATCTAAAATAAAGCTCCGGGAGGAGGCTCACATCTACACTGTAGAGGATCAAGGGAGTTGATCTTGGTGAGTTCTGCAAGGGGATCTTGCTCGCAAGGGGAGCTTGCGCAAATTACTCCAAGGAGTTGATTGCGATCAACTCGTGTAGCATGTATTGAGGGGGAGTGTATTTCCTCTAATATCTTTCAGTTTTGATGTCTGTATTTTACATACTATATAATGGAGTAATTTGATTTTCTGGGCGGGGTCCCGCAGATGTAGGTGTGCGCACCGAACTGCGTTACCAACGACCTTGTGTTATGAGGTGTTGCTTGATATTATTTCTATGTGCCCTATAATTAGGATTGCGTACTAATTTCACATCTTATTCGATCGATAGTGACAAAAGTACTAACAAACGAACAACTAGTCTCAGCATTAACTAATCCTATATCATGCATGCAATGAGTTAAGATTCCAACTCATAATCTGATGAAAGAATCTCTCTATGTAGAGTACGAATGAATAATAAGTTGTCTAAGCCTTTTATATTAGTGTGCTGTCGACGGCTTTCGAGATAACTCTCTTGAGTTGAGGAAAAGGCCAAAGTGCACGCAGTCCTTGTTTCTGAAGATTTTTGGGTAGATGTGTAGATGGGTATCTTGAATTAGCTGACCCTTGTCTTGGTCCGAGCTTGCCCCACAAAACGAACGTGTCGGGATGGTCGGGATTTAGGCCTGGCCGAGACCCATTCGATGCTCAAATTAACCCAAACTTGTTAAAATACATTAATTATTGCTTTATGGCAGTGCTAAAGCCAAAAAATTGCGATAACGGTATTGAAGCTGACGTGGACTGTTCTGTCGGGGTGGAGCATCGTCAGCAGGGTGAATGAGACCTTGGTTATAGTAGAAACGGGGTCGTTGGTAGTGGAAACGAGTATACGATGCTCGTTCGACCTTCCGAGCGGATCGAGACTCAAATGGTCATTGATGGAGATACGACCCTCCTGTTGAATCGCTCCACGAGCTTCCTGTATCACAAAGGAACGTCAGGGTGGGTCGGATCTAGGTTCCGACCCAAATCCCCTCCGATGCTTAAGTTAGAATGAGAAGTTAAGTGGGAGCTTGGAGCTGTCGAGATCGACCCACGGAGCTTCGTCTCGAGTCAGACGTCGCAATCTATTTAGAGGAAGAAATATCAAGTGGAATGCAGAATGTCAGAGTACTAAGTTTCATACCTCCTAGTGTTCTGTTCACCTCCCGTGTATTTATAGACCTCCGAGGTCCATTTAGTGACGTTGTGAGGATAACTATCACCAATTATGGGGCCACAATCCCCACTTAATAGAGGTAACCGTCGTCCACGTCCCTGCTATTTATGAGCTTCCCTTCAATCCCACGTTCGATGGGTGGAAGGGCAACAAGAGTCAGCTTCGGGCTTCTTTCATGGTTTCTTTCATGTGTGCTTTGACGGAGTCAGCTTCGGGCTTCTTTCATGGGCTTTACGGGCTTTTATTGCCCACCGAACGAATCCCTCGAGAGCCAGCCCAAGGGTGCAACAGTTAGAATAGTCTTTTTATTATTTTGCAAGACTATATAAATTCTTTTCTTTTCTTTGTATTTACATTTTTTTATAAAATCTATGAGAAACTCTAGTTTTGTTTTTCTCAAGTTTCTCGTGGTATCAAAGCCTATGGGCCATAAAATTTGTTGATTGCAATGATTTTCATTGATTACCACCCACGTCATTCGAAGATTCAATTTTAGTTGATCATCTTTCGCTTTTTGATTTTTGTTGGTCCTTCTACTATCAATTTTTTTAATGGATCCTCTTCGATTCTTCTTATTCTTGTTCTTTGTTGCCGGATCTTGTTCGTTTGCCACTGGATATTTCAGCCGCCGGATCGTTTGTCGTCAGATCTTGTTCGTTTGCCATCAGAACTTTCAGCCTCATCAAATCCTTAATCTTGTGAAATCTGATTCTAAAAATCACAAGTCATCAAGAGGCAGCAAAAATCATCAACGGTACAACACAGTTGACGTATGCTTGGATTGCTGCTGCGTTCTCCTTGGAATGTTCAGAGATTTGGGCAAACATCGATTTGTTTGGTCTGCTGCGTTGATTCAACGCGTCAATCTGTTTGGTCTCCTTGGAATTTTCAGAGATTTGTAAAACCTGATCGGTCTGACGCATCGATCTATTTTCGAGAGAATTTGAGGGTAAAGATTGCATCTTTTTTGGTGAATTGAATAAATCAAATTCTAAACGTCTTCTCTTTCATTGCATTGATTTGCCGGGATCCAGCCTCTTGCCAAAATCCAGTATCATGTCACAAAATTAGAATTCTAAATTCTTCTTTACATCAGATACAACTTTTATGTTTTGCTCTAAATTAGAATCTAACTGAAGGTCTAACTGAAGGTATTTTATATTTACTGATCTTTTTGCATGATATTCCTAATTCGGGGCAGAATCTGAGCCCCATATGCTGAGACGACCGAACCAGGGTAAATCTGTGTGCACAACTGTGATTGTTTTTGTTTACCCTACTGCTGCTTATAACTGCGTGTGATTGTTCGTGGGTTGCACGAATATTTTTATTAGCCTATTCACCTCCCTCTAGGCTAGGATCCATCTTGCAAAGTTTGTAGGAGAACTCGTACTGAGATCATGCCCACGGTCGGTGGAATTGATTGGCTTAATGAGTATCCTATAGACTTAATTAGGGAGTTAGTGGATTCAATTAGGACTCGTGACCATGTCCGGCTCGTGTCTTGATTGTGACTTAGAATATTGAGTGCAAAAAATGGCTAAGTTTGTTAATACCGAGTTTGATAATCTCGCTGGCCGGCCAATCTGTGTGATTAAGAGACATCAATGTGAAAAAAATTTAAGTATGTCCTCAAAAATAAATTATTACTAAGATCTTATACTCTTATTTAGTTATCCCCAAATTATTCTGTTGTATGCCTTTGTATACGATTTTTTGAAGATCTGATTTTTAGCCTTATTCCTGCAAATTGATAATGGTTTCCGATATGAGTGGGATCACATGCACTAAGTGATTCCTTGCTACGGAAGGGGATGAACCCTATGGATCTCATGACAAATTTGTGATGAATGAATTTCTGTGTTGCTAAAATTGTTAGAAGGTTAGATTGTGATTGATTTATTACGGATAGCTAGGAATTTTCATCGATTTGGGGTTTCCAAGATAAATACAGTATGCCTCCTTAACCTAAAAGCCAGTATAGGCGTGACACCAAATCAGCTGGTCTTCTCCAGTCTCGGTAGAAGGAGGGGCAATGCCAAAGATGTCATCCAAAATAGCGGGGTCCATGAACGGACCTTGATTTGCATTAATTCTCTAGTCGTTGAGGATACTTTTGCATGGATCTGTTCATTGATTCGCATTGATTCTCTATTCATTGAGGAGACTTTCACATGGATTTGTTCTTTGATTCACGTTGATTCTCTGATCGTTGATTCGTATTGATTCGCATTAATTCGCATTGATTCTTTACTCAAAAAATATGGGATTATGTTTCGGAAAATCCTCAAAAACACCCTAATTAGAGTCGGCCTCCTTCAATGGATGCTCCTAATGAGTGCAGTTAGTGTAATAAAAAAGATCATTGAAAATCTCAATGTCCTATTTTGTTGAGCAGCGCCAAACAACAGCATCACAAACAACAGCAACACAGGCCCCAAAAACAATAGCCACAACAACCATTTCAATCATCATCAATAAACCCACAGATGCTTGAGTAGTTTTAGAAGTTTCTTGTCATCCAACCTTATGCAGTATTTGCATCCTCACATATGGGTTTTTCATCCTCAAGTTCCTCTGGTATATCATCTCTATTATGAGTTCTAGATTTTGGAGCTTCCCATCACATGTCACCTGACTTGTTCTCATTTGTTTCTTTCTTTCCTAAATCATCTATGTTTATTACAACCACAGATGTCATCTCATGCCTTTAGCAGGTGTTGGGTCAATTATCACACATCACTTGTCTCTTCATGATGTTTACTACATTCCAAATCCTACATTGAGTCTTGTTTCTGTTAGTTAATTATGTGAATTTGGCTACTTAGTCTCTTTTTCCTCTTCCAATTGTTATGTGTAGGACCCGCAATCCCCGAAGTTGATTGGGATATGCCGTAGGAAAGGGAGACTATATGTTTTGGGTGAGCTCAAGGTACCAGCGTTCGCAAGTTGTAGTAATGATTTGTCATCTTTTCGTTTGAGTTGTTCTTCTTCTTAATATGAGCTCAGACGTTATAATATGTCACTCATCATGTTGTGTTTCTTGAACATATTCCTTTCTTTTCAACACCTGCTCGTGCACAAAATATGACTACGTCTAATCTTATTCGCATTGTTCCATTCACTCTTGATATTGATGTTGTCACTTTAGATCATAACACTTGCAGGGTTCATATTGACAGTTCTACAGATACTTTTTGCATCCAATACAGTTGTTACTCCAAATCCTTTTATGTCTACACAATTACTTCCTGAGACTGTGGATCATCCTTCTCCTCGCTACCTTACGCGTACTCGTAAGTCCACTCAGCGACCAAATTTTGCTTATTCTTGTTATTCTAGCTCATTCGTTTCCTTCTTAACAGCTGTTCATCGTCTTTCTGAGCCTTTGTACAATACAGTTGTTACTCCAAATCCTTCTATGCCTGCACAATTACTTCATGAGATTGTGGATCATCCTGCTCCTCACTAGCCTATGCGTACTCGTAAGTCCACTCTGCTACCAGATTTTGCTTATTCTTGTTATTCCCTTTGTTTCCTTTTTAGCAATTATTCATCGTCTTTCTGAGCCTTTATCCTAAGGCTGTTTGTGATCCACACTGGCAGAAAGCTATGGCTGAAGAACCTACTGCACCACATCAGACACATACTTGGGATATGGTGCTTCTACCATCGGGAAAATGAACAATTGGTTCTCGTTGGGTCTATAAAATTAAAACCAAGTCTGATGGCTTTATTGAAAAATATAATGCTAAATTAATTTGTTGCTGAAGGTTACTCCCAGGAGTATGGTATGGATTATGAGGAGACTTTTGCACCAGTTGCAAAAATTACTATAGTTCGCACCCTTATTGCAGTTGCCTCAATTCGTCGATGGAGTATATCTCAAATGGATGTTAAAAATGCTTTCTTGAATGGTGACCTTTGAGAAGAAGTCTACATGATTTCTCTTCCTGGTGTTCATCATCAACCTGGTGAAGTTTGCAAGCTCAGAAAAGCTCTTTATGGTCTTAAACAAGCATTCCGAGCCTGGTTTGAGAAGTTCTCTACCGTGATGTCTTCACTTGGATTTCGACCTAGCCAGCATGAATCAACATTGTTTATTAAAAACACAACAGCCTGTTGCATTATGCTATCTTGGTATGTTGATGACATGATTATTACGGGTGATGATGTCAATGGGATTGTGATGCAAAAATTGGAGTTGGCTCGTTGTTTTGCTATGAAGGATTTGGGCTTACTACATTACTTTCTAGGTATTGAAGTTGTATATGCTCCAAAAGGTTATCTTCTTTCTCAGGCTAAATATATATCCGACATATTTAAACATGCCTCTTTTACTGATAACAAGACTGATGATACACCTCTTGTAGTTAATGCTCGATATGCTCTTTCAGATGGTCCTGCCTTGTCTGATCCTAGTTTGTAATGCACTATTGTTGGTAGCTTGGTGTATATCATTATCACTCGTTCAGATATTGCACATACCGTTCATGTAGTTAATCAGTTTGTGACTTCACCTACTATGATCCATTGGGCTGTTGTTCTTCACATCTTGCGGTATCTTTGAGGCACTCAGTTTCAGAGTCTTTTACTATCTTCTTCCTTGTCTTTAGAGTTGCGTGCATATTTTGATGCTGATTGGGCTGGTGATCCTACAGATCATAAGTCTTCCATTGATATTGCATCTTTTTAGACGATTCTCTAATTTGTGAGAAAAGCAAGAAGCAAAATATTGTTTCTAGATATTCTACAGAGACGAAGTGTCATGCCATGGCTTCTACTACATGTGAGATGTTTGGCTACGTTGGTTACTTGCAGATATGTAGGTTTCTCTTTGTCACCATACTCCATTGTATTGTGATAATAAGAGTGCTATATTGCTCACAATTCGGTATTTCATGAGCGGAACAAACATATTGAGATTGGTTGTCATGTTACTCGATACAACTATCAGCGTGGCACTAGTTATAGTTTGTTTTATTCTTCCAAGCAGATTGCTAATCTGTTTACGAAGTCGCATTCAGCTTCACGCTTCCGTTTTCTGTTTGACAAACTCTCTATGCTCCTTCCAATATCATCATAAGTTTGCGGAAGAGTGTTAAAATACGGTAATTATTGCTTAAGTGTAGAATGGTCTTTTTATTATTTTGCAACACCATATAAACTCTTCTTTCTAGTTTTATTCTTTAAAGCATAGCAAAATTAGCTAAATTCTAAAGCAAAGTTTTAATAATGAGATTGCATGCGGAGAAATTTTGACAGCTATAATAACCCAATTACTTAACTAAGATTTGAAATAAATAAGCACTTGAGGCAACTGATCAAATCACTGCATATCAATGCAAAAAAGAGCTATTATGGATGATTGCATCATGATAACAGGAACCTGTTATGAATCAACTACTGAGGGGAGAGCCCTCAGGTTTATATTTATAGCCAAAGGGGAGAATACAAGTGGGCTTATACAGATATGGGCCCAAACACTTGGGTTGGCCCAATAACTCATCCAACCCAGTAAATACCCATTCACAACACTCCCCCTTATCCAGCCATAGTTGTGGACCCTGCTCATGAATACTTCAGGATTCTGAGCCTGCATGGGTCTCACATGGGGTGGATACTTCAGGATCCTGAGTTGGTGAGATTTGCCTCGTTAAAACCTTTGGCTATGGAAAACCCAGTGGGAAAAACCATAGTTAAGGAAAAAGAGTGCAAACGCTCTTTAACGCCCCCTGATTTATACAAGTGACTCTGCTCATGAATACTTCTGGATTCTGAGCGTCACAGAGAGGTGGATACTTCGGGATCCAGAGTTGATTTGATTTGCCTCGTTAAAACCTTTGGCTATGGAAAACCCAGTGGGAAAAACCATAGCTAAGGGAAAAGAGTACAAATTCTCTCAACTCCCCCTGATCTGTAAAAGCTCTTAGGCTTTCAGATCTCTTAGGCTTATCTCATCACTCTTATTTACAATATTTCGAAAATGTACACAGATTACAAATTTTGTCACCATCAAGCAGCTGCTGAATCCAGGAACTCTGAAGAGGTTGCTAAGTTTCGTCGCCTCTGATGTGGTCTTCAGACTATATGGTTAGCTCCACAGAACCAGCCTCTATCCCAGTCGTCACTGTGATGTGATGTACCACCAGGCGCCCTCAAATACACCATTGGTGTGATTCTGGAATGGTGAGGATCTCGGAATGATAGGATGATGTTGCCTTCATAAGTTGCTTTGCAGATCTGCAGGGGATGGCCATCCCACTGTGGGTACCCGTTCTGTGATTTCTCAGCATATGGACTGGACCTGAAACCTGCATTTGCATAAACATTGGAGGATGCTACTACATTTTGTAAGTCCAAATATTTCGACCCTTGGAGGAAGCGCAGAAGGCTTAACTCAGGTCTAATGGCCCTTTTTAGGTGCCAACTATCTCTGGCTAATGAGTTTACTGCAATTGCTATACCGGGACACATGCAGTTAGCCAGGAGTGCATGATTGCACTAAGATAAGGGACTTTAGGACCAGTTATATCCTCCCCATCTTCCAGCGATCGGAAGGGTTCTTTTTGTTCATCCAGTTAGTGTACCACCGTAGGTGTACGTTGGATGACAATGGTCCTTTTAATATCTCCAACGTACTTCTGGGCGTTTGTAACAGGATTCTATGAGCCATGACTTTATATTTGCCTAGGTCTTTTTTATTTCATGTTTAAAAGTCAGGCTTGTACATTTATTTCGGTTTTCTCTTCAAGAGATCCGATGAGATGTTAGTTGTCTACAACTAAGATCTCTAATCCTGTTCTTTGCACAGATGCAAAGACAACCTTCAGTAGGAATCATTGACTTGTCAAGTGATTCTCTTGGTTGTACATTTATTTATACTTATTGTTTTTCTTGAATAGACGTCCCGAAGTCTATTCAGGCATTTTAAGGAAATGTGGAAATTATCTTTACAAGATATCCACGAAGGTATGCCGTCACAACATCCAATAACAGCATATCCAAAATTTTCCTTCGCCAAATCGTAAGGTATTCGCTTTTGATAACTTAGGGAGACTGATGCATCATTTATGAGACATGCTCATTTGAATTTGTTCGATCCCTAGTTTCAGCGAAATTTTCCTTGGGCTATAGGTTGTACCGTATATCATACGATTTTGTATTTATTTTTCTTATGTATGCAATACTTTGTTTTATCCACAGGTTTGACACCTTTTAGTGTCTAGACTTCAGGTCCGAACATTTCACGTTTCATAAGTGAGTCCAGCTCATCTTCTATTGCCACGTTCCACATTTTGGCCAATCTCTACGTTTGCCTTCTAGCAACGGAGTGTGGAACGATAATTTTCAAACATCATCGCCATTGCGATGTATATGGCAATATAATACGTGAATACATTGTCGACAATTTATGTTCTATCTGTCCAACACATCCCCAGTACGTACAACATTTACTTAATTTCACTTTTTCCCGGCAATTCCTCTGCAGTGGATTCCGGGAAGGGTGATGGGGTGGACAGGAGCTCATTGTCCTGTGATAGTATTGTCTTAAGGTCTCCAGGAGTTTCTTGTCCTAGGAGCCTGGTGGTCTGCCTCTTTTCTGTTGAGGATCAGCCACTTCTGCTGCGGGTGGATTGCATCCATTCTCGGGGATGTCAATCCTAGCTGGAGTTTTTGCAGCAGGGATGTGTCATCTGACAATCTCCTGGTTGTCAATAAATGATTCCGGTAATTGGTAGACAGTGTTCCGTATGTGGAGGATCTTCGGGATCTCTTCTACACATTGTATTGTTACCGGATCATAGTGGGTCAAACTTTTTGTATTCCACGTTATAATTTTCTTCGCGCCAGATTTTCTAGTATCTGGGCATATTTTTGGGAAACTCGTCTCATCAAAATCACAGTCTTCAAGATGTGCCTTAAATGCGTCCCCCGTTTAGGGTTCTAGGTATCTTATAGTGAGGGTGAGTCAAACCCTGCATGGATACCTAGGCGACGTTGAGTACCGTTTTGGTCCTCTTTGGTGGTGCAATGGGGATTTAAGACTGCGCGACCGAAGATTCTCAGATGAGAAATGTTCGGTGGCATTCCATATGCAAATTGCATTGGAGACTCTGACCTCCAGAGGGTCTTATTTTCATTTACGATGCAGCATGCAGAGTTTGCATGTCCCCATGCATCCATAGGCAATCGGGATTTAATGGACGTTTAGTCCATTGGAGTCTACTTTTTAGTGACTCTGCCGACCCATTTTGGGTATGAACATGCGGCACTTGTATGTTCATTTTTAATTCCCGTTGATTGGCAGTACTCTTGAAAAGACTGGGAGGTATATTTCCCAACATTAACCAGACTTATTTACAATATTATATTGTCTGGGAAATGTGCCCGCAACATTTTTATATTTGTGCCAATAGCTTTGGAAAAGCTAAGTTGCCGGTTTGTAGTAGACACACGTACGAATATTCTGAGGATGCATTTATCAGTACAGTGAAGTACTGAAATAGCCCACTAGGGGTGGTGGATTTTATCCACATCTATCTCCTTGTATTCTTTTTGAGGAAGCGTGGAGATTCTTTTTCAACTTATCGTGGAGATGGCCTTGTAATTAGTTTTCCCTTATAGTAAGGGATGCGAGGGATTTTTTCCCTTCTGAAGAATCTTCTGGTTCTTCAAGTCATACCCATAGGATAAGATGCGATGCATCATCACAAATCCAGGGTGGCCAAGTCCATTATGCCGGAGTAAAAACTCGGCTGATGTCGGGCACTTCAGGTGCTCCGTTTAATTCTGCTTCCTTTCTCCGAATCTTCGTATGGTGGAGGCCTATAAGGCTCTCAAAACGTTCAAGTGTGGATTTTACTCCTTTTTCTTGAGACGTTGCATACAGTAATTTTTTTTTTTTCATTTACATTTGCTGTTTCCAAGTGGAATCCGTTGAAACGGATGTCCTTGAAACTTAGAAAGTTTCTTTTGGAATTCGGAGGGATTAGTGCATCCTTTATTTTTGTGTCGTTTGGGGGCAACTGTGTTGCATTCCCTGGATCTTCAATATAGCCCTGATATTGGGCTTTGTATTGAAAGAGATCGTACGTGTTTATTGTCTACTAATTATTTATGAGAGCAGTTTCAAAAGATGAAACATAAAGGCACATGCATATTCAGATAGACATATTCATTTATTGTCTACTAAAATTTTTCAATCAAAACAGATTGCGTAGTACAAAAGCTCTCATAACGTGAGATGTTCTAAACAATTTGCTAAGATAAAAGTAAAGGCTAGTCAAGCATGTCATTATTTTCGAAGTCGTCAGCTGAAAAACTTAACTGGAGCATCAGATGTCATCAGGTTTGTTTCAGCTTTATTTTTCTTGTTCTCTGTATACAAATCCTGGAGATGATGCGGAGTTCGGCACACTCTGGACCAGTGGCCTTTCATGCCACAATTTTGGCACTGGTCTTCCCATTCCCTCTTGGGTGGGGGTATATCATTTCTATTTTTGTTATTTCTGTGCCTCGTGAACTTCCGCTTACTTTCATTATTTCGCTGTTGCTGTACATGGCCCTTGGCATTTTTTCTGTTGACCCCCCTTCTGTGGTCTTTCTTTTCTTTTATTATCTCTCTTCTTTTTGAAGGAAGAGGAATAGTGAGCTTCTGGTGGGGGGCAGTGCCGGGGAGCGTATATTGTGAGTGGAGAGAAGAAGCTCTCTGTTTTACTCGGCCATGAGTAAACATGACGGCAGCTCGGAATACTTGGTGAACTTGCGTTCACGGTATTGCTGCATGAGTATCGCATCTTTTTCATGGAGGGACGTATACGTCTTTTCCAGCATGCGATTTTCTGAGACTTTTTCACCACACAACTTCAGTCGTGCGGTGATGCTAAAAAGTGCTGAGTTGTACTCAGCAACGGACTTTAAGTCCTGCAGTCTGAGGTTCTCCCACTCGTATCGTGCCCTTGGGAGTATAACATCTTTCTGATGTTTATACCTGTTCTCAAGGGCAGTCTATAGCTCAAGTGGATCTTCGACCGTAAGGTATTCAGCCTTTAAGGTCTTGTCCACATGGCGGCGAATATATATGATGGCTTGCGCCTTCTCTATATCGCTAACATTTTCTTTTTCCAGTCACAGCAGCGATGATGGTCTTTGCCCCGCAGGTGAAACTTTACATCTAGCTGCCAGCTTAGATAGTTTCTACCTGATGCTTCCAGTACTTCGAAATTAACGCTTGCAATATTAGTCATTTATCTAGCAGAGCACAAACATGCATGAATTAATAATTAATTCAGAGAAAACATTTTCATGCGGAGGCAATATTTAACGAAAAACTAAATGTGTGGATCGGCCAGTCCCACAAGAAAGAGTCCAAAGAAAGTCCACAGTCCAAATTATACAAATTTGCAGCTTAAAGAAAATGAAAATACAACTTTGGAAACCCCGTGGGTCCCATATGATATCTCCATCTTCAAGCGTGGCTTCCGTCTCCATGGAAGTTGGTCTTCTTTCTTTGACATTTACATAAATTCCTCACTACAATTTATCTCAAAAATAAAAGAAAAGTGCGGGAAATAAACTGTGGGACTAAACGGCCGATCCAAAAACCACATTTAGCAATTCATGCAAGAATATTGTGCTCATCAACATTTTCATCCACAGACATCACAGGCAGTTTATTCATATGAGGATAAAGCAATATTTAATCACTTAATAATTATTGGACCACTGGGCAACGTCATACACCGTTAGGTTAGGTAACTAACGGCAGAGCGGTCGCAGGATCTTCCTAATTATTAAGTTTTTAAATAAAATTTACAACCACGCAAATAATATCCACATAATTTTGCCAGAGATGTAAAGCATGTAAAAGAGATTACGATGCATAGGTTGTAAAGTAAATGGGTTTAATCAATCAAATTGATTAAGAGCCCAAAATTAACATTTTCTTTGTCAGAGGGAAAAGTCTCCCTCGTCATCCCAAAAAGTCCCCCAACAAATCCCCAAAACGCCCTTGTCTGCCCGATGTTTGTCCCGTAATTTACCGTGATTTTTCACGAATATTTTGCCTTTGAATCCCCATTTTAAATTAATTTTTAGGCTAATAGGTTGCCTTTTGAGTCACATTTATAGCCCTATTGCCTCCCCCCAAAAAATTTTTTTCTTTTTTTTTTCCAGATAAACCGGCCTGCGGGCCTGAAGCCCGCAGTCGACCTATGGGCTTCAGGCCCATAGGGTTTTTTTGTGAAAATCTGTGGGCCTGAAGCCCACAGATCTGCTGTGGGCTTCAGGCCCACGGGTCTGTTTTTTTTATTGAAGAATTCTGTGGGCCTGAAGCCCACAGATCTGCTGTGGGCTTCAGGCCCACAGATCCTTTTTTTGCTAGGGTTTCACAGGCAGTAGGGGGGAGGCGCGCCGCCGCCGCCCCCCTGCAGGGGGGGCGCGGAGGAGGGGCCGCCGCCCCCTGCAGGGGGGGCGGCGGGGGCCGCTGCGCCCCTTCAGGGGGGCGCGGATCGGGGGCCGCCGCCCCCCGTGCAGGGGGGGCGCGGATCGGGGGCCGCCGCCCCCCGTGCAGGGGGGAGCGGCGGGGGCCGCTGCCCCCCTGCAGGGGGGTGCGGCCGCGGGAGGCCGCCGCCCCCCCTGCAGGGGGGAGCGGCGGGAGGCCGCCGCCCCCCCTGCAGGGGGGCGCGGCCTCGCGGGGGCCGCCGCCCCCCACTGCAGGGGGGCGCGGCGGCGGCCGCCCCCCTGCAGGGGAGGGCGGCGGCGGAGGGGGCCGCCGCCGCCCCCCCTGCAGGGGGGTGCGGCGGCTGCCGCCCCCCTTTGGCGGGGGACGGCGTGGCGGCGAGGGTTGGGGGGGGGGGGGGGGGGCCGGCGGCGAAGCCGCCGGCGGGGTTGATTTGGTGGTTTTGGCAAAGCAAAATCCATAAACCCCTAAAAAATTGTTTTTTTTTGGGATGAAAAAATCCATCGTTTTCAAGGCGACGATGAATCCCCATGACGATCTTGTGAGATATAGGGGAGGGCAATCATACGTATGATTAAAAGTATCGTTTTTAGTATTTTTACCTCTATATCCGTCCTCCGGATATAGCGACGGTTGCTCGAAGCCCTACGCGGATGACGACCTTTGATGGAGGAAGCCTTGCACCGCGCTCGTGGATCTCCCGTCTCGCCTACGCCTTCGCCTTCGCAACGAACGGAAAGAAAATTTTGTGGAAAAGAAAATTTTTAGAGTTTCGTGCTGATAACGTGTTATGAATCAACTACTGAGGGGAGAGCCCTCAGGTTTATATTTATAGCCAAAGGGGAGAATACAAGTGGGCTTATACAGATATGGGACCAAACACTTGGGTTGGCCCAATAACTCATCCAACCCAGTAAATACACGTTCACAACAGAACCGTTTTAATTACATAAACCAGCAATTTTCTGAAGACAAATTTTCCGCCACAAATTAATTAATCAAACTCAACTAGAAAGCAAATTACTGAAACTCAGGGATAATTCACGAAAGACAGCACATCTTCAAGGAAATAAAATGCTTCCCACGAAGGAAAAGAATCTATGGTGTCAGCCCAACATATATTTGATCCCTCGTTGTTGAAGCAATTCGTGTCAGCACTGCCACTGCTTGAAGGCACATCTGCGTTTAGAGGCACCGGCACGCTGGCAACATCCGTAGCATTATTGTCTTCGTCATCATGATCTCTTGCTACACTAGGAATCGAGCAGTCATGGCTCTCCGGTTGGATGGGCTGGTGAGTGACAGGGTCGAGGCCGAGGGCCTTCATCCTCTTCTTGATTCGCGTGTTCCAGTGATTCTTGATCTCGTTGTCGGTCCGCCCAGGGAAATGGGAAGCAATCTTGGACCACCTGTGACATGATCAGTGTGGTGCAGCCGAAGCAGGAAGTCAAGCGGTTGCAAGAATGAGGGGGGCTAAACCTGTTGCCGAGACGCGAATGGAGCTGGATTATCTGCTCATCGTCGGAGTCGGAGAAGGCCCCCCTCTTGAGGTCCGGCCTGAGGTAGTTCGTCCATCTCAGCCTGCAGCTCTTCCCACATCTCAGCAGACCTACACGTACGAATTGCACCACATATAAGCCCAACGTTGGATTAACGATCCAACTATATATGTCCCTTACCGGCGAGCTTGGGGACGAGACGCCAGCACTGGATGCCATTGCCGAGGATGAAGCTGATGAGCTTCTGGTCCTCGTCGGTCGTCCACGGCCCTCGCTTCAGGCCAACCTTATCGCAACAAGGTTGCCTCCCCATGTCACAAAGTAGAGAGGGGGGAGAGGGGTTGGAGAGAGAGGCAGCAAGCAAGACGACGGTTTATATCAAATGATGAACAAAGGGAAGAAGATTCGCGTGCCAGTTCATTGGATGCAATAAACAAGAGAAAAATGTAGGTTGAGGGCCACATGATTGATTGAAACCCCAAGGGTGGCCGAGAATCATGCATACAAGAGAGCCAATATTTTCGTTGAAAGTATATATATGTTGGGAAAAAAAAAATCGTTTGAGTTGACGAGGGGAGCACTCAGTCGCCGTCACAAACTACAAATATTAAGCTTAGGGTCCGAAGACTTGGCTTTTTGTTTCTATCTTTAGAATTAATTGTGGTTAACTGAGAGATTAAGTAGTGATCAAAGGGGTTGGTTTGTTTCATGTGTTTGTGTGTTACAGAAATGTGTATCATATGCCATATGTGGCTAGCTTTCTTATGCTACTTAAAAATGCATGCTATTTTTTTGGAGAATAAGAACGGTTGATTTTGATGTTCATATTTAAACAACGAAAACACCGAATTTCGGACGAATCCCATGGGTCTGTTATTCACGAGTCATAAAAGTTTTATTCATGAAAAACTGTTAAATTTACGAATGGCAGATGGACGAGCAAAACCTCTTGAGCTCGCAATATTTGATGTTTTGGGGTATTTGTGGCTAGGATCATGAAGTCGGTCAGCTTGGTTAATGAAGGATGATAACAAGGAAATGGAGTCTGTATGAAGAAATGATTTTTTTGAAAGATTCCAATTCTCATTCTGAGATACCTGCGTTCTGCTCTTCGCTTGTGTTGTAGCACGTAGCTTGTGTTGTTTATTTCTCGGTGCACTGAATCGACTATGCGAGTTCACCTTGGCTGCCGTCTGTGTATTTTTCTCTTAAAAATTTAATTTTTTAATTTTTTTTAAGAGAATCTTAAGTAGTTAAATATCACATTTATTATTTGTTGTGGGTCAAGTCCGCCTAACAATGAGACTTATATAATGTGGATCAAGGGTACGGTGATTACGGGTTAATTGGGTTTTAGTAGAGGCTAAAACGCCTTGGAACTCGATCTGTAGACGAAGGATCCAAGATCGCTCGAAGGTCGCCGACCGCTAGGAAGATGGGCCAAGCTTCCTGTACAACGAGTAGCTCGTCAGAAAGGCTGGATTGGCTGTCAACACGTGGCCTTTCCGATGGTAAAGTCAGTATGAGACTTTTTAGAAGAAGGCTGGACACGCTGGCCGATCTTAGTATAGGGCGACCTAAGGTGACGAGCTTATGTGGAAGGCACAGATACATGTTCGATATCCGACCTTGTGTGTGAATGAGAGTTAAAGATTTCTTCCAACTAACACCCTCATTGATGACTTGAGGGGGGTATTTATAGTGGGTAGAGTCGGTTGATCGCCGTCCAATCAGCTGTCGCTTCTGCTTAGCTGGTGTCCGTGTGGCGCTTAGCTGGCGTATTAATGGGGAAGTGACGGTTCTGCGAGAATGTCAGAGATATTTTCGCACCGTCTTAATTGGGCATTAATAGGGACGCGACGGGCGGCTATCATTTTTCGTTTTTAACCTTCGGCATTAGTTGGAGACGTAGGTGGCCCTACGTCATTCAGTCAGAGATATTTATGGGCTGCCAGGTCGCCAAGGGTCGCCCTTGGAGAGAGTCGAGCTTGCCGTCCGAGCTCGGTGTCCCAAGCTTCCTCTGGCCGACCTTTTCGTTTCGGTCGGCCGAGCGAGCTTCCCTGTTGCTGGACGATCTCTACGCTTGGCTGACGAGTTTCCCGCTTGACTAGTTGGGCGAGTCTCTCTCTCGATTTGTCGGACGAGCTTCCCGCTCGGCTGTGCGAGCTTCTCATTTGGGCTCGTTCGTGTTCCGACTGGCCGGTGAGCTATACGCTTGAGCTTCAACTATTTGGGCCTTCATCAGTCCGTAACATTATTATTTAAAAAGAAGATGCAAAACATTTGATGCTCTTTCGTGTAAATGCTTATCATTTTGCATCGTTTATCTTAATATTCTGTCGTGAAGTTTTGAGAAGAACATTAAAAATGGACGATTTTGCCCCTGCACCATTCTTCTTCCTTCCTCTCCTCCTCTCAGCGATGGGAAATAATCAAGATCGAGGGAGGTGGAGTTTAGGAAGATTGGGAGAGGGAGATTTCCTCTTCCACTTCTCCTGCCCTCTGCCCTTGCTCTTGTTTTCTTCTTCTTAAAACACTATAACCAACCAAAGGAGCGTTGCTCCAGCGGCATAAAGCCCTCGCTTGCTGCGAGGCCACCCGGGTGCCTGGCGTCCCCGCACGCGCCCCTTGCCAACTTTCCGAAGAACCCAAAAAAAAAACACACACTATAACCAACCTATTCTTCTTCTTCTTCTTCTTCAAACAACACAAAAAATTTTCAAAAAAATTCAACAATGAGAAGATTGAAGCAATTAATCAAGAAGATAAAATCTTAAGAGGAGAAGAAGAAATCATTTTTAAATAAATGAAGGGAAAATTTGTCTATGAACCAACAGATCAAGACAGAATTCTAAAAAACGGTAGCAAAATGAAACATTCCGCAATATTAAAGTAATTACATGTTCGTCTTAAAATGATACTGTATTTATGTTAAAGAGCCGCCAAAGTTTTAAAGGTACTTCGGTTCATTATGCCCCATAAACCCATCCATAGCTTCTATTAAGAGATTAATATAACAACAAAAAATCATCTTAATCATGCGAAAAGACGTGTGATTATAACGATTAACATTGCAGACCCTAGAGGATTGGATTTAACATCTAAATTTCAAAATAAAAAATTAATGTTGTTTCATATGCGGTAGGTAAAAGATCAATATTTACCCATATAGGTGTTGAACAATCAAAATTTAGAGCCTGCAGTTCTGCTACCATTGCTATCATATGTGGGAATCCATACAATCAACTAATCGTATCCAAATCTATCAACCTAACCACATTCAAAGATCTAGATCCGAAATATACTTGCAGCAAAAGTTGCTCTTTCGATTGATAGTTGCAACCTTTGGTCTCTTTTGCTCGATGGATTTTGGCACATCGCCCATGGTTGGATCTCATGAAAGACAACATAATGGATTATGATGATGTGCAAGAACATACGAAGAGGTAGCGTGAGATCGCCACCCCCACCATCGATGAATCCAATTGATCAGCCCGATATGAAACCACAATACATGCATCTAAGCGACGAGCTCACCAACTTATACCAATAAAACGATTATGGCGGAGATCTTTAGGCTAGTGTATATAAGATACTACCACAGTGGCTCCAATACTTCTACCAATAAAACGATTATGGCGGAGATCTTTAGGCTAGTGTATATAAGATACTACCACAGTGGCTCCAATAAAACCACCACAAAAACCGGCGAAAACAACGAAACTGGTAAGTCACCCAGTTCCATTTGATACATAGATTCTATTTGCCAAATTTTTTTTGAAAAACTAAAATTTGTTTTCATCAGAGAGGCTCATGAGAAATCCACCTCTTGACCATGATGAAGCATTTCTGTGGCTGAAATTCTGGTGCAGTGTGACCACCACCCTACAATACAACTCAATGATAAAACAATGCACATACGAACTCGGATTTTATTTAACACAAGAATTCACATAGGCATAATCTGAACTATGACCAATTTTCCTACCTTTACAGTTGCAAATGTCAATTTATTGGAGTACTTTCTTGTATACCTAATGGATATTCACAATGAATCAAGTCATCAAACCAAAGATTTTTTTATAGTTCAATATATTGGAACCCCAAAGTATGCTAACGGTGAGAACTCACCCAGCAACTTGGCCATCCACATGCCATGATCGCCAGTCATCGACAATGGGATAGTTGAGAGTTTTTATCCATGCTTGTGTCCCAACAAATGATACGGTCAAGTCCATGTCGCCGCTGTGTGGATCAGAAGGCGGCAAAAATGATAAATCCATAGACCGAAGTCAAAACAGAACAGTAACAACTAAATGTCGATTTATTTTCATTTTACTTGTACACCAACGCTCTGTATCCTTTCTGGGTTAGATCGTGGTGATACATTATAGAGCTTGAGATGTCCTTCATGTATGTGTTGGCAATTGTCTTGTTGCACCTCACCCATTCCCTCACAGTTCCCTGCTCATCATTATAATTGCTCTAAGATTATCATCATTAACAAAACATCAAAAATTAAAGAAGCGGAGATTATGATGTATCATTGACCATCTTCACCTAATCATAGAACGCTGCCTCATTTTCCAAATTACAAATAACAAATTTCTTATAAAGAAAATGAAACTCTAGTTCAATTGCTCTTCAACGTAGATTAAAACTGCATGCATCCCTCAAACAAATTAGTTTTGAAGACGCAATATATAATTTTTCTTCCAGGAGCACAAATGAAATTGTTGGCTTAAGCTACTATTTACTGCTGACCAGTACTCACGATGGTGTGTGAGTGTGTGAACAAGTTCATCTCAAAACAAGTAGGTCAAGTATCTGTCATCACTCATCGATTGTATGTTCGCACATACCTTTTTTATGTGAAGGGCCTTCCTGGAATCATAGGCATTTGCCCAATAATAAGACAGATATGTATCGTAATACTGCAAAAAAAAAAAACAAATTGATTTGTAAGTGTATGTCCTCACTCTTAACCTGTTCAGAACAATTAGAAAATACTAATCAAACTGAACGAGTGCATATGGTATACGAACTGCCTCTAGTAGTGAAAGGGGAATAACTGCACTTACTCTACACTTGATATCAGGAATCATTGGTGGTAGGATGAACCCTGAGTACCCCCGGAGGGACCTTTCTCGAGTAGCGTGGTCTCTCTTAGGGGATGCAAAAGGGCAGGGGGAATCCAATATGTAGGCTGGATCAATTTCATCTATAAACTGCAGTTGGGGAATCCAATATGTAGGCTGGATCAATTTCATCTATAAACTGCAGTTGGCAGAGATCATCTCAACCTGGAATGGAAATGAAACGTGTGTACACTGGGTGCTCACCTTGGATAATTTATCAAGTTTTGAAATGCATAATAAATTGAGAGGATCAGGATTTTCGTAGTTTTCTTCTCCTTGACAATCTCTCTGTATTGCCTGGCCCAGGGAAGAATCATCATCATCATCATTGCCGTCGTCCCAAAAAATTGGGGTCGGCTTCATGGACTTATCAAAAAGAATGATCATAATGGACCATAGAAAAATAGGCAAAAAAAGGAAAGAAAATAACTATCATTTGTATAAAAATGAAGGTTTAAAAAGATTATAAAAATAATGCAAAATTTTAAAATAGATGTGGTTACTAGATAAAATAATACTTATGATATGCTTGTACTAGGTACTAAAATTTTTATCTCTGGCATTTGGAATGAATTAGTTCCATGTGAGTACTTGATTGACTCACTTTGGGATATTACTGTATATTTAAAAATCATTCTAATTTAAAATTAATGTACAATGATTTTTCTATTTCTTATAAACTTACCTCTGATAATGTTCCCCAGGAATATATGATATAGCTTAGTTATTTTATCAATATAAAGGTCTTCACTTGTTTAGCGAAATGATAAAAGAAATGAAACCTAAAGTTGAGAAATATTATGATTAAATTCCATATGTTTTTTCACTTTGAACTCAATTATGGACTCTAGCATTAAGTTAGATTTTACTAATGAGCTTATAAAATATTTTATTTTATATTCGCCCCTTCTAAAAGTGTAGAAAGTTATATTAATAATGTTTAAACTTATTTTTTATAAATATTTGATTCATATATTGCATGGTCCAACCCATACACTTGATCTAAGATAAGCACAAGTTTGAGTAGAACTTTGTGTGTCACGAACACTGCCTTTTTGCTTATACAAGCAGTGAAAAGAAGAGCTGTTGAATCCTCAATACCGAATCCTCAATACCTCAAGTACAACTTCATTAACTGAATTATAGATGTACTTACATAATCAAACTAGTACCGATGATTTAGAGAATATTGATTTTAATATTCTAGTCTGATAAAAAAGTAAAAGATCCATATATGATGTTCATTTCATCCTGGCACTGATTTACTAAAATATTTCAGTATTCATAGTAGCATCGGAAAGAGCTTTTAATACATATGAGTATGGTATTAAGTGAGAAAAGATGTATCTTTGAACAGAACTAGCTTAGTGCTTCGTCTGTGAAAAAGACTGGGATTTAGCGGATATAAGGAAGCAAGATGTAGTATCTTTAGATTCAGATGCCATATTAGATGATATATTAGGAGTCGTACAAAGTGTCATCATAAATCTATGACAACCACGATGATGAAGAGTACTTATTAATATAAAATTTTAAAGAACTATATAGACATGATTCTCTCTACATTGTAAGGGATACATAGGTAATCCAGATGGGTGCAACATATATTGTTAAAAAAATTGTTGTTAATAACATTGAATATCAATTTAATATCAAAAATTTGTGTTGTTAACAATATCAGAGATCGATTTTTTTATTAATTAATAATATTTTATTTATAAATTAATTTAAAAAATGTATATGTTATGAATCAACTACTGGGGGAGGAACCCCCAGCCCTTTATTTATAGGCATGGTAGGAGAGTAGATACATCGAATACATAGATATGGGCGTATCTCTAAGATACCAGCAATCCTAACCGACTCTGGTTATTTCCATTCACAACACTCCCCCTTATCCAGCCATAGGTGTGGACTCTGCTCAAGAGTACTTCGGGATTCTGAGCGTAATAAGAGTCTCACATGGGGTGGATACTTCAGGATCCTGAGTTGGTGAGGTTTGCCTCGTTAAAACCTTTATCTATGGAAAACCCAGTGGGAGAAACCATAGTTAAGGGAAAAGAGTACAAACGCTCTTTAACTCCCCCTGATTTGTACAAGTGACTCTGCTCATGAATACTTCTGGATTCTGAGCGTCACAGAGGGGTGGATACTTCAGGATCCAGAGTTGATGTGATTTGCCTCGTTAAAACCTTTGGCTATGGAAAACCCAGTTGGAAAAACCATAGCTAAGGGAAAAGAGTACAAATTCCCTCAACTCCCCCTGATCTGTAAAAGCTCTTTTGCTCTCAGATCTCTTAGGCTTATCTCATCACTCCTATTTACAACATTCCGAAAATATACACAGATTACAAAGTTATTGCAATTAAGTAGCTGCTGAATCCAGAAACTCTGGAGAGGTGTGCTAAGTATCGTGGCCTCTGATGATGTCTTCAGACTATGTGGTTAGCTCCACAATACCATCTTCTATCCCAATCGTCATTGGGATGTGATGTACCAGCAGGCGCCCTCAAGTACACCATTGGTGTGGTGAGGATCTCAGAATGATAGGAAGATGTCGCCTTCATGAATTGCTTTGCAGATCTGCAGGGGATGGCCATCCCACTGTGGGTACCCGTTCTGTGATTTCTCAGCATAGGGACTGGACCTGAAACCTGCATTTGCATGAACATTGGAGGATGATACTTCATTTTGTAAGCCCGAATCTTTTGACCCTTGGAGGAAGCGCAGAAGGCTTAACTCCGGTCTAATGGCCCTTTTTAGGTGCCAACTATCTCTGGCTAATGAGTTTACTGCAATTGCTGTATCGGGACGCATGCAGTTAGCCAGGAGTGTCTGATTGCACTTAGGTAAGGGACTTTGGGACCGGTTATATCCTCCCCCTCTTCCAGCGATCGGAAGGGTTCTTTTTGTACATCCATTGAGTATACCACCGTAGGTGTACTTTGGATGACAATGGTCCTTTTAATTTCTCCAACGCACTTCTGGGCGTTTATAACAGGATTCTATGAGCCATGACTTTATATTTGCCTAGGTCTTTTTATTTCATGTTTAAAAGTCAAGCTTGTACATTTATTTCGGTTTTCTCTTCAGGAGATCCGATGAGATGTTAGTTGTCTACAACTAAGATCTCTAATCCTGTTCTTTGCACAGATGCAAAGACAACCTTCAGTAGGAATCATTGACTTGTCAAGTGATTCTCTTGGTTGTACATTTATTTATTATACTTATTGTTTTTCTTGAATAGACGTCCCGAAGTCTATTCAGGCATTTTAAGAAAATGTGGAAATTATCTTTACAAGATATCCACGAAGGTATGCCGTCACAACATCCAATAACAGCATATCCAAAATTTTCCTTCGCCAAATCGTAAGGTATTCGCTTTTGATAACTTAGGGAGACTGATGCATCATTTATGAGACATGCTCATTTGAATTTGTTCGATCCTTAGTTTCAGCGAAATTTTCCTTGGGCTATAGGTTGTACCGTATAGCATACGATTTTGTATTTATTTTTCTTATGTTTGCAATACTTTGTTTTATCCACAGGTTTGACACGTTTTGGTGTCTGGACTTCAGGTCCGAACATTTCACGTTTCATAAGTGAGTTCAGCTCATCTTTTATTGCCACATTCCACGTTTGGCCAATCTCTACGTTTGCCTTCTAGCAACAGAGTGTGGAACGATAATTTATAAACATCATCGTCATTGCGATGTATATGGCAATATGATACGTGAATACATTGTCGACAATTTATGTTCTATCTGTCCAACACCTCCCCAGTACGTACAACATTTACTTAATTTCACTTTTTCGCGGTAATTCCTCTGCAGTGGATTCCGGGAAGGGTGATGGTGTGGACAGGAGCTCATTGTCCTGTGGTAGTATTGTCTTAAGGTCTCCAGGAGTTTCTGTCCTTAGAGCCTGGTGGTCTGCCTCTTTTCTGTTGAGGATCAACCACTTCTGCTGCTAGTGGGTTGCATCCATTCTCGGGGATGTCAATCCTAGCTGGAGTTTTTGCAGCAGGGATGTGTGATCTGACAATCTTCTGGTTGTCAGTAAACGAATCATGTAATTTATGAATTGCGTTCTGGATGTGTAAGATCTTCAGGATCTTATCATCACATTGTTTTGTTACCGGATCGTAGTTGGTCAGACTTTTTGTATCCCACTTTAACATTTGCTTCGCGCCAGATTTTCCAGTATCTGGGCCTATTTTTGGGAAACTCGTCTCATCGAGATCACAGTCTTCAAGGTGTGCCATAATTACGTCCCCCGTTTGGGGTTCTAGGTGTCTTATAATTGAGGGTGAGACAAACCCTTCATAGATACCTAGGCGACGTTGAGGACCTATTTTTTGTCCTCTGTATTGGTGCGATGGGGATTTAAACTGCGGGCCGAAGATTCTCCGAAGAGAAATGTTCGGTGGCATTCCATATGCAAGTTGCATTGGAGTCTCTGACCTCCAGAGGGTCTATTTGCATTTACGATGCAGCATGCAGAATTTGCATGTCCTCATGCATCCATTTGCAATCGGGATTTAATGGACGTTCAATCCATTGGAGTCTACTTTTCAGTGACTCTGTCGACCCATTTTAGGTATGAACATGCGGCACTTGTATGTTCATTTTCTATTCCCGTTGCTTGGCAGTTCTCTTGAAATGACTGGGAGGTATATTTCCCAACATTAACCAGACTTATTTTCTTTATTTTATTGTCTGGGGAATGTGCCCGCAACATTTTTATTTTTGTGCCAATAGCTTTGGAAAAGCTAAGTTGCGGGTCTGTAGTAGGCACACGTACGAATATACTGAGGATGCATTTATCAGTACAATAAAGTACCGAAATAGCCCACTAGGGGTGGTGGATTTTATCCACATCTATCTCCTTATATTCTTTTTGAGGAAGCGTGGAGATTCTTTTTCAACTTTTTGTGGAGATGGCCTTACAATTAATTTTTCCCTTATAGTAAGGGATGCGAGGGATTTTTTTTCCTTCTGAAGAATCTTCTGGTTCTTCAAGTCATACCCATAGGATAAGATGTGATGCATCATCACAAATCCAGGGTGGCCAAGTCCATCATGCCGGAGTAAAAACTCGGCTGATGTCGGGCACTTCAGGTGCTCCGTTTAATTCTGCTTCCTTTCTCCGAATCTTCGTATGGTGGAGGCCTATAAGGCTCTCAAAACGTTCAAGTGTGGATTTTACTCCTTTTTCTTGAGACGTTGCATACGGTAATTAATTTTTTTTTTCATTTACATTTGCTGTTTCCAAGTGGAATCCGTTGAAACGGATGTCCTTGAAACTTAGAAAGTTTCTTTTGGAATTCGGAGGGATTAGTGCATCCTTTATTTTTGTGTCGTTTGGGGGCAACAGTGTTGCATTCCCTGGATCTTCAATATAGCCCTGATATTGGGCTTTGTGTTGAAAGAGATCGTACGTGTTTATTGTCTACTAATTATTTATGAGAGCAGTTTCAAAAGATGAAACATAAAGGCACATGCATATTCAGATAGACATATTCATTTATTGTCTACTAAAATTTTTCAATCAAAACAGATTGCGTAATACAAAAGCTCTCATAACGTGAGATGTTCTAAACAATTTGCTAAGATAAAAGTAAAGGCTAGTCAAGCATGTCATTATTTTCGAAGTCGTCAGCTGAAAAACTTAACTGGAGCATCAGATGTCATCAGGTTTGTTTCAGCTTTATTTTTCTTGTTCTCTTTATACAAATCCTGGAGATGATGCGGAGTTCGGCATACTCTGGACCAGTGGCCTTTCATGCCACAATTTTGGCACTGGTCTTCTCATTCCCTCTTGGGTGGGGGTATATCATTTCTATTTTTTGTTATTTCTGTGCCTCGTGAACTTCCGCTTACTTTCATTATTTCGCTGCTGTTGTTCATGGCTCTTGGCTTTTTTTTGTTGACCCCCCTTCTATGGTCTTTCTTTTCATTTATTATCCCTCTTCTTTTTGAAGGAAGAGGAATGGTGAGCTTCTGGTAGAGGGGTAGTGCCGGGTGGGCGCATATTGTGAGTGGCGAGGAGAAGCTCTCTGTTTTGCTCGGTCATGAGTAAACATGACAGCAGCTCAGAATACTTGGTGAACTTGTGTTCATGGTATTGCTGCATGAGTATCGCATCTTTTTCATGGAAGGACGTATACGTCTATTCCAGCGTGCGATCTTCTGAGACTTTTTCACCACACAACTTCAGGCGTGAGGTGATACTAAAAAGTGCTGAGTTGTACTCAGTAATGGACTTAAAGTCATGTAGTCTCATGTTCTCCCACTCATATCGTGCCCTTGGGAGTATAACATCTTTCTGATGTTTATACCTGTCCTCAAGGGCAGTCCATAGCTCAAGTGGATCTTCGACCGTAAAGTATACAGCCTTTAAGGTCTTGTCCACATGGCGGCGAATATAGATGATGGCTTGCGCCTTCTCTATATCGCTAATTTTCTTTTTCAGTCACAGCAGCGATGAGGGACTTTGCCCGCAGGTGAAACTTTACATCTAGCTACCAGCTTAGATAGTTTCTACCTGATGCTTCCAGTACTTCGAAATTAACGATTGCAATATTAGCCATTTATCTAGCAGAGCACAAACATGCATGAATTAATAATTAATCAGAGAAAACATTTTCATGCGGAGGCAATATTTAACGAAAAGCTAAATGTGTGGATCGGCCAGTCCCACAAGAAAGAGTCCAAAAAAGTCCACAGTCCAAATTATACAAATTTGCAGCTTAACGAAAATGAAAATACAACTTTGAAACCCCCGTGGGACCCATATGATATCTCCATCTTCAAGCGTGGCCTCCGTCTCCATGGAAATTGGTCTTCTTTCTTTGACATTTACATAAATTCCTCACTACAATTTCTCTCAAAAATAAAAGGAAAGTGCGGAAAATGAACTGTGGGACTAAACGGCCGATCCAAAAACCACATTTAGCAATTCATGCAGAAATTTTGTGCTCATCACCATTTTCATCAGACATTTTCATCACATGCATCAAATATTCGCAGAGATGGATAAATAATTTAATCACTTAATAATTATTGGACCACTGGGCAACATCATACACCGTTAGGTTAGGTTACTAACGGCAGAGCGGTCGCATGATCTTCCTAATTATTAAGTTTTAAATACAATGCACAACCACACATATAATATCCAACAGAATATACCAGAGATGCAAAGCATGTAAATATGATTTTTGCAGAAAAAATCATTACAATGCAAAGGTTGTAAAGTAAATGGGTTTAATCAATTAAATTGATTAAGAGCCCAAAATAAACATTTTCTTTGTCAGAGGAAAAAGTTTCCCTCGTCATCCCAAAAGCCCCCCAAAAGTCCCCAAATAGTCCTTTCCTCCCAATATTTGTCCCGTAGTATACCGTGATTTTTCACGAATATTTTGCCTTTGAATCCCCATTTCAAATTAATTTTTAGGCTAACAAGTTGCCTTTTGAGGCGAGTTTATAGCCCTTTGCCTCCCCCTTTTTTTTCAAATGAACCATCATGCGGGCCTGAAGCCCGCAGGCGGTCTATGGGCTTCAGGCCCATAGGCTTTTTTTTTGAAATCTGACTGTGGGCCTGAGGCCCGCAGCAGGTCTGTGGGCTTCAGGCCCACAGACTTACTTTTTTTTGAAATCTGACTGTGGGCCTGAGGCCCGCAGCAGGTCTGTGGGCTTCAGGCCCACAGACTTACTTTTTTGGCTGCTAGGGTTTGAACCCTAGCAGCATGGGCTGCTAGGGTTTACCCTAGCAGCGGCGGCGGCGCCGCCCCCGGCAGGGGGGGCGCGGCCGCAGGTGGGCCGCCGCCCCCCTGCCGGGGGCGCGACCGTGGAGGGCCGCCGCCCCCCTCTGCGGGGGGAGCGGCGGGGGCCGCCCCCAGCAGAGGGGGCGCGGCCAGGGGGCCGTCCCCCGCAGAGGGGGGCGCGGCCAGGGGGGCCGCCCCCCCTCTGCGGGGGGGGAGCGGCGGGCTCGGGGCCGCTGCCCCCCTATGCATGGGGGAGCGGCGGTGGCCGCCCCCCTCCGGCAGAGGGGGGGCGGCCTCGGGGGCCGCCGCCCCCCTGCAGGGGGAGCGGCGGCGGCTGCCCCCCTGCAGGGGAGGGCGGCGGCAGAGGGGGCCGCCGCCGCCCCTTGCAGGGGGGGTGCGGCGGCTGCCGCCCCCCTTCTGTGGGGGGGGGGACGGCGTGGCGGCGAGGGGGGGGGCCGGCGACGAGGCCGCCGGCGGGGTTGATTTAGGGTTTGGGTTAAAAAAAATCCAAAAACCCCTTAAAAATTGATTTTTGGGATGAAAAATCCGTCGTTTTCAAGGCGACGATGAATCCCCATGACGATCTTGCGAGATCTAGGGGAGGGGCAATCATACGTATGATTAAAAATATTGTTTTTAGAGTTTTTACATCTATATCCGTCCTCCGGATATAGCGACGTTTGCTCGAAGCCATACGCGGATGACGACGCTCGATTGAGGAAGCCTTGCACCGCGCTTGTGGATCTCCCGTCTCGCCTTCGTCTTCGCCTTCGCCTTTGCAACGAACGGAAAAAATTTTGTGGGAAGGAAAAAATTTTAGAGACTCGTGCTGATAACGTATTATGAATCAACTACTGGGGGGAACCCCAGCCCTTTATTTATAGGCATGGTAGGAGAGTAGATACATCGAATACATAGATATGGGCGTATCTCTAAGATACCCGCAATCCTAACCGACTCTGGTTATTTCCATTCACAACAGTATACCAATTTTAAAAATAAAAGAAAAGGAATTTAAAATTAATAATGTAGGTTGTCGGGTGGACTCACATGCATAACCCGCCCAACTTGCCCCATCACGAGTTGGGCCCTCGGTCGGGTGGGACAAATGACTTGATGGGCCAACCCATTTGAACCTGCAACCCATCAAACAATTACTGGTTGGGCCTAATCTGACTCATATGCTACTTAAAAATATAACATATGTAAATTTGTTTGTAATTGCTTAGCAAGATCTTTATCTTTTTTATTTAACCTTTTGCATTCGCTATTAAATAGGCAAATACTGTTATTGTTAAGGAATATAATGCGAATTTACTTTGAAGAAAACTATAAATGGATATATTGTTACTTGGCTATATGCAAAAATTGTTTGTGCAATCAAAAGCGAATATATCAAAGAAATATTTGAAGAAATATGACATTATTTTTATATTTTACCGCAATAGGTTTTACATAAATTTTTTTATTTAAAATGGTCATAAGCTTAAAAGAGTCAACATATATTTGTAAATTTTAGTTATATATATAGTTAGATGCAAAAGGCAAGCTTGGTTATAACTATAAGCAAACTGAGTCACATGAATGACCTTTATATGAAGACTTCAAAACACATATATGTAGGTCCTGTTGGGGTATTTAGTAGATGTCAAACAAACACTAGAGGATGGGCGAATACTGTTATCCGAAAATAATCAAAACTTAAAACTTAATCTCTATGAATGCCTAAGGTTTCAACTAAAGTTACCTAAGTTGGATCTTAATCAATTCAAATATTTGCAATGAAAGAGACGAGCACATCAGAATTCAACACAATATGCAAATAACACAATATGCAGATATAGAGCAAGAGAGTAAGAGACAATAACAATCACAAACACACATAATTTTTACCCTTATTCGGTCACTCTTTGACTTGCTTCGGTATCCACTAACCAACTCTTAAATGTGAGCAACTTGCCTCAACAACTATGAGGATTTCTACAACAACCTTGCATTTCACTCACTTAAAGTACTTTCCAAATAAAACAATACATCTCTTTAAGAGGACCTCAGTTTAGAGGCTTTTTCTTCAAAAACAAGAACTAACCCAAGTCACCAAGCAATTATACAAGAGCAACTCACCACCTCTATAACAATAGGGTTTTACAATACTTCTGCTTGATGTTGAACAATGATTTCTATACCCAATTTGATTGAAGCTTTTGTATGAATGTGACTAAAGAAATTTCTTTTGATCTAAAAAATAATGAAGATTAGAACTTAAGAGATCAAGAAGAAAATTGATTCCATCTGAAGAAAAACAAAGATGAAGCTCTATGAGATTGAAATCAATTTGGCCAAGAAAACTTTTGCTTAAAAGCTTATGAAAGAGATTGAAAACTTTGGTCAAAAGAAAATCTTTTGAGGGCTTGAGAGCTTGAAAAATCACTTTAAAAACCATAAATATTGATCAATAAATTCATTCTTAACTCTCACAACCTTATATATATATGGGTGAAATCTGCACAAAACAGATTCCCTAAAATGCTCTCCAACAACTCTCTAACAGATAGTTAGGAGAAAGTCAAATATTACCATTGGGGCTCACTAGTCGACCACAACACTCACTAGGCGACCAGTGGAACAACACTGGTCGATTCGTAGTCAGAGCCCATAAAAACCCAAAAGTTTTGGTTTTCACTGGTCGACCACAGTTCTATCACTGGGCGACCAATTTTTCGATACACTGATACATATCAGAAAACTTGATATTTTCTACTGAAATAATTTTAAATCATTTTCAAAATATTTTTAAACATTAAAACATTTTTCTAAGTGTGTGAAGCTTCAATTTAAGGCCTCACATTAAATCTAAAGATGTGAAATAAAATACATCAATATTACCAGTCTCTTTGGCTTTGATATATCTTGGATCTTCATCTTCATGTCTTTGCGTCTTGAATTCTTGTTGTCTTAGTTGAACTTCATGCACACCTCCATCTTGACTAAGTGCTATCCAATTTGAATATCTTCATGGCTTTGGTTGAGCTTAATTAGTCTTGATGTGAATCTTTCTTTCAAAACTTTGAACTCATTCTTATGCGATTAATCTTTTGTACCTACACGCTCATAAACATGATTAGCACACTTCATGTATTTAATCATCATCAAAATCATACTTAAGATGTCTCAATATCTAACATTCTTGCCCTTTTTGATAATGACAAACAAATGATATAAAATATGAATAATATGAAATTCTTAAAGAAAATATACTTACTCCTCTTATATTAGTGCATGATGTTAGAAATTATCTTTAAACTCCCCATGCACCTTTGCATGTTAGGATAAACATAAATAAAGCACATTTTCATATTATACCATAAATGTGTAAGAGTTCAAGCCATGTGTCATGCGTTGAAACTAACAAATCACAGTTACAATTACCCATTTGCTAATCATATTTTATATGCATTCTATCTTTCTCCCCCTTGACATCATTAAAAACACATGATATAATGATGTGGTGCAATATATCTCAATATATTGAATTTTATGAAATATGAAACCTATTTTATTAAGATTGATTCAATATCTCAAATCTTTTTAATGAGTCATGAAATGAAATAAATATTCAAACTCCATAAACTTCAAATATCAATGAGATACCAAGTGTTGTGTCATTGAGAAGAATGTGCATAGTATTGTATCAAAGATAAATGTCATGAGCTTAAGAATAAATATGAGAGTGTTGTGACATGATATATGAGATGATGAGCCAAAAGATAAATTAATAGGATATCTAGAATGTCTCATGTTCAACATTTCAATAATCATCATTATAACTCAACTGTTGCAAGATATGAATCTCCATAATATCATCAAGTATATAATCCACATGAAGATATACCAAAAAATAGTTTGCATATCTAATCTCAAATGTGTCACATACTAAGAATATACTAAAGATCGTGATATCTCAAACCAAACATACATTTCAACAGAAGCTTAAAACATATCATGTGAATCATTTTAATGATCAAGTAAAATATGTATTTCTACAAGCTCACAAGGATATTCTCAACATATCATTATGTGTGTGACTAAGAATAAGTATGTGAGTCACAATATATAATCATCGAAATTAAATTTTAACCTAAATTCTATTAATCTAGGGTATCAACAAGATATACAAGCATTGACACCTAAACAATAATGGTTCAAATAAAATCAACCATAAGGAACCCAAATCCGATTCGGATTTGACTTCCTAGCATGCATATAAGAACAGTCATTGAATTCATTCATATTTCGCACTACATTATTGATATAAGCATTTCTATATCTTTGACTTAAATGCTTTGGAACCCATACTCTATCACTATGTAATCTAAAATGATGTCTATGATACACATCATTATATGTATTAGTTCTACCGAACTTATTGCATGTAAACTTACCATACTTAAAATCATAATTCCTCTTACCATGTAAACTTACCTTACATAAAATCATAATTCCTCTTAGCATGCAAATTTTTCTCGACAACACTATTCCCAAAAGCAAAATCATGTTCACTTGCAATAGGTTCTTACACAAACATTGTTCTTAAAGTTGTCAAGCTTAAGAACCAATTCTTCATGATTATGCTTGCTCAAAGAAATATTATTAGCAGGCACATCAATTCTAGCATAACATTAATATATTCATTCACAGAAGTAACATACTCATTCTTTAAACTATCACAATCATGCAATACATTATCATGCTCTTCTTTCAACTTATCATAATTCTTCTTTAGTTTAGAATGCACACTTAAGAGTTTCAGATGATTTCTATATAACATCTTAAAGACTTCTTCTAACTTACTATTATCAGAATCACTATCAAATTCACTATCAGAGACATTATCAGAGTAGGGGTTTGAAGTAGAGCTTACCTTAGCGGAGTTTGAGACGATAAAGCGCATATGTGCCCTTGCTCCCTTTTCTTGTTCCTCAACATCGATAACGACGAGTGATTGGAGCTTCCTTCATTGTCACTATCTCCCATGCCACAAAAGCCTCTCTTCGGCTTCTTCACTTTTTCATTCTTGTAGACTTTATTATTCTTCTTTGTCATTGATCTCCTCTAAGGGGTAATCTGTCTTGATGTGCATTGACTTATTGCACCCAAAACAAATAATTTCATTAATAGACAGGAATTTGGGTTTAGAAAACTTACTTCGGAGAAGCTTCTTGAATATCCTTGACAATGAAGCTATTATATCTTCATCAAGATCGGATTTCTCGGATTCAGACTCCTTGGCTTTGCTTTGAAAGCCAAGTTCTTCTTGGGTTGGAGGTCCTTCTCTTCCTCAAGTTCAATCCCAAAGGAGATAAGATTTCTAATGACATTCTCCATAATGTGCTTTGAAAGATCATGAGTCTACATAATAACTGTAGTCTTCGGTTCTACTTCGGCCCTAGCGATCTTAGTATCTTCATGACATGTTCATACATAGAAACTTTCATTCCCAAACCGGTAAGGCCATTCATAATATTTGAAAAATCTAGTATTCATGTCAGCAATCGATTCACCTTTTTCCATTCTAAAACGTTCAAATTTCCTATTCAAAACATTTATCTTAAAATCTTTTACCTGATTGGTACATTCGTGAGTTACCTCTATATGACAAATTTGGTGTGCGGTTGTACATTGGGAGACACGATTGAACTCGTTCCCATCCAAAACACAAAACAATGCATTCATGGCTTTGGCATTAAAGTTGCCCTTCTTTCTGATATCCTTCTTCCATGACTCCATTGGGGTGTCCAGCACCACTAACTCATTCTTTACTATGGTCCAAATGTCAAGGTCTATGAATTGAAGGTGAATCATCATTCTTGTCTGCCATTGTGCATAGTTGGTTCCATCGAATAGTGATGGTCGGGTAGTGAATAATCCATCAGCGTAAGATGAAGTTGACACCATCTAAGCAACCATAGCTTTGATACCGCGTGTTGGGGGATCCTGTATATGTCAAACAAACAATAGGGGGAGGATGAATACTGTTATCTGAAAATAATCACAAATTAAAACTAAATCCCGTTATGAATGTCTAAAATTCCAACTAGAGTTACCTACCTTGGATCTTATCAACAAACACAAATATTTGCAGCGAAAGAGATAAGCACAAAGGAATTCAACACAATATACAGATATAGAGCAAGATGGTGAGAGACAATAGCAATCGAAAACACACATGATTTTTACCCTGCTTCGGTTACACTTTGACCTACTCCAACATCCAATAACTAACTCTCAAATGAAAACAACTTGTCTCCACAACTATGAGGGCTTCTACAACGACCTTGCATCTTCTTCACTAAGAGAACTTTCCAAGTATAACAATTCCTCGCTTTAAGATGACCTCACTCTAAAGGCTTTTTCTCCAAATACAATAACCAACCACAGTTACCAAGCAATTATACAAGAGTAACACACCACCTCTATAACAAGAAATTTTTTACAATACATTTGCTTGATGTTGAACAATGATTTCTATAGCCAATTTGATTGAAGCTTTTGTGTAAATGTGGTTAAAGAAAATTCTTTTGATCTAAAAAATAATGAAGATTAAAACATAGGAGATTAAGAAGAAAATTGATTTAATCTCAAGAAAAATAAAGATGAAGCTATATGAGATTGAAATCAATTTGGCCATAAAAATTTTGCTTAAAAGCTTACGAAAGAAATTGAAAACTTTGACCAAAAAAATCTATTTGAGGGCTTGAGAGCTTGAAAAATCACTTTAAAAACCTTAAAAATTGATCAATGAATTCATACTTAACTCTCGCAATAACCCTCTATATATACAAATGAAATATGCACAAAAAGATTCCCTAAAATGCCCTTCAATGGCTCTCCAACGTCTCTCTAATGGATAGTTGAGAGGAAGTCAAATATTACCGTTGAGGCACATTGGTCGACAATAGTAAACTCACTAGGTGACCAAGGCCTGCTGGGCAACCAGTGAAACAACGTTGGTCGACTCGCATGCAGAGCCACAGAAACAAAAAAAGTTAGGGTTTTCACTGGTCGACAAACAACGCTAGTCAACTCGCAGTCAGAGCCACAAAAACCCAAAAGTTGGGGTTCTCACTGGTCAACCATAGTTATATCATTGAGTGACCAGTTTTCTGATACACTGATACATATAAAAAAACTTGATAGTTTTTAATTGAAATCATTTAAATCATTTACATAATAATTTTAAACATTAAAAACATTTTTGTAAGTCCGAGAAGCTTCAATTTAAGGCCATATATTAAATCTAAAGACACGAAATAAAATACATTAATATTACACTCTCTTTGGCTTTAATGTAGCTTTGGATATTCATCTTCATGTCTTCAACTCCTGATTTCTTATTTCCTTAGCTGAACTTCATGCACACCTCCATCCGGACTAATTGCTCTCCAATTTGAATATCTTCATGGCTTTGGGTGAGCTTCATCAGTTTTGATGTGAATCTTTCTTTCAAAGCTTTGAACTAATTCTTATGTGATTAACCTTTTGTACCTACACGCTCATAAACATGATTAGCACGCTTCATTATTTTTTATCATCAAAATCATGCTTGGGATGTCCCAATATCTAACATGTTCTATGCTCTCGTGAAAATAGAACACCCATTACTAACATTCCTGCAGAGGAACGAGGCCCACATATAAAGAATGAAGAAATCTTAATAAATCGCTATGCCAGTCAATCGAGAGATTTCCCCCCAGTTTTCTATTATTTTTCTTGAATAAACAATGACACATAGCATTATGAGGTAATGGGCATGTCACTCTCCCATAGCCCAATGACTAGCCATTATAAATAGTAAAGATCAGAGATAGCCCGTCATTCACAATTTTTTTTCATCATATTGAGGCTTGTTTGGTTGATTGAGATAAAAATATTTTGGATTTTATCTTGGATAAGAATCCATTGGATATTAAGTTGGATAATTTAATTTTGTAATCCCAAAAATCTCCATCCAAAACTATTCAAGGTAATTCAAATCTTTTTAAAGTAATTTGAATTCTGTAACCTCTAAAATCTTATTCAAATCTTATTAAGTTAATTCAAATCTCTTTAAAATAATGTAAATTTTGTAACCTCTTTTCTTATTTAATCTCCCTAAGTTGATTTAAATCTCTTCATGTTAATTTAAAAGTTGTAACTCTTAAAATTCTTATTTAATCTCTTCATTTTGCTTTAATACATATAATCATTAATTCGCCTTTTCAACATGTGCATGATGTAAACTAGTCTATAAATACCATTGGGATGAAAAATAAAAGAGAGAGATTAACAAGTTCTTATCTAAATTCTTTGAAGAAAATACTTGCATTCTTAAATTTCCAAATCATCAAAGCCTACTCGTATTCCTATTTGATCCTTCTTTTGAAGGTCTGATCTTAAGATGGTTTGAAATAGACTTGAATCCAACTACAAAGTTTGCCATGCTGAAGTAGTAGGAGTCGTCTCTTCAAGAAATCGATTCGTCACAACCCAACATGGGAGGAAATTGTTTCTTAAGGGAAGAACTCTCGGGCGCCTCAACATTCATGCCCGTATTTTTTATTCATTTATATTCTGATCTTGTTAACTATATATTTGTAAATAATTCTTAAAAGCTTAGAAGCTTACTGTTTCCTAACTATTACCTCTTAATTTTAACTTAAATATTTTATGATTTCAACGTGATTTAATATTGTTATGTTTTTATAAATTTTTAATTTGGACCAAGATCAAAGTATTTTAAAATTTCAATCTTTATTTTCAACAAAATTTGGTTTCACTTTCAACAATCTTGAAAAGTGATTATTTATTGAAACTGAAATCTCAACTACTCTAACCTTTTTCTAAAAATATAACTTAAACTTAAGCAAGATATGACAATGGGACATGTTCTGCTTGGATCATTCATCATCATCTTGTAACCAACATGGACCTAGATGATTTGAAAGTATTAGTACAAAATCTAGTTTAGTTTCAATTATTACTAGTATAAAATCATTTCACTTAATTTAGTTTCAATTATTATTTAGTTTGATGCTAAATTCACAACAATCGAAAAGGATGCATATGTTAGTTTATTTCTTTTCTCAGTTGATATGTTTTTTACATCAATTATTATTATTATTATTACTTTTATGTAATTACTTGATATTATTGTGCTATGAAAATATTAAATTTTTTCTATAGTTCTATTTGTAATAATTTTGTGAATCTCTTGTGATGGATTGATTTTAATTATGTACTAGTATATATCGTTTATGATACGCTATCATCTATTTAGAGATCATTGGATAAAATTTAATGATATCAATTATTAAAACTTGTGATGCTCTTCTGTTAAATTTCTCTATCGTCTCTTAAGCATTCAACTGCTAACAAAATTAATTTTAGCATCATCTTTCATGTCATTTTGTGAACTTTATATGCTTTCAATCTAGTATAACATTTTATGATCAAGTTATAGAATTTTTATGATCTGTGATTTTATGTAATAATAGAAATTGTAGTACTAATCTTTATTCACTATATATGTTTAATCATTTTGAAGAAAATATCTTTTTGACGGTTGTAGAAAATGATGTTATAAATTGAAATTTGATGGATCTTAAAAATTTATTCAAATAATTAAATGTGGATTAACTTAAATACATAAAGTTATAAGAGATAAGGCTTTTGAATTCACTTTTTTGTTATTTTCTTAATTTTATAAATCAAAAAATTAATAGTAATTATATAGATTTATTTTGATAATTAACTTAAAAATCTAAATTTAAACATGATTATCTTTATTATGATGCTTAATCTTGTTTATTAGGTATATGATCATTCATGTTATGAGTAGTAAGAACATAATCAAGTTTTAAAATATTTCATGTTTCTTACCTTTTTATGATATTTTAGTTGCTAATTAATCTTTAATCTTTAGAATTGAGTTTTGTAATTCTAAATATATGTCTGAATTAATCTTTCACTTGAAAAATAAATTTAATTTCTAGAAAAAATTTATCATGCTACGCTTGTAGTAGACATCAATTTCATAAATACAAAAGTATGAGATTTAAAATATAAATTAACAAATGGTATAACTTATTATTATCTCAATTCTCTTACTATCACAAGCTGTGGATGTACATGTTTTGATTACTAAATGTCATAATAAATTTGATGATTTAATAATAATGGAGTATTTTAGTATTTTCTGTATATATAAAAATATTTAGTATGTATCACACGATGATTAAATTATTATTCTTTAATTCTACGTAAGTTTTTTTTTGATTCTAAATATATTCTCAGAAAAATAAGCATTTATTGTCTTTATTTTATAGATGCTAGAATACATGACTTCAATTTTTAGATTCCATTAGTTGCATATTATAAAAATGAAATTGGAATGCATGACTTGAATTTTGAATTTTATTTGTTATCTTATTATGAAAATAAATTGGATTTTTTATGAAAATAAAATTGGATCGTGAAAATATGAAATCAAACAAACGTAGATTTGTATTTTCTATATGGATAAAAGGTCTATAATTAATTTCTAGTAGAACTTAAAAAATGATGATATCGTTTCTTTAATATATAAGGATTTTTTTACTTTGTTCGCAAAAATATTTTGATCTATACTTTTTGGTGACATGTAGACACCATGATTAGAAATACTTGCAAAAAATTAAGTTCACATATATCATTTGAAATATCTTTACTGTTGTTGATATCATATTTTAACTTTAAGTTATATGATTCTTTTGTATTTGCATATATTTGCACATTTAAAAGAAATTCAAAAGGCTTAATTTGATTTAAACTTGATAGTTAAAATTTTATCCTTATAAATTTTGAGATATAAGTTGAAATCTTGGTAACTATAAATTTTAGATATAAAAAATATAATTCTATGAATTATGAGTTGAAAAAACATTATGATCTTGGCACTATTTAATATGTTTCATATCAGAAAAATATTAAATATATATATGTTTTTAATTATAAATCAAAATTAAAGATATTAGCCTGTATGTTTAAAATATTAGAAAAATCTATATATATCACTCAACATTTCTTGTTAGAAGCAAAAATTTTTTATTATGACATAATAAATTTGCAATTTTATATCAAGCCAATTATGATTTGTTCAAAAGGTAAAACATTAAAAAATACAGAACGATACAAATGACGAGGTAAGCTCAGTAGGTCGCAAGGAACCCTACTGCATCCAGTTTTTTTTGGCACTGATGCAATATTTTGGCATCATTAGACTTGAAGAAGGTTAGCAAAATTAAATGATAACTTATATACACACTCTTTATCATACTTAATACTTGATTAAGAATGATGATATTTCACTCTTCCAAAAGAGGTATGCATAAGGGGTGCTTTGGAACATTTATATCATTATGCAAATCTGACATAATATGTCATGTTTTGTAAATAAGCTAAATAGACTTACTTAAAATCCCAGTAAACAACATTGAGACAACATTAGTAAATTCTTGGTTATTTAAAAGATACTATTAATTTAACACATTTTAATGGATTTTCTACTATATTCAAAGATGATTCAAATGCTAATTGGATTAGTTAAATCTATATCTAAATAAATTTCTCTTCGAGTTTTTAACTGCTTCTTGAAATTCTATTAGGTAAACATATGTTGCTATAATAAATATGGAATCTAAATAAATTCATCTTAATATTGTAGATTTAAAAGCTGAAAGACTAAGAAATGTGTTCATTCAATTGTAAGTTATTTTTCTCCATTAAGTGCTTTATTATGATAATAAAAATGTATTGGATAAATATGAACAAAAAAAGCAAATGATAAGATGAACCGATATTTATATGTACTTCTGTCTATTAGACAATGTGAAGTTCAAGTATTGTCTTATTAAAATGGATAGATACTAAACATAATTGAGTGGATCCATAAACTAAAGGTCTAGCTAATAATAGATTTCATAAGTTATTGAGGTGGATGGGCTTAATCCCTGTGAATATAACCCGAGTTGAAACCCCTATTTAAGTGCTGACACACCAAAAAGTTAAGTAAAAACACGTCACAATGAGTGACATATGAACACTCACTTGGAGTTGTGCCAGTACCCTTCTCTATGACAAAGAGTGCTCAAAGAGTAAGAGAACGTGTTGAATCCTAAGTATTCTTAACGATCTAAGTTTTTAAGCGGAAGGGTACTCCCTAACCGGTAAACTTAAGATTTGCCTATATGTGTAGTATTGTTTGGCCGCGATTATAGAAATTGGCTTACCATTAATATCCCACTTAAAAGGTTGTTCAGCACATGGCTTCCTATGCACCAAACTATGTATATTTTCAAGTCAAGCTCTATGTGTGTGTCTTGGACATGTTTGGATAAAATTATGGTGAAACCGATTTAGTCATCTTAAACATATGCAAAGTTGCTAAGTGAGGGTTCAAGTCTAACTGACATCTTCACCTACTGCATAGTGTTGTTAGAACCTCTCATTAATACTTTCTTCTTTCTTCAAAATTGAATTAGTGAGGGATTGTTGGATACTTTAATTTTGTAATCCATTAAATCTCCATTCAAAACCATTCAAGGTCATTCAAAATTATTTAAAGTAATCTGATTTTTGTAACCCTTAAAACCACATTCAAAGCTTCTTAAGTTGATTAAAATCTCTTTAACATAATTTAACTTTTGTATCTTCTCATTTCTTATTTACTCTCTTTAAGGTGATTTAAATCTCTTCATGGTATTTCAAAATGTGTAACTTCTAAATTTTTTATTTAATCTCTTTATTTCTATTTAATACAGATAACCATTACATTCTCTTTTTCAACATATGCATGATGTAAAACTAGTCTATAAATACTTTTGGGTTGGAAAAAAGAATCATAAAAAATTCTCATCTAATTTTTTTAATAAAAAATACAAGCCTTCTCAAATTTTCATAATCACAAAAGCCTATTCGTATTCATCATTTCCAAAATAAGATCTTAAGAGGCAAGGTTTGAGTCCCAATTTCGGTCTCGGTTTCGTCCTTCCGGAATTAAGTGTTGTTTGTTTGTAGTCTTTTATTATTTATAAGACATTCATATTTCAAATACTAGTGGTGCTGTGATGCGGATGCCCACTAGCCGCCGCCCCGCTTGTCGCAAGCCGCACCCGGGTCCCACTTGATGCTTAGGCTTTGGTGATTTAGTTATCTAGGGGTATTCTAGTCTTTTCAGACTAGATTAGTAAATCCCCTCCTTTTCTATTTATTAGGGCTAGCCGTCATTTTATTTGCTTATGCTTGATTTGTCTTCGAACAATCTAGTTATCAATTTGATGCTGTTTAGGCTTTTAGGCGTTCAATAAAAGCTAGGAGATTGATTTGTCTCGAAGAATCCTTATCAAGTTCTTAATTTCTCATTGTTCTTCCACTATTTTCCATTTTTCCACCTTTAAATCGCTGTTTTGATCAATTATTCGCTGATTTGATCCAAACGGCAAGCGGTTCGTATCAAATTGGTATCAGAGCAGTGAGATCTAATGGCGGGAGGGACAAGAGGCGCGCGACGGAAGAACGGCTTCAAGGGTTTCGTGAAGAAATCAACCGCGAGATGGAGGAATTGAAGAGATCCATGGGCGAGAATATTCAATCGTTGAAAACGGCCATGGAGCTCTCCATCAAGGATCACGCCCATACGCAAGAGGATATCCAAATCGAACTCACACACATGAGGATCGAGGCGGCGAAGACGGCGAGGGAGGCGGCGCAGATCCCGGCAATGATGACGATGCTCCAGACCATCTCGACGGCTATTGGAGGAGATCGAGGCAAAAACCCGGAAGGATTTGTCGTCGAAACGGCGGCTACCAACCCTCCAAACCAAGAAGACGGCTGGCCAAACCCTCTAGGGTTTGCGGGGGAAGGCAGCGGGGCCCACCAAGCCCTCGCGGCAAGCACGGTAGGCCCAACTGGGCCTGCCGGAAGCGTGACAGGCCCGACTGGGCCTGCCGAGAGCACGACAGGCCCAGCGGGGCCTGGGGGGCTCAACAGGCCCTATCGGCCCCCCCACGGCAGCGACACCCCCTGACGGGGGTGTCTGGAGGCTGGCGCCCCCGCCGGGGGGTGCCGGAGGCGGAGCGCCCCCTCAGGGGGGCGCGGGAGACTGGGCGCCCCCGCCTGGGGGCGCTGGAGGCGGGGCGCCCCCGCCTGGGGGCGCGGGTGGCTGGGCGCCCCCGCAGGGGGGCGCAGGTGGCGGGGCGCCCCCGCCGGGGGCGCAGGAGGTGGGGCGCCCCCGCCGGGGGAGCGACGGGTCCGGTAGGGTTTCGGGGTGGCGCCACAGCCTGGGCCACCCCTCCTGAAGACACGGGGACGCGTTTTGGAGGCCCCGCGAGACCCCTGAGGCCTTTTGGGGGCATGGCGGGGTTTGTTCAGCACCCAGGAGCGACGGCGAGGCCCGGCGGAGGGAGAGGGGCTCACGGGGGGACGATTGGGGCCCCGGCGGCCCAATTTTGGGGCCCAGGGGGCCATCTGGAGGGCCGGACAGCGCCCGGACAGCCGCACGGAGGGGCTAGAGAGCCCAATTTTTTTCAGCCACCACGACCATTGGACTGTTTGGGGAACTACATCCCGGAGGGGGATAGTGAGCGGCCTCAATGGCCTGATGAGCTGTACGAGGGAGGCGACGGAGGCCCCGAAGGGGGGCAAGGGGGCGTGATGGTACCGGCTGGAGGCCGTGGCGGAAATGGGGGACAGCACGGTGGGGGGTTTGGAGCACAGTGCGGTGACATAAACGCGGATCGAAGGCTGAAGAAGCTGAAGATGCCGACGTTTGATGGCACCGATCCTGACGGATGGGTCTACCGGGCCGAGCGTTACTTCCAGGTGATGCAGCTGACAGAGGAGGAGGTCCTGCGTGCGATAGGGATCTATTTCGAGGACAAGGCCCTAGCCTGGTACCGGTGGAAGACAGCCCGCTCTCCTTTTCGTTCCTGGGAGGAGCTCTCTTCTTACCTTCTCGACCGGTTCCAGGAGAAGTCCGGAGGGGACTTCTATGAGCAGTTGTCGGCACTGCGACAGGAGGGGACCGTTCGAGACTTCGTGGAGAAGTTCGAGATGTTGGCTAGCAGGTTGCGGGGGGTGTCTGACCAGGTGTTGATCGGGAGTTTCATGAGGGGGTTGAAGCCCTCGATACGGACAGAGCTTAGGATGCAGAGGCCCAATGACTTGGAGGATGTCCTCCGTCTAGCCCACATGGCGGAGGAGAAGCACACGGAGGAGAGGCACATCCGAGGGGCTTGGGGAGCCCAGGGTCAGCGCAGTACGGCAACACCAGTTCCTCCACGGCCAGCGGCAGGAGCCCCAGTGGAGCCTAGGGGAGAGGTCAGGCCAGGGGTGGTACCAGGCAGGCGACTGACAGAGGCGGACATGCGGGCCAGGCGTGCAGCAGGGTTGTGCTTCCGTTGCGACGAGAAGTTCAGCCCCGGTCACCGATGTGCGAGCAAGTTGCTGCAGATCGTGATCGTACCCGACGAGGAGGAGGATGAGGAGGAGGTACTGGAGCCAGAGAATGTGGTGGAGGAGGAGGTGAACGCACATCTGGATGTCGCGGAGGTGTCTCTGAACTCCTTGGTAGGGGTAACCACTAACCATACCATGAAGTTGTCAGGACGATTGGACGACGCGCCGGTGACGGTACTCATAGACAGTGAGGCTACCCACAACTTCATCTCTTGACATTTGGTGGATCGTCATAGGTTGCAGGTGAGCACCTTGGAGACGTTTACGGTCCTCTCAGGGACAGGGAGGAGGGAGGAGAGTAGTGGGATGTGCAAGGGACTGAGTCTGACCTTACAAGGGGTGCAGATCAGAGAGGACTTCTTGCCCCTAGAGTTGGACAATATCGATGTGATTTTAGGCGTGCAGTGGCTGAGGGGGTTGGGTGAGGTGAAGATGAATTGGAAGCAGCTTAGGATGGAATTCCAGGAGGGGGGTCGCACGGTGGTTCTGACAGGTGACCCTAGCCTCTGTTTTCCCTCGGGGGCCTTCAAAGTTAGATCTCCACCTTGAGGACAAGGTGGCTCTTTTAGGGGGATGTATTGATGCGGATGCCCACTAGCCGCCGCCCCGCTTGTCGCAGCCGCACCCAGGTCCCACTTGATGCTTAGGCTTTGGTGATTTAGTTATCTAGGGGTATTTTAGTCTTTTCAGACTAGATTAGTAAATCCGCTCTTTTTCTATTTATTAGGGCTAGCCGTCATTTTATTTGCTTATGCTTGATTTGTCTTCGAACAATCTAGTTATCAATTTGATACTGTTTATGCTTTTAGGCGTTCAATAAAAGCTAGGAGATTGATTCGTCTTGAAGAATCCTTATCAAGTTCTTAATTTCTCATTGTTCTTCCACTATTTTCCATTTTTCCACCTTTAAATCGCTGTTTTGATCAATTATTCGCTGATTTGATCCAAACGGCAAGCGGTTCGTATCATGCTGCTAGTCACATACACATTTTGCTAAACATATTGAATCTATTTACAAGTTTGCCATTAATATTGTAAAAGACAATGTCAAACTTGAAAATACATGCAATATGTTTAGCAAAATGTGTATGTGACTAGCAGCACCCCACCCATTACTCAAGGTGGCCAAACGGCCCGCCCGGCCTGGGCCCGGAGCCGTTGACCGGGCCACGAGCCCGGCCCGGCCCGTGCCCAGGGCCGGGCTTCCGCCCCCCCCCCCCCCCCCGACGGCCCGCCGGGCCCAGGCCGGCCCGGCCCGAACAAAAAGCCCCCCATGGTATTTAAATTTGAAATATATTTAAATTAACATTAGTACAAAATCTAAATTTGAAAGATAAAAGATATTTAAATTTGAAAGTATATTTGGAAATAATTGTAGCATAAAATTAGGGGAGCATGGCTTGATGTTTATGGTAATATATTTATACTTGACATAAAAGGAATAAACTACCATAAATTTGAAATAGTATATTTGGAAATAAACGTAACACAAAATTAGGAGAGCATAAAAATTCAACAAAATACTTTTTGTTATGAATCAACTCCTGGGGGAGGAGCCCCCAGCTCTTTATTTATAGGCAATTGGGGGAATACAGATATGGGCTTACAATGATATGGGCCTATCTCTAGGATAGCCCAGAATTTCACCCAACTACGGTTAAATAACCGTTCACAACACTCCCCCTTATCCAGCCATAGGTGTGGACTCTGCTCGTGAATGCTTCAGGATTCTGAGCGTATAAGAGTCTCACATGGGGTGGATACTTCAGGATCCTGAGTTGGTGAGATTTGCCTCGTTAAAACCTCTAGCTATGGAAAACCCAGTGGGAAAAACCATAGTTAAGGAAAAAGAGTGCAAACGCTCTTTAACTCCCCCTGATTTGTACAAGTGACTCTGCTCATGAATACTTCTGGATTCTGAGCGTCACAGAGGGGTGGATACTTCGGGATCCAGAGTTGATTTGATTTGCCTCGTTAAAACCTTTGGCTATGGAAAACCCAGTGGGAAAAACCATAGCTAAGGGAAAAGAGTACAAATTCCCTCAACTCCCCCTGATCTGTAAAAGCTCTTAGGCTTTCAGATCTCTTAGGCTTATCTCATCACTCCTATTTACAATATTCCGAAAATGTACACAGATTACAAATTTTGTCACCATCAAGCAGCTGATGAATCCAGAAACTCTGGAGAAGTTGCTAAGTTTCGTCGCCTCTGATGTGGTCTTCAGACTATATGGTTAGCTCCACAGAACCAGCCTCTATCCCAGTCGTCACTGGGATGTGATGTACCACCAGGCGCCCTCAAATACACCATTGGTGTGATTCTGGGATGGTGAGGATCTCGGAATGATAGGATGATGTTGCCTTCATAAGTTGCTTTGCAGATCTGCAGGGGATGGCCATCCTACGGTGGGTACCCGTTCTGTGATTTCTCAGCATAGGGACTGGACCTGAAACCTGCATTTGCATAAACATTGGAGGATGCTACTACATTTTGTAAGTCCAAATATTTCGACCCTTGGAGGAAGCGCAGAAGGCTTAACTCAGGTCTAATGGCCCTTTTTAGATGCCAACTATCTCTGGCTAATGAGTTTACTGTAATTGCTATACCGGGACACATGCAGTTAGCCAGGAGTGCATGATTGCACTAAGATAAGGGACTTTAGGACCAGTTATATCCTCCCCCTCTTCCAGCGATCGGAAGGGTTCTTTTTGTTCATCCAGTAAGTGTACCACCGTAGGTGTACATTGGATGACAATGGTCCTTTTAATATCTCCAACATACTTCTGGGCGTTTGTAACAGGATTCTATGAGCCATGACTTTATATTTGCCTAGGTCTTTTCATGTTCAAGGGTCAGGCTTGTACAGGTAGTTCGGTTTTCTCTTCAGGAGATCCGATGAGATTTTAGTTGTCTCCAACTATGATCTCTAATCCTGTTCTTTGCACGGATGCAAAGACAACCTTCAGTAGGAATCATTGACTTGTCAAGTGATTCTCTTGGTTGTACATTTATTTATACTTATTGTTTTTCTTGAATAGACGTCCCGAAGTCTATTCAGGCATTTTAAGGAAATGTGGAAATTATCTTTATAAGATATCCACGAAGGTATGGCGTCACAACATCCAATAACAGCATATCCAAAATTTTCCTTCGCCAAATCGTAAGGTATTCGCTTTTGATAACTTAGGGAGACTGATGCATCATTTATGAGACATGCACATTTGAATTTGTTCGATCCCTAGTTTCAGCGAAATTTTCCTTGGGCTATAGGTTGTACCGTATAGCATACGATTTTATATTTATTTTTCTTATGTTTGCAATACTTTGTTTTATCCACAGGTTTGACACCTTTTAGTGTCTGGACTTCAGGTCCGAACATTTCACGTTTCATAAGTGAGTCCAGCTCATCTTTTATTGCCACGTTCCACGTTTGGCCAATCTCTACGTTTGCCTTCTAGCAACGGAGTGTGGAACGATAATTTACAAACATCATCGCCATTGCGATGTATATGGCAATATGATACGTGAATACATTGTCGACAATTTATGTTCTATCTATCCAACACCTCCCCAGTACGTACAACATTTACTTAATTTCACTTTTTCCCGGCAATTCCTCTGCAGTGGATTCCGGGAAGGGTGATGGTGTGGACAGGAGCTCATTGTCCTGTGGTAGTATTGTCTTAAGGTCTCCAGGAGTTTCTTGTCCTAGGAGCCTGGTGGTCTGCCTCTTTTCTGTTGAGGATCAGCCACTTCTGCTGCTGGTGGGATTGCATCCATTCTCGGGGATGTCAATCCTAGCTGGAGTTTTTGCAGCAGGGATGTGTGATCTGACAATCTTCTGGTTGTCAATAAATGATTCCGGTAATTGGTAAACAGTTTTCTGTATGTGGAGGATCTTCGGGATCTCATCTACACATTGTATTGTTACCGGATCATAGTGGGTCAAACTTTTTGTATCCCACGTTATAATGTTCTTCGCGCCAGATTTTCTAGTATCTGGGCATATTTTTGAGAAACTCGTCTCATCGAAATCACAGTCTTCAAGATGTACCTTAAATGCGTCCCTCGTTTGGGGTTCTAGGTATCTTATAAGTGAGGGTGAGTCAAACCCTGCATGGATACCTAGGCGACGTTGAGTACCGTTTTGGTCCTCTGCAATGGGGATTTAAGACTGCGCGACCGAAGATTCTCAGATGAGAAATGTTCGGTGGCATTCCATATGCAAGTTGTATTGGAGACTCTGACCTCCATAGGGTCTTATTTTCATTTACGATGCAGCATGCAGAGTTTGCATGTCCCCATGCATCCATAGGCAATCGGGATTTAATGGATGTTCAGTCCATTGGAGTCTACTTTTCAGTGACTCTGCCGACCCATTTTGGGTATGAACATGCGGCACTTATATGTTCATTTTCAATTCCTGTTGATTGGCAGTACTCTTGAAAAGACTGGGAGGTATATTTCCCAACATTAACCAGACTTATTTACAACATTTTATTGTCAGGGAAATGTGCCCGCAACATTTTTATTTCTGTGCCAATAGCTTTGGAAAAGCTAAGTTGCGGGTCTGTAGTAGACACACGTACGAATATTCTGAGGATGCATTTATCAGTACAGTGAAGTACTGAAATAGCCCACTAGGGGTGGTGGATTTTATCCACATCTATCTCCTTGTATTCTTTTTGAGGAAGCGTGGAGATTCTTTTTCAACTTATCGTGGAGATGGCCTTGCAATTAGTTTTCCCTTATAGTAAGGGATGCGAGGGATTTTTTTTTCTTCTGAAGAATCTTCTGGTTCTTCAAGTCATACCCATAGGATAAGATGTGATGCATCATCACAAATCCAGGGTGGCCAAGTCCATCATGCCGGAGTAAAAACTCGGCTGATGTCGGGCACTTCAGGTGCTCCGTTTAATTCTGCTTCCTTTCTCCAAATCTTCGTATGGTAGAGGCCTATAAGGCTCTCAAAACGTTCAAGTGTGGATTTTACTCTTTTTTCTTGAGACGTTGCATACGGTAATTTTTCATTTACATTTGCTGTTTCTAAGTGGGATCCGTTGAAACGGATGTCCTTGAGACTTAGAAAGTTTCTTTTGGAATTCGGAGGGATTAGTGCATCCATTATTTTTGTGTCGTTTGGGGGCAACTTGATGCGGCTGATATTTGGAGGGAAATTGCTATGCACACAACAAGCTGGGAGAAAATTGCTTTGCACACTACAGTCGGGGTTATAAGAGGCCAGCCGGCCCTAGCCTATGGGGATGCGAAAATTGTTGAGAGAAGTTTCTTTTTATTAGTTTATCCTCTAGATTAATCCTTAGCTAGTCGTCCTTTTAAATTGTAGTTGTTATTTAGCGAGTAGTTGATTTGTAGTAGGGTTTCCTATAATTTCAGATCTGAGATCCAATAAAAATCCTCCTTTTATTGTCAAATCCCTAGCGAATCGCATCAATTGGTATCAGAGCGGTTGATCCATGGCAAGCACGCGATCCACGGAGCGGATTGAAGTTTTGGAAGGAAAAGTTGAGCGGATTGAAGCCCAAATCAGCAAGGGTTTCATCGATCTGAGGAAAGAAGATGCCGAGATGGCCGCGGAGCTCCGGAAAGAGATGAAAGAGAACCAAGAGAAAACGGAGGCCAAGATGAAAGAATACCAAGAGAAAACGGAGGCGAAATTGTCGGAATTAACGGAAGCTATAGCGGCGTTGGTTGCGCATCTAGCACCGAAGGTGGATCCAAGAAAAAATGAGCCACCTTCGTCGACGAGGAAAGATCTTCAAGTTTCAGATCCAGATCTGAAATTTCCAGATCTGAAATCTCCAGATCCAGATCTGAAATCTCCAGATCCAGATCTGGAATCTTCTCCAGATCCAGATCTGGAATTATCAGATCCAGATCTGGAATTTTCAGATCCAGATCTGGAATTTTCAGAACCAAATCTAAAGGCGGCGGCTGTCGACGATGCAGATCTGGAATTATCAGATCCAGATCTGGAATTTTCAGATTCAAATCTGAAGGCGGCGGCTGTCGGTGATGCAGATCTGGAATCTTCAGATCCAGATCTGGAATCTTCAGATCCAGATCCAGAGTATTTGTGGGGGTCCGACGACGCCTTGTGGATCCCACCTTGGCCCGACGATAGTTTTCCAAACGTCGTTGAAAGCGGTGGGGACCAATCCCATCCGTTTGACCCGGGAGGATGCTTGCAATCGACTTGACGGAATGGTGGACCCACGGACTTCAAGCACCACCTTGAGGACAAGGTGATTTTTAGGGGCGGAGTAGTGATGCGGCTGATATTTGGAGGGAAATTGCTATGCACACAACAAGCTGGGAGAAAATTGCTTTGCACACTACAGTCGGGGTTATAAGAGGCCAGCCGGCCCTAGCCTATGGGGATGCGAAAATTGTTGAGAGAAGTTTCTTTTTATTAGTTTATCCTCTAGATTAATCCTTAGCTAGTCGTCCTTTTAAATTGTAGTTGTTATTTAGCGAGTAGTTGATTTGTAGTAGGGTTTCCTATAATTTCAGATCTGAGATCCAATAAAAATCCTCCTTTTATTGTCAAATCCCTAGCGAATCGCATCACAACTGTGTTGCATTCCCTGGATCTTCAATATAGCCCTGATATTGGGCTTTGTATTGAAAGAGATCGTACGTGTTTATTGTCTACTAATTATTTATGAGAGCAGTTTCATCTTATTAAAAGATGAATCGTTAGGCACATGCATATTCAAATAAACATTTTTATTTATTGTCTATTAAACATTTTCATTCAGAACAAATTTCATAATTAAAATGCTCTCATAAATTATTCTCAAAACAAATTGCTAAGATAAAAATAAAGGCTAATCAAGCAAGTCATCATTTTCGAAGTTGTCAGCTGAAAACTTGACTGGAGCATCAGAGGTCATCAGGTTTGTTTCAGCTTTATTTTTCTTGTTCTCTTTATACAAATCCTGGAGGTGCGGCGAAGTTCGGTACATTTTGGACCATTGGCTTTCCATGCCACAATTATGACACTGGTCTTCCCATTCCCTCTTGGGTGGGGTTGAATCATTTTTGTCATTACTGTGCCACGTGAACTTCCGCTTACTTTCATTATTTCACTGCTGCTGTACATGGCCCTTGGCATTTTTCTGTTGACCCCCCTTCTGTGGTCTTTCTTTTCTTTTATTATCTCTCTTCTTTTTGAAGGAAGAGGAATAGTGAGCTTCTGGTGGGGGCAGTGCCGGGGAGCGTATATTGTGAGTGGAGAGAAGAAGCTCTCTGTTTTGCTCGGCCATGAGTAAACATGACGGCAGCTCGGAATACTTGGTGAACTTGCGTTCACGGTATTGCTGCATGAGTATCGCATCTTTTTCATGGAAGGACGTATACGTCTTTTCCAGCATGCGATTTTCTGAGACTTTCTCACCACACAACTTCAGGCGTGTGGTGATGCTAAAAAGTGCTGAGTTGTACTCAGCAGTGGACTTTAAGTCATGCAGTCTCAGGTTCTCCCACTCGTATCGTGCCCTTGGGAGTATAACATCTTTCTGATGTTTATATCTGTCCTCAAGGGCAGTCCATAGCTTAAGTGGATCTTCGACCGTAAGGTATTTAGCCTTTAAGGTCTTGTCCACATGACGGCGAATATAGATGATGGCTTGCGCCTTCTCTATATCGCTAACATTTTCTTTTTAGTCACAGCAGCGATGATGGACTTTGTCCGCAGTTGAAACTTTACATCTAGCTGCCAGCTTAGATAGTTTCGACCTGATGCTTCCAGTACTTCGAAATTAATGCTTGCAATATTAGCCATTTATCTAGCAGAGCACAAACATGCATGAATTAATAATTAATTCAGAGAAAACATTTTCATGCGGAGGCAATATTTAACGAAAAACTAAATGTGTGGATCGTCCAGTCCCACAAGAAAGAGTCCAAAAAAGTCCACAGTCCAAATTATACAAATTTGCAGCTTAAAGAAAATGAAAATACAAATTTGGAAACCCCGTGGGTCCCACATGATATCTCCATCTTCAAGCGTGGCCTCCGTCTCCATGGAAGTTGGTCTTCTTTCTTTGACATTTACATAAATTCATCACTACAATTTCTCTCAAAAATAAAAGAAAAGTGCGGGAAATAAACTGTGGGACTAAACGGCCGATCCAAAAACCACATTTAGCAATTCATGCAGAAATATTGTGCTCATCAACATTTTCATCAGACATTTTCATCACAGGCACCACAGGCATTTAATATTCGCAGAGATGGATAAATAATTTAAACACTTAATAATTATTGGACCACTGGGCAACGTCATACACCGTTAGGTTAGGTTACTAACGGCAGAGCGGTCGCAGGATCTTCCTAATTATTAAGTTTTAAATACAATGCACAACCACGCATATAATATCCAACAGAATATACCAGAGATGCAAAGCATGTAAATACGATTTTTGCAGAAAAAATCATTACAATGCAAAGGTTGTAAATTGAATGGGTTTAATCAATTAAATTGATTAAGAGCCCAAAATAAACATTTTCTTTGTCAGAGGGAAAAGTTTCCCTCATCATCCCAAAAGCCCCCCCAAGGATCCCCAAAAAGTCCTCGCCTGCCCGATATTTGTCCCGTAATTTACCGTGATTTTTCACGAATATTTTGCCCTTAAAACCCCCTTTAAAATAAATTTTTAGGCTAGCAAGTTGCCTTTTAAGGCTTGTTAATAGCCTTTGCCTCCCCCAATTTTTTTTTCTTTCAGATAAAACAGACTGCGGGTCTGAAGCCCGCAGTCGGCCTATGGGCTTCAGGCCCATAGGCTTTTTTTGAAATCTGTGGGCCTGAAGCCCACAACAGATCTGTGGGCTTCAGGCCCACAGACTCTGTTTTTTTTTGACTTCTGTGGGCCTGAAGCCCACAGATCTGATGTGGGCTTCAGGCCCACAGATCTGAATTTTTTTTTCTTTTGAAGAAATAATTGGCATGTGGGCCTGAAGCCCATAGCCGGCCTGTGGGCTTCAGGCCCACAGGCTTTATCACATTATTTTTTTTATTTTTATTTTTTTCACGGGTTAGGGTTTTGGGGGGGGCGGCGCCGCCGCCGCCCCCTGCAGGGGGGGGCGCGGCCGCCGCCGCCGCCGCCCCCTGCAGGGGGTGCGGCGGGGGCCGCCCCCCCTGCAGGGGGGGAGGCGGCCGCGAAGGCCGCCCCCTGCAGGGGCGGCGGCGGGGGCCGCCCCCCTGCAGGGGAGGCGGCCACGGGGGCCGCCCCCCTGCAGGGGGAGGCGGCCAGGGTGGGGAGGGGGGGTTTCCGGCGAGGGGGGTTCCGGTGAGGGTTTTGGGGGGGGGTCCGGTGACGACTAGCCGTCGGAGGGTTCAAAATTAGGGGTTTTACCCTAAAAATTGAGTTTTTGGGATGAAAAATCCGTCGTTTTCAAGGCGACGAAGAATCCACATGACGATCTTGCGAGATCTAGGGGAGGGGCAATCATACGTATGATTAAAAATATCGTTTTTAGTGTTTTACATCTATATCCGTCCTCCGGATATAGCGACGGTTGCTCGAAGCCCTACGCGGATGACGACCCTTGATAGAGGAAGCCTTGCAACGCGCTCGTGGATCTCCCGTCTCGTCTTCGCCTTCGCCTTCGCAACGAACGGAAAAAATTTGTGGAAAAATTTTAGAGGCTCGTGCTGATAACGTGTTATGAATCAACTCCTGGGGGAGGAGCCCCCAGCTCTTTATTTATAGGCAATTGGGGGAATACAGATATGGGCTTACAATGATATGGGCCTATCTCTAGGATAGCCCAGAATCTCACCCAACTACGGTTAAATAACCGTTCACAACACTTTTTATTTTTTAAGCTATTTAGATTTTTTGTTTTTTTTTAGTTTTTTATTTTTTTAAAATGCTTGGCAGGCCTGCCCGGGCCCAGGCCGGGATTCCGGCCCCCGGAGCCGGTCCGGGCCTCGGGCCTCGGGCCAGGCTTCCGGTCCCCGAAGCCGGTTTGTGCCGGCCCACCCGGGTCAAAAGGTCAGCCGGCCCGGCCCGGCTCGTGGCCCGGTCAAGAACCGGACGGGCCCGGCCGGGCCGGGCCGGCCCGATGGACACCCCAACCCATTACCGAAGCCTCAAGAAATCAAGACCAAAATCCTCGTCTATTCTTTTTCTTCAGGGAGGAGGCGGGTGGTTCTTCTTCATGGAGGTGACAGGAGGGGGCGGGAGATCAGTGTCGAGATCTCGAGATAAGTTTCTATCTCTTCTTCTTTCTATTCATCTTCCTCTTCTTTTTCTTGTTCTTTTTCTTGTAGTTTTCTTGTAGTTGTACAATATTTATATTTTTTTTCATTTTTCCTTCTTGTTTAGATAGAATTCCTCTTCTTCTTTCGATCTTCTCTTCTTTTTTTAATTGGTTTCGACCGGAACGTTGTTGTTTCGACAGTTTCGGCCGAAACCGAAACAAATCCTTAGTTTCAGTCTCAGTACCTCAGTACCTACAGATACCGAAACGAAATGGCCGATACCCAGGAGTATCGGCCATAACCCCCATCCATATTAAGAGGTGCTGAAACTCGAAGTCCAATCTCAATGTTTGTTTGCCACGGTGAACATTGAGGAGTCTTGTAGCCGTGAGAAGTCGATTCATCACAACCCAACACAAGGAGATTCACCTCTCAAGAAAAGAGCTCCAGCTCGCCTCGACATTCATACCAGTATTTATTTATTTATTTATATTCTGATTTTATTAATCCTATATTTGTAAACAGTTCTTAGAAGCTTACTATTTCACACCAGTTAACTCTTGATTTTAGCTTAAGTGTTTTACGCTTTCAAGTTAATTATATGCTTTTGTTATGTTTTGATTACATTGTAAGTTGGATTAAGATCAAAGTGTTTTCAAAATTTCAATCTTTGTTTTCATCAAAATTCAGTTTCATTTTCAACATATTACACTTATATTCTAAAGTGTTAAAATCCTTTCGATTATAATCCAAAAGGTTCGTATATTGGATCCATCATAAATCATCAATTTTTTGGTCAAAAAGGACCTTTATGACAAAGAAAGATACTTTAGATTTTAAGCAGAAAAGCGTTCAAGACTATCCTTTTTAACCCAAAGAACTAACCTACCTTTTGGATTATAACCTTTATGATTCATTGTCAAAAAAGAGAGAGAAAAAATCCAACACTTTGATTGCTCTGGACCAGAGGAAAACTGAAATCAAGTCTAAGAAATTTGGATTAGATTTATCCAAATATTCCCTTAGAGAAAAAATCCAACACTTTGATTGCTCTGGACCAGAGGAAAACTGAAATCAAGTCTAAGAAATTTGGATTAGAGTTATCCAAATATTCCCTTAGAGAATTAAAAAGTAAAAAATCAACACCAAATGCTTGATAATTTAATTTCCACAGCCATCATGATACTGCACATAATTTTTTTAATTAACTAACAGAATTAGTAATTGAGTCCTCAGGTAGATCATAAACTTGACTATGTTCTTCCCTTTTTGTGCCTTTTTTTGTAAAATGAATATGCACCTGCTAGTTAAGTGGGTATTGCCATTCATGTATGGATGCGTCTATAATATGCCCAATGCAAAATTTCAAGATTTCTAAACTTTATAACACTTCAATACTTCATCATTACTAAAATAAGTCAAATAACTGCAGATGTGACATACATTACCTCATATAATTCATCTGATATAATACCCATTCCATGTGCATATGTGGCTCGAAAATTGATATCAAATGTATCATTAGTTACTGGATTGCCCACTAAATAGCCCTGAAACAAAACCAAACAGCCAAATAAATTATAACAATAAAAAATTCTTTAACTTCTCTATCACATTTCTTAATGTACTAATAATGTAAATTGTGTACTAACTTCAGCGGATCATGGGTTCAAACTTCAAAGTCCACAGTAGAATAAATTAATTAGTAATGTAAAAAAGACGTATGGAACATGAACTCATTTGGCTTAATCACCTATCTTGCACTAAATATAGGGTGGAAGTGGGTTGTGCCGTGACATGCTTGCCCAAGTATGTTCATGGCCCACACAAAATTATGTCGGCCCAAGGACAACCAAGAAACAATACATGATAAAACCATAGATCCATATACCAATCCATCGAATAACATATTGGTCCACGTGTCATGTTGGGTTGGTCCATTCATACTTGTATCATATCAGCCTATTGTGTTGATCTTGAACCTCTTATTTTGTGTCATAATTTATATGTCATGCCTACTAAGATAGCCTAAGTCAAATATAAATCTTTTCAAAGTTTAGTTAGAAAATCACAACTACAAAAATAAGAAAAATAACCAAAAAAACCAATTATCTTGCATAATAGATTAATTTGCTACTTGTAAACAATAACCAAAATTCATGCATGACACTTTTAAGTCATTACAATAAATGTTAAATTTGAATGTGCATGAGAGAAATAACAAAACACACACTTATCTATGTTAAGGCCATACGAAATAATTTGCTGCTCCATTTCTACATGAAATATTTGAATACACTAAACATAATACTCCATATTCCATAATATTTAATTCGTGTCTACATTCATGTCATGATAAATCGTGCCTTGTGACGTGCCATGTCAGATGACAATAAGCCTAGACATCAGCAGCAGCATTTTCGGGCGTGGGATGAGTTCACCTCTTTACTGGTGGAGCGGTTTGGCACGGTACAGTCTGGGGGAGTCTATGAGCGGTTATACTCATTGAAGCAGGATGGGAGTGTGGGAGAGTACATCAAGAAGTTCGAGTCGCTCTGCCACCGAGTTCGAGGAGTCTCAGATGAATCTTTAGAGGGTTGCTTTATGAAAGGGCTGAAGCCCACTGTTAGGTCTTGGCCGGGACAGCTGAAGCCCGTGGGCCTGCGAGAGATGATGACCTCAGCTAGGATAGTGTAGGACCGCCAGGAGACTGAGAGGAGAGCCTGTGGGACATGGGGAGGGGCACTGCTGTTCGTGGGCCGGATCCTGGAGGGGGACATAAGGCGGCCACAAGGGCGACATCCACAGACGAGGCATCGGTTTACAAGGAGAAGTGAATGGAACCACGACCTGGGGGGCATACACGGAGAATGACTGAGGCAGATATTCGTGACAAGCGGACCAAGGGCCTGTGTTTCAAATGCAACGAGAAGTTTACTCCAAGGCACCGGTGCGGGGACCGTACACTTCAGATCCTGATAGTGAATGACGATGAAGATGATAGAGAAGGCATGGTAATGATGGAAGCCGGCGAGGACAATGATCAGGAGCACCTACACGTGGAATAATCGTCCACACTTTACGCACCACCTTAAGGACAAGGTGGTTTTTCAGGGGCGGAGTAATGTTGCGGCTTGGATTTAGGGCCCGGGGCATATTAGTAAATGGACCTATTATGGAAATGTTTTCTATTTAAAGCCTATAGCCAGCCCTAGGAGGGGCATGCGAAAATTGTTGGAGTATTTTCCTGTTTTATTTCCTTAGTTCCTCGATAATTTGTATTAAAAATTCCCTTATTTCTCTTAGATTAATCCATAACTAGTTGTTCTTTCTATTCGTAGTCGTAATTAGCAAGTAGCTTATTTTGTAGTAATCTACTCTATAAAACATGAATATTTTGAATCTTATCCTACCAGGACAAAACTTTGTCCTACGTGGCAAGTTTGTCCTAGGTGGCAATGACAATTTTGTGGGAACTTAAATTTTGGGGGAAACTTGAAATTTTGGGGGGAAACTTGAAATTTTGGGAACTTGAAATTTTCGGGGGACCTCAGCCATTAAATAAACCGTGCCCTATGGGCACGGACAATGACTAGTTATTCTATATTTTCAGATCTGATTCCACTATAAAAATCCTATTTTTATCGTTTCTTCCACCCCAAAGATCCCCTTTTATTGCAGAACATTAGCGGATCGCATCATATTACTTACATTTAAGTCGTGTTGCAACAAGTCTACTTAGGGATATCAAGTTTACAAGGGTATTTATATTGAGTAAGCCATTTCAGTAGTGGCATGTGTGTTGTTAGCCCAGAGGGAGAGAAGTAATAGAATATTGTTTAATAAATTTAAAGGAAGTCCGTCGGTTTTGGAATCTATAAAATCCTTTTTTTTCCGGCTTAATCATTTACCAAACAAACAAATGAAGAAAGTTATTTTAGGTAGAAGGTCAAAGGAATTTGCTGGCAGGAGTTTGCAAGCAGGGATTGGTGGGGTTCGAGATAACGAAGACCGCAATGCTGATATGGAGCGGCGTGGAGAGCTTATTCACTAAGCCTTTTCAATTGGTGTTGCTGGATCTTATGCTGTTGATGAGGCATATGCAGCTCAGGAGGACCAAAACTCCACCATCCCATTGATTCCACTAGGATTCTGATATCTACACCGCACACGGTGCGGTGCATACATTTATTTTTACCTTTTTTTGTTAAGAAAAAGTCACATCAGGTGTCACATTGCAGACAACTGATGTGACTTTTTTACCAGAAAAGGGCAAAAAAGTAGCCCGCACCGCATCGTGTGCTGTGTAGGTGCATTTCTCTTCAACTATAAGCCCACACTACTGATCCCGTGGGGGGTCATCATTATTGATTAATGTCACGTTCTATGTGCTGCTGTTTTTGTTGGTGAGCTTTCTAGATACGTCCAACCATACATAGTCTGTTAACAATATGAAATGACAATGTTATGCCAAATATTTATAGCATATACCTTGAGATTAAGGAGCGGATGCAGGTCATCTTCAATTCCTACAGTTTGTTCATAGAAACGTGAAGAGAAAATTAAATTTTTTGCTAACATTAAAAGAAAAATGAAAAAAAAGAAGGCGTTGTTACTAACAACCCATCATTTGGAAGTTAATTTATTTAAGACCAAATCATGGTGTTACCAATAGAATAAAAAATACACATGGCTAATTTTATTTAAGGGCATGAAAATAAGAAAGCATGAAAACAAAACCAGCATCTACCTTGAGAAACTTGATGGGTGACAATTGGAACAATTTTTCCACCATATGAGTCACCAGCAATATACAGAGGATTGGAAAGAAAGGGTGGGTGTTCCATTAGCCACTGTATTAAGAGCGTGAAAAATAATTTTCAGATGCACAACCAGCATTATAGAATTTTAATCGTAGATGTGCTCAAAATAAATAATGTAAAACTGAATTACTCATGAAATATATTACAATTTCTAGTACCTTCCTTAAAAACTCATATACGTGTTTTGATGAAGTTGTGTCACTGTCCACATAGCCTTTTTTGTTTGTAGAGAATGAAAAGCCAGTTCCAGCTGGAAAGTCGAGAAATATAATGCTTGCAAACTAACATATGCAAGAAAGTGGTTAACATTAGAAGAAAACAAAAGAATTATAGTCTCGAAAAGTACTGGTTTAGAGTTAACCTTTGTCCAAGAATAATCATTATATGCCAAAGTTGGTATGCTCCCATTGTACATAGCTGTCACAAATTTTAAAGGACCTGCATGTATAAAGAAGAAAGGAAGAGTTTAACTTCATTTATTTATATGAATACACATGCATTAAAAATTATATTGAACCATTACAAATTTAGTTTCTTTTACTCCATACAATAATTGCAGCTGCTGCAGTCTAACTTATCCATTTTTAATGGGGATGTCATTACGATTGTTAAGATTTAGGATTTTCTATGAATGTGGATCCAATCAAGACAAGCTAAGTTTGAAACCATGCTTCAGTGAGGCTAAGCAAAGAACCTCTTAATTCCTTATTGAAACCATTTTAGAATAAAACCACATTTCTTCATCATAGTGTTGGGTTTTGGTACATACCCATGATTGGATTCAAACCAATTTGGTCTCATTGTCACAATCAAAAAGACTTTTTCATGTGGTTTTATGCCGACGTTTTAAAGAAACGTCAACAAATGTCTATTGGTATTTCAACATTTGCCAGCGTTTATAAAAACATCGGCAGATGCTAGATTTTTCAGGCGTTTATAAGAACGCCCGCAAATGCTAGATTTTTTCAGAAGTTTATAAGAAAGTCGCAAATGCTGGGCTTTTTCCGACGTTTTTCAAAAAACGCCAACAAAGCCTGGATTTTTTCTTGACACTTTACTAAAACGTCAGAAAATGCTGGACTTTTACCGGTGCTTTCTGAAAAACGCCGGCAAATGCTAGACTTTTCCCGACGCTTTACTAAAACCATCAGAAAATCTAGTGCACTTGCACATAAACCTTAAACTTTAAATAATATTTATAAAATTGATTTCTTAAAAATAAATTCTAAAATTCATATAGTTTGATAGAATTTTTCAAAAGATTTACAGTAATATAAAGAACACATAATTTGGGTGTGCGTAGAAGACGCTAGAGGCAAGAGAAGTTCAGAGTTCAATATGAAAAAGAGTGGAGTTCCTCTATATTATATCATTTTTGTTTAGTAACACCTTGGAAAAATATTGAAAGTTTCTCAAATGATAAATAGTTATTGTTCTAACACATATGAGCCATCGACAGGCGATGGCGTGCGATGGGACCAACGATGGGGTCGGCATGCGTCGGTGATGGCCGGCCGGAGGCGGGGCCGGTGGGTAGTATATAATTTTTTAATAAAAAATACATTTTCCAACGTTTAAGGAAATACCGGTAAAAACCATTGGCATTGCTCAACGTTTTCGCAAAACGCCGGTAAATGCTAGACTTTTCCCGACGTTTCACTGAAACGCGAAATGCCAGGAAAAGTAGAGGGAAAAGTTGACTTTTACTAACGTTTCACATATCCTTACTTTATGTCAAAGATATGCTGATTGTTAGACATGACAATGCCTAAAATTGACTGGAAAAAGAAAGAATTGAGAAAGTGTTTTCGTAGGAGAGACTTAGGACTGACTAGAAAGATTTAAGGTATGAAGATCTCTCGTGATAAGAAAGTAAGCAAGTTATAGTTGTCACAAAAGATGTATATTGAAAATGTGCTTCAAAGATTGGTATGAAGAAGCAAAATCAGTTAGTTTTCTACTTCTGTGTCACTTAAAATAAACTTAAAGCAATGTCTCTCAAGCTTGAAAGAGAGAATAAATGAAGAATGTTCCTTACAAATCGGTCATTGGTTCTTTGATGTATGTTAGGTGTGTACAAGGACCGACATTGCACATGCAGTTGGTGTGATCGGTAGATTACTTGCAAAACTGGATAAAAAGTATTGTAGAACATTAAAGTAGATTTTTCAACATCTTTATGGCATCTCAAAGGAGTAATTACGCCTTAGAGATAATGATCCAATGTTGGTTGCATTAAGGATGCAAATACAGCTGGTAATATTGATACGAGAAAGTCTACATCTAGGTATGTCGTTGCTTTTACAAGGATAACTTTGTCACGGTGATCCAAATTGCAAATGTGAGTCATATTATCTACTACGAACGCCATATAGATAACCATTACTGAAGCTTGCAAAGAAATATTATGGATGAAGCAATTCTTTAAAAAATTAATCTTAAAGCAAAAGCATAATGTTATGCATTGTGATGTTAATCAAATTAATCTTGAAACAAAATGTGTAAGGTGAACAGCAACACAATTTGAGTAGTGTTGTTAATCAAATTACACATTTTAATAAACAATTTATATTTATTTACAAGTTTGACATACCCTATGGTTAAATGGTCTGAACGAGAATGGCAAACTAGTAAATAAAAGTAACATGTTTAGCAAGTGTGTAATTTGACTAGCAGCGTTTAGCTCTTCTAGCGTTAAATGATCAAAACGAAGGGCTCGAACCCTCATTCTTCATCGATGGAGGCGGCGGTTTGTTTCTGGGAGGCTGTAATTCATTTCTAGGAGACATCAAGATTTTTGGAGGCGACTGATACTTCTTCATTTTGCAGCAAGATTTTTGGAGACGACATGATTCTATCTCTTGGAAGCGACAGCATTGAGTTTGAGAGATTGAGGCGACATCTGTTGCTTCTTCATCTTCTTCCGTTTTTCCTATTTCTATTTTCTATCTTTTTTTCCTTTCATATTTCTACTGCTTCTTCTATATTTTGTGCTCATATGGTGCTTTTATAGGATCTTGGTCCGAACCGTGTTTTCAGTTAGGTTATGTATCGGACCTGGTCGAAACCGGTACAAAACGGTCGAGACCCAACAGTTTCGACCGAAACCTTTTACATCGGTTAAAACTGGTGAAGATCCACACATTGAAAAACTTGGAGATATAATGACAGAGTTTGCCAAAAGAAAAGCAAGTGTTTTGTCAAAATGTGGTCATCATAGATGCTTTTGTTGGTGGTCTCCTCCCATGGGTATAGAGGGGAAATTTGTAGGGTTTGTGTCTATACCCATGATGGGATACAAACCAATTTGCTCTCTATGTTTCGTACAAGAGAGCCACCAACTTATGATAAGTTGGTTGAACCCATTTTAAAGTAGGATAGACTTAATCCATTAAGGGCTTCGGTTATATATGCAAGAGAGAAAACTCATTCTATATAAAGAGGGATTGTTCTCATCCAAGTGTGAAGTCTTGGTGTGGAGCAAATTCGGGGGGGGGGGGGGGGGGGGGGGGGGGGGGGGGGGGGGGGGGATGGCGAAATAGGTTTTCTCAAAGTACTCATTTGGGGTAAGAATTAAATAATTTCACACATATTGAGTCCTACTTGTGGTTAGGATATGTTTTGCAAGTGGGTTTGTAGAGCTTGGGGCAAGCAAGGTAATTCTTATAATTTTCAATTTATTTTCTTGATTCCGTAAGTGTGCTGGTTATGGAGAATGTTGTTTTTGTAATTGTATCGCTTATTTGGTTTAGAGTGGAATAATCTCTCTTACCTGGATTGTGGATGTAAGCTTGGGTTGGGGCCAAACCATGGTGAATTTTATTTCCTGTCATGGCTACTTGTTGGTATTTGTTATTCCGCAAATTTTTTATCTGTTGCAGCTCACTGGATCTTGAGTGGGGATCCGCTTTTCCCCCATCACTCAGCTCTTTCTCCCCGAGTAGTAATTTCTGAAATTATCACAAGCAGAATCCCACTAATTCTAAATGGTATTATTATCATTCTCCTTCTCTTTCTCTGAAAACAACTTTCTTGAAGTAGAAACACTAAAACTTCTCATTCCAGAATTCAAGTATAAGGCTGATAGCCATTGTTCCTCAAACTGCAATATACATTATCAAATTGCAGTTTGGAAACCCAAATTTGCAGGTTAAGGAAGACAACAGTTTGCAAAATTTCAAAGGCAAACAAGGCATATCATGCAATTTGGGAATTTGGGCGTTTGCTTACCTATTTCAAGGACAAGACCACTGAACCCGGAGCAGGCAGGACCTCCGGTAAGCCAAAGAATGAGAGGATCCTCTCTTGGATTCCTTTCCGACTCAATGAAGTAATAGAAAAGCTCTCCATCGTTCAACGCATCAACACTCACATACCTTCAATTTTTAATCAATCGGAGCTCAGAAAAAAACAACACCAAATAAAATTAATAATGTTAAGTTTAGGCACAGACCCAGTTTGTAGATGGAAGGGGAGAGGTCCATCGAATCCAGGAAGATGAGTGACAGTCACTGCAGAAAGAGCAGCGGATGAGAATGCAAGCACGAGAAGAGGAAGCAAAGGAACAAGAGACATGATTGGGCCTTGAAGAGGAACCCTTTCATCCTTGATTAATTATATACAAACTGGGGAAGAAGGTGGGGTGGGGGTTGGGGGTGGGGGTGGGGAAATGGGCTAACTTCCATCGATCAACCAAGAGTTTTAATTTCTATCACTTATTTTAAAAAGTTTGCTAGAATAATACCCCCTTAAAAAAAGACTAAAATACCCTCTTCGTTCCCAAACACTAAAACCCAACAAAATCAAATCCCCTTGCGAAAACAAGTGCAGAGGACGGCGTTCTCCCTCCGGCGAGCGAAGCCCAGCACCTCGCACCGCCTCGAACTCCCCTCGACAGCCTCGACACCGCTCATCACCGCCAGCCCACAATCCAACGCCGACAACACCCCGCATATACGTCTACGTCGACGCCGAACTCCGACCACCCCGCTTCGCCGTACTCCGACCACCCCGAATCTACGGCAAGGCCTCGCCGTACTCCGACAAAGCCCTATGCGCCAATTTGCGCCAATTTGCGCCAATTTGAGCCAATATACGTCACGATATGTGACGTATATTGGCGTATATTGGCGCATATTGGCGCATATTGGGTCATAGGGCTTTGTCGGGGTGGGGAAATGGGCTAACTTCCATCGATCAACCAAGAGTTTTAATTTCTATCACCTATTTTAAAAAGTTTGCTAGAATAATACCCCGGGTGGGGGTGGGGAAATGGGCTAACTTCCATCGATCAACCAAGAGTTTTAATTTCTATCACCTATTTTAAAAAGTTTGCTAGAATAATACCCCCTTAAAAAAGACTAAAATACCCTCTTCGTTCCCAAACACTAAAACCCAACAAAATCAAATCTCCTTGCGAAAACAAGTGCAGAGGACGGCGTTCTCCCTCCGGCGAGCGAAGCCCAGCACCTCGCACCGCCTCGAACTCCCCTCGACAGCCTCGACACCGCTCATCACCGCCAGCCCACAATCCAACGCCGACAACACCCCGCATATACGTCTACGTCGACGCCGAACTCCGACCACCCCGCTTCGCCGTACTCCGACCACCCCGAATCTACGGCAAGGCCTCGCCGTACTCCGACAAAGCCCTCTCCGACAAAGCCCTATGAGCCAATTTGCGCCAATTTGAGCCAATATACGTCACGATATGTGACGTATATTGGCGTATATTGGCGCATATTGGCGCATATTGGGTCATAGGGCTTTGTCAGAGTACGGCGAGGCCTTGCCGTAGATTCGAGGTGATCGGAGTACGACGAAGCGGGGTTGTCGGAACCCAACACCAACAATACGTCTACGTCGACGCCGAACTCCGACCACCCCTCTTCGTCGTACTCCGACCACCCCGAATCTACGGCAAGGCCTCGCCGTACTCCGACAAAGCCTTATGAGCCAATTTGTGCCAATTTGCGCCAATATACGCCAATATACGTCACATATCGTGTCGTATATTGGCGTATATTGGCGTATATTGGCGCATATTGGCTCATATTGGCTCATAGGGCTTTGTCGGAGTACGGCGAGGCCTTGCCGTAGATTCGGGGTGGTCGGAGTACGGCGAAGCGGGGTGGTCGGAGTTCGGCGTTGGCGAATCGGAATAGTACGTATTCTATTCTTTTTCTTTTTCTTCATTAACAAGCTTCTAAAATTTATGGGTTAATTAATACAAACACACTTGTATTACCACCTCATCTAGTTTAAACTCATATGTACTACCAATTTTTAGTTTAACATCCCAAGCTAACAGTTCAATTGGAATTTTCGTAGCTTGTGTCATTGCATTAAATTAAGCATCCTTGCTAATCTACATTAAACACCCATCTACTTTTTCGATTATAGATTAACACCCTGATGCCAACAAAATTTCTGACAGAGTTGTCAGCCCAAAAGCTATTTAGCTTATTAAGCTAAAGAAAGGATAGTACACTAGAGGTTTATGCTATATGGACTGGAAGTACATGGACATTTAATCTAATTAACCCAAAAAAATTGAGTTTTTGGAGATAATCACTCAACTATTTTTGCATAAACCACTGAGTTCAAACGAGTTGATCCCTCTCGCTCAAGACGTGGAGACCATGCAACAAAGAGTTGGAGAAGAGAGGCAAACAAGGTTCAAGGTTGAACATTGTTGTGTATTTGATTTCAGCTTCATAAAGCAAACTGTCATGAGATTTCAGAACCAAGACCACAACTTAGATTACATTAACATGAAAATTTTGAAGAAAAAAAAGAAACAAATAGGCCTTTCCGATAAATGTCACATATCGTGACGTATATTGGCGTATATTGGCGCAAATTGGCGCAAATTGGCTCATAGGGCTTTGTCGGAGTACGGCGAGGCCTTGCCGTAGATTCGGGGTGGTCGGAGTACGGCGAAGCGGGTTGGTCGGAGTTCGGCGTCGACGTAGACGTATTGTCGGCGTTGGGTTCTGTCACGCCCCGCTTCCCAATAACATGGAGGCGAAGCGTGAGAAGGTCCGCACGGACTTGAAGCTGCAAAGCCGCAAGTCCGATAAGCGTCAAATAAAACGAAGTAGCAGGTCCCTGTAATATGACTCAGAACAACAATAACAATAATAGGAAAAGAGAGACAATAATATAACATTATTCCAACTCATAGTCCAACAAAAGTCCAACAACCAGAAATGCCACCAGGCAACAAAAGAGTCAAAAGTAAAAGGCCTAGCATGGCCAACAGAGTCTAACAAAACGGTGCTACTCACCGACAACCACAGCTTATAAGGAAAAGTACGTGAGGTCTCTAAGATTGATCACCGGTGTCCTCGTACTCCACGTCACCAACAGGTTCGGGCACGAACTCCACGAACTCGTCACCCTCCGCAACTGTCTCTGGCTTAGCAACTAACATGCGTTACCCAAAGAGAAGGGGCACATGTCAGCAAGTCTAAAAGACTTGTGCAAGGAAACTATAAAAGTAAAGCAACCTAACAGTTCTAAAGTAAAGTATGACATGGATATAAAATGACGAATGACATGGCATGGCAAGTAAACAAGTAAAAGACAAGTACTGGAATTGTAATCACGTCGTGCACAGAGATTCCGCCCTTTGGCTAGAGTGGCTGTACGGGCCAACTCTTACGCTCAAGTGACCGTTTATCCCTACCCCTCCACGTGTGTCGAGCCAGGGCATTACCCCCGAACACGGAATGCTCGCTTCTGGATCACGAGCCAGGAAGTGTTTTTAACACGGATGGCGTAGGGTTATGCCCGCATAACGGGTGCCTAGCCGGTAACACGGAAACATGGATTTGTTGGATATGGAAGACGTTTGTACACCCTTGTGGGGGATGTACGAGGGAATACGGACCGCGAACGTCGCGCACACGAAGTCGTGTGCAAAGGGAATCTGTTCCCTTGCGGAGAGGATCTCTGGATGAGTGGCAAAGTCGCATTATATATGCATAAGTGCATGCGACATATGGCTAATAAAGGGGGAATATCTTAAGCTTATGTTGTACCATGCATATGGTACAACTTAAGCTTATAATGTGCCATGTATCATGGTACACCTTAATTAAGTTGTTCCAAAGGAACAACTTACCCTAAAATAACTACCTTGGGGGCTATAAATAAGACCCAAGGGTAAGCCATTTCTAACACCATTTGCATGGAATTCATGCATGCAACTTCATTCTAGCGAAGCTCTGCAGAAATCCTTCATCTCCTCTATCCAAGTTCTTAATCTAAAGTAGAGATTTAGATTGTGGATTTAGTAGCCTTACTCCGTTCGTGAGTAGACTCGATCCGTCGTGGCGAATCCGAAGGCGAAGTTCGTAGACTACCGTGCCGCGTACGCAAGCGTAAGTCTCAACTTCATTTATCGATCCTAACTCTGTTTTGGCAGGATCCTACATTGGTATCAGAGCCATATGGGTTCGCCCCGGTCAAACCACCGCCCCGTCGAAACTATGAACGAGTCGTTGTCTTTTTCACGAATGGGTCTCCTACTATTACGGATATAGTAGGAACGCTTCGTGACGAAGAGAACGCAGCGGTTGTTCTTTTCACGTTAGGGTCTCCTATCATTATGGATATGGTAGGAACTCTCCGTGACGGGAAGAACCGACCGTTCACGTAGTATGTTAATTTTCTTTTTTTTTTGGCACACTGCCATTAGGAAATAACTAATTTCTCGACGAACGGGTGCTTCATCGACGAACGGGTGCTTCATCGAGGAAGATGATGGTAGTTATTTCCATCGGGTAAGAGGAAATTGGTGCATGTGAACCATGGCCAAATGGGCTATGAAGGCTATGCACCCCCCCTCCACTTGCGGAGGGGGTTGGCTACGGCCAATAACCGCCGGCGACCACCCCATCAAGGGGGAGGAGTATGTGCGGCAACCCCGTTCAAAGGGGGTGGCCGGCCATGGCCAAAGGGGCCATGGCCTGCCAATGCCAAATGGCCTTGGCCATGACCGGCCAAGGCCAGGCCGGCAGTGGCCGGCCAAGGCCAGGCCGGCAATGGCCGGCCTTGGCCAAGGCCTGCCGGCCTGGCCGGGCCTGGCTGGCCAGGCCGGCCCTGGCAGTGGCCAGGTCTGGCCAGGCGGCCCTGGCAGAGGCCAGGGCCGGCTGGCCTGCCCTGGCAGAGGTCAGGGCCAATGCCCTGGCCTCGGCCAGGGCCTGGCCGGCCTTGGCCGGCCTCGGCCAGGGCAGAGGCCCTGGCCGAGGGGGCCAAGGCCCTTGGCCGGCCAGGGCAGAGGCCCTGGCCGGCCCTTGGCCAAGCCCCGGCCAGGGCAGAGGCCCTGGCCGGGAAGAAGTTAGCAATTCAAAAATTGGTCGACCAATTTAGTGTTTTTGGTCGACCAATCCGACAGATGGTCTGGGTCGATTGCAAACTTGCCAAATGACCCATACGGGGTAACAAAAGGCCTTGGTCAAACTCGAATGTGTCGATTAGTCCATACGGGGCTAACCACAGTGCCGACTAGTTCATACGGGACTAACGTTTTAATGAAGTTTTTCTTTGGGCTCTACTCCTTGAAGACTAGCCATAGTGCTCTACTTCATGCGAGATTAGCCAAGTCATTGTGCTCTACTCTACGGAGATTAGCCAATGTACTTATGAAATTGTGCTCTACTCCTTGAAGATTAGCCTTAGTGCTCTACTTCATGCGAGATTAGCCATGTCATTGTGCTCTACTCTACGGAGATTAGCCAATGTACTTATGACGTTGTGCTCTACTCTACGAAGATTAGCCAATGTATTTTAAATTTTTGAAAAATACGTTTTTCAAAAACGCTTTTCCGCTGCAAAGTACTATAAGAGTACTAACATTTGATAAAGTGAGGGAGAAATATTGAAAGTTACTCTAAATGGTGATTGGAAACATAGTGACCTTTCCGACTCTAGAGTAACATCTTCAATATTTTTCGAAAGTAACTTATCAAATTATGAGTATCATTCCAAGTGGGAGTTGATTTTAGAACTATCCATATGGGATATTCTATTATCATTTCAAGTGGGAATTATATTTGAAAAATACGTTTTCAAACTCGTTTTTCCGCTGCTAGTACTATAAGAGTACTATTGTTTGATAAGTGATGGGGGAATATTGAAGGTTGTTCTAGATGGTGATTGGAATCATAGAGACCTTTTCGATTCTAGAACAACATCTTCAATATTTTTCGAAAGTAACTTATCAAATATAATATAATTCCAAGTGGGATTTGAATTTTTAGAACTATCCAAATGGGATACTCTATTATCATTTCAAATGGGAGTTATATTTTAAGAATTTTTTATGCAATGTTTTGATCGAACCTTCGGTTTTTATGTCTTTTGCAGCATTTTAAAAGTAAAATGTCTTCCGCTTCAAAGAATATTGTCGCTGAGTTAAACAAATGTGAAAAACTCAACAGCGATAATTACAAACTTTGGTCCATTAAGATACAATACGTTCTAGAGGAGCAAGAAGTGCTCGAAACTCTAAAGAACGTTATGATTGAACCGGAGTTGGGCACTACGGCCCAACACCGAAGAGACAAGGAAGCTTTTGATACTTGGTCTCGGAAGAATAAGATAGCGCGCATTACGTTATTAAGCAGTATGGCTGATGACATAATGCACATCTTCCGAGAACGTGACCTAGCCATGGACATATGGTCCAAGCTAGAGGAGAAGTTCGGTGGCACATCGGTGTCCAAACTTCGCGCCTTAACTATAAAGTTCGATACATATAAGAAACGTCCAGATCATTCCATGGGGAAACATCTGCGACATATGGCGAACCTTATCTCAGATTTAAAGGACGCAGGTCATGTGCTCACGGATGAGCAACAAATCCAAGCAGTCATACGTTCCTTACCAAATGGGTGGGATTAGATGAAGATGCATCTCACTCATAATGAGAGCATAAAGACCTTCAACGATGTTTCCAAGCACCTCGAATTAGAGAAAGAGCGGCTTGCGGCTGCCAAGTGTAACGGCCGGTATTCTTCTAGGCGTATTATTATTGTATGCCCGTATTTCCATCCGGATATTTTTGTGCGCGAGTTCTTTGTGTGTCGACGCGAGCGCGTCTCGGATGACTTTTAATTTTCATGGCGCGATTAATTAACTTTAACCCTGATTAATTACACTAATTATTTACCCTAATTAGATTAACCCCAATCAAATACTGTTTAAACTTTAATCTCAATTAAATTGCTAATTAACCCTACATTCATACCCACCGTTTGGGGTAGTTCAGATCCAACACTACATTGAAGTTTCTCCCCCACCTCCAGCCCTTCTTTCCATCAATCTGTTCCCCTTCACTCCCCTTCACTGTTGTATTTCAACAGCAGCATGGAACGTTGCCGACAACAACCTCTCTCTGCAAACCCTCTACCTCCCTGCAAAATTCTCCAAACCAATTTCAGCCCTCCAACAAATTCAATCAAATCCCAAACTCAAAACAAAGAGGGAAAAATCTGAAATTGTTTCAGATTCATCTCAGATCCAAACCAAACAAATCCAGATTCGAAAATCAACCAAAAACACAAATCTGAAATTGTTTCAGATTCAAACAGATTGTGTTTCAAACCCAAAATCAAAGAAACCCCAAACCCTCCATTCCATCTTCATCTCCTCATCCTCCACCCTCACCCTCAGTCGCCCGTCGCCCTTGCGCCAGCCGCCGCCGCCGTACGGATCCGCCGCCCCGCCGTCCGACGCACAGCCGCCGTCGCGCGCAGCTCCGGAGCCCGCGCCGCCGCCATCGCCGGATCCCGCCGCCCCATCCGCCGTGGCCCCCTCCTCCCCTCCGCGCGTGAAGGTGAGAACCCCCCCCCCCCCGCGTGAGTCCTCTCCCCTGCGCGTGGTTTCGATTGCTGCAAATGAAATCAAAGCAAAAAAAAGAAAGAAACAAAAAGAAGAAGAAAACGAAGTGACAGAGAGAGGGAGAAAGTGTGCAGCCTTGACTCTTGAGATTAAAGAAGGGAAAGAAAGAAAGAGAGGTTTAATGAATAAGAAATTAAAGAGCACGGCCTTGGTAAGAAAAGGAGAGACATGGTTAATAATAGGGGATGGTGAAAGTAATATTAAAATGATTTAAAGGAGACAACCCTATTAATAGGAATGAGAGAGAGGGGATGATATTATCATATATAGTATTATAATTGGAGTAGGTAGGATTGGTGAACATGATGATTAATGATTAACCAGGTAATACTAACATGATAATAACCCTATCAATAATTGGTATTAGGTTGGTTAATAGATTGTTAGTGATAAATCTAATCTCAGCAAGTTAGATTAATTCAACATGTTATTACTTGTTTAATAATGTTAGTGTAAAAATATTAGTATAAATAAGGTGTACCCTATTAGTATAACACAATACAAACATCACCCTAGCCAACGAACCCAGTAAAATTAGACGAACCCACTTTAAGGAATAACTTGATATTTTGATTATTTCACAGAAATCTAATTTAGTGATTTGTTTACCCAAAACAGCGAATCGGACTCACCGTAACGTAACGCTCGAACCCACGACAACCGATACCACCGGAAACAGGCAAGTGATACTTGCCAGTAATTGTTTAGGCCATGTTTTAGGCCAATTTGTAAAATTGTGTAAAAGAGACTAGGCGGTGAAATGATAGTCGCCTAAACGCCCTATTTGATCTAGTTTGACAACGAAACTAGATCCGACACTTTACCTGCTTTCATTCATGCTGTCATGCCATGTTTAATTTCAATTAACGGTACGCAATTTATCTGCTCATTGCCATGTCATTGCATGCATTTAATGTTCTTCGTGATTGAGTAGCACACGCTACAAACGTTATTACTATTGAGGCTAGGCACCTGCTTTGCGGGCACAACCCTATGCCAAAAACACTTCCTGGCTCGTGATCCAGAAGCGAGCACAGTGTTGTTGGGAAACCAACGCTCGATACACGTGGAGGGGTAGGGTTAAGCGATCACTTGAGCGTAGAAGTGTGCCCGTACAGCCACTTCAGCCAAAAGGCGTAAACCCTGTGCACATCGTGAATACAAGCTAATCGTGAAATCGTGAAATCGTGAAATAGTGATTTGTAGCTTTCTGCTACGACGTGCTTAATTATTTTTATCTTGTTAATTTAATTGTTGCACTCTTTTAATGTCATGACATATCATCATTGTAGAACTGCTAGTTGCATTATTTTATTTGTATCCTTGCACAAAAGTTCTCCGCTTCCCTTGGGAGACTTTTGCTGACATGTGCCCTTTTCTCTTTGGGTGTCACATGTCAGGGTTTGAGACAGAGCAGGTTGCTGAGGACGAGCAGTTCGTTGAGGCTGAGTTCGAGGTCCCTGCAGAGACCGAGTTCGAGGACACGGGTGACCAGTCCTAGACTCGTTTGGAGTCTCCCCTTAGTTGTTACTTTCCTTAGTTGTTGTTAGGTTTCGGTGCGTAGCACCTATCTCTCGTTGTTTTGTTTGGCCATGCTTTAGGCCTTGTTCAAACTCATACTTTTGTGACTATTCTGTGATGTAATATTTGTTGGATGTTGTTGGTGGATATTTTTCTTATCTGCTTTATTATTGTTGTTGTTTCGTCGCAATGCAAGGACCTGCTACCTTTCGAAATTTTTTTACAGACGCTTATCAGACTGCAGCTTCACAGCTCCACGTCTGAGCGGACCTCCTCACGTCTCGCCTTCCATATTAGGGAAGCGGGGCGTGACAGGTTTTAGTGGTGGCCCATGCAGGTCCTCTTCTCTTTGCATCTGCGAAATATCGGAACAACAATAATGATAACAACATCCATTTAAATACTCGGAACATTCGAGTCATGATTAAGTCTAATCTGAACATTTCCTTGTCTTAGATGGCCGGTAGACGCATCACCCGAGGAGCTGGTAGTGGATCTGGAGCTGGTGGTGGAGCAGGACGTGTTGCGGATGACGATAGAGAACCCACCACGAGGGAGATGATGCGGATGATGCAGCAGATGATGCACGTTCAGCAGGGCATGCTTCAGAATGCCCCTCGCTTCGAGCCGGGAGCGAAGCAGTTTCGAGAGCTGGGCCCGTCATATTTCACTGGGTCAGAAGGATCATTAGCTGCGGATGAATGGATGAAGAACACCGAGGATAACCTGCATCTCTCGAAGGTTAACCCGGCTGGATGGGTTGACTTAGTGAAGAAGCAACTGAAGGACAATGCCCGCAGTTGGTGGGAGTCAGAAGAGCAGCTGTTGGCGAAGCCTATCCCCTGGGCCACTTTTAAGACGAGATTTAATGATGAGTATTTCCCTCGAGCTGCCAAGAGGGAGCTGATGCAGCAGTTTATCAATCTGAAGCAAGGGAATCTGACGGTGGACCAGTACCACCAAGAGTTCATGAAACTGAGTCGCTTTGCGCCGAAGATGGTAGAGACTGATGAGGATCGAGCTCAGAAATTCTTACAAGGTTTATCTTTGGAGCTGCAGAGTCTGATTTCCTCTTCGGACTTAGACTCCTACCAGAAGTTGCTGATAGCTGCCAAGAGGCAGGAGCTGATTGCCAATCAGAAGAGAGGACAGTATTCAGGTGCTGGGAAGAGGTCTATGGAGCAGGCTAGAGCTGTGGTTAGGCCTGGGTTCAAGCCTAATCAGTCCGTGCAGTTTAAGAGGCCAGGTGGGCCTACTCCGAAGTTGTGCCATTTTTGTGGCAAGGCTGGTCATGTGAAGGAGCAGTGTAGGAGATTCTTGGGCCAGTGCTTAGTTTGTGGTGACGCTACACATGCATTGAAGGACTGTCCGAGAACTAAGCAACTGTGGAAGGCACCAGATGGAGTTCAGCAGCAAAGAGCTCCAGTGGCTGCTGGACGTGGAGCGCCTCTCATTCCCCAGAAGCAGGCTTTTCAGCAAGCCGTTCAGCCTAAGAGACAAGCCTTCACGATGACTGCATTGGAGGCGGAGACTGAGGACGGAGTTATTGCAGGTAACTTCTATACTAGTCTTCCTTATTTATGCATTGTATTTGATTAGTTATATCCATGTTAATTTAGTTACATATTACTCTTAGGTGTCATCTTAGTTTCATCTCACCCGGCCTTGACCCTGTTCGATTCTGGAGCTTCCATGTGCATCCTATCTCGGAAGTTCGTAGTCGAACACTCGATACCCACCTATACACTTCCCAAGTGTTGGAACATTACGACTGGGAATGGTGTAGTGAAGGTTGCACTGGGATGTAAACCGTGCCCGTTGGTGATTAGTGGACATGAACTATATGCTAATTTCATCGTCCATGACCTATCCAACTTTGATGCTATTCTTGGCATTGACTGGTTAGGAGCTTTTTATGCCACGATCGACTGTCACCGGAAGAAAGTGGTGTTCGAAATTCCCGACCATCCAGTGTTTGAGTTTGTCGGTGGAGGACGTTCGCTTGGACCTGTCAAGTTCCGAGCCCAGCCTTACCGATTGATCATTGCATCTATGATTGTTGAACCAGAGAAGCCTGCAGTAGTGAGAGATTTCGAAGACGTCTTCCCTGAAGACATTTCTGGACTGCCGCCCGATCGAGCGTTGGAGTTCGGCATCGATCTTATGCCAGGAGCTCAACCAATTTCGAAGGCGCCGTACCGTATGGCTCCTGCAGAATTAGAAGAGTTGAGGAAGCAGTTGGATGAGCTACTACAGAAGGGTTTCATTCATCCCAGCGTATCTCCCTGGGGTGCACCCGTCTTGCTAGTGAAGAAGAAAGATGGCTCGAGAAGAATGTGTATTGATTATCGGGAGTTGAATCAGATCACAATAAAGAACAAGTACCCGCTGCCTCGCATTGATGATATCTTCGATCAGCTTGGTGGATCGAGGGTTTTTTCGAAGTTAGATCTCCGGAGCGGATACCATCAAGTCAGAGTCAAGAAGGAAGATGTACTCAAGACCGCTTTTCGGACTAAGTACGGGCATTATGAGTTCGTTGTCATGCCATTCGGTGTGACCAACGCTCCTGCTGTGTTCATGAATCTCATGAACATTATCTTTTACGACTTCCTCGACAAGTTCGTGGTGATTTTCATAGACGACATCTTGGTGTACTCGAAGAGCGAGGAAGAGCATGCAGAACATTTGAAGATAGTGTTGGAGACGCTCCGTCACCATAGACTGTATGCCAAGTACAGCAAATGCGAATTCTGGCTGGATAGAATTGCATTTCTTGGGCATGTAGTATCGGGAGCTGGAATCTCGGTGGATCCGGAGAAGGTCAAAGCAGTTAGTGAATGGCCTACACCTCGATCGGCATCGGACATCAGGAGTTTCCTTGGATTGACTGGATACTACCGCAGATTTATCAAGGATTTCTCGAAGATAGCTGAGCCGATGACGAAATTGACTAGGAAGGATGTTAAGTTCAGTTGGTCAGACTCTTGTGAGCAAGCTTTTTCTACCTTGAAGGAGAGACTGACTACTGCACCAGTCTTAGCTATTCCAGACCGAAGCGGAGGCTTCGAGATTTTCTGCGACGCATCAGGCAAGGGACTTGGATGCGTTCTGCACCAGCACAATCATGTGGTCGCTTATGCTTCGCGACAATTGAAGGTCCATGAGAAGAATTATCCGACTCACGACTTGGAGTTAGCCGCCGTCATCTTTGCTTTGAAAATTTGGCGACATTTCTTACTGAGTGAAAAAGTGAAAATCTTCACTGATCACAAAAGTTTGAAATATATATTCACCCAGAAGGAGTTGAATATGAGACAGCGTAGATGGTTGGAATTGATGGCAGACTACGACATCGATCTTCAGTATCATCCAGGGAAGGTGAATGTCGTACCGGATGCCTTAAGTCGACTGCCCGAAGTGATGATTCTCACAGCTCAGTGGAGATTGCAGCAGGATCTGCGAAGGATGAATGTTGAAGCTGTACTACCGGGAGTCACATCGTCGTTGATGAACATGCAGATTCAATCGACGATTGTGGATCGAATCAAGACTGCTCAAGCTGGAGATGCTAAGTTGAAGAAGATCAGAGAACAAGTCGAAGCAGGACTTCGAACAGATTTTCTGATTCACGCGGATGGATCTTTGAGATATGGTAGCAGGATCTGCGTACCTGCAGGAGATATCAGAGAAGAGTTGATGAATGAGGCTCACAGTTCGCCTTATTCTATTCATCCTGGAGGTACTAAGATGTACAAAGATCTTCGACAGAATTTCTGGTGGCATGGGATGAAGAGAAGTGTGGCACGGAGCGTTGCCAAGTGCCTCGTGTGTCAGCAAGTGAAAGCTGAACATCATCGTACTGCTGGACTATTGCAACCTCTGCCGATTTCCGAGTGGAAGTGGCAGCACATCACGATGGACTTCGTGACTGGCTTACCTCGGAGCACCAAACAGAATGACGCGATCTGGGTCATCGTGGATCGATTGACCAAGTCCGCGCACTTTATACCTTTCCGAGTTGGGCAATCCACGGAGATATTAGCAAGGAAGTATATGGAGGTAATGACCTAACTCATACCTTAATAATTTCCTTCTAGTACTAGTCGTAATGTGAATTATGTCATGTAGGAGATCGTGCGCTTGCATGGAGTCCCTGTGAGCATCGTATCAGATCGTGATACGAGGTTCACATCTCAGTTCTGGAAGAGTCTGCAGACCAATCTGGGTACCAGTCTGAAGTTCAGTACTGCGTATCACCCGCAGACGGATGGACAGTCGGAGCGCACTATTCAGATATTGGAGGATATGTTAAGAGCTTGCATGTTGGACCTCAAGGGTTCGTGGGAGGATCACCTGCACCTGGTGGAGTTTTCCTACAATAATAGCTACCAGGCGAGCATTGGCATGGCGCCATTTGCTGCTCTCTACGGAAGGAAATGTCGATCGCCACTGAGTTGGGATGACGTAGGCGATAGAGAGCTCTTGGGGCCAGAGATGATAGTAGAAGCAGTTGATGTTGTGCGAGATATCAGGGACAAGCTTCGGATCGCTCAGGACCGTTATAAGCATTGGGCTGATGCTAAACGGCGTCCTTTGGAGTTTCAGCCGGGAGATCATGTGTTCCTGAAGATCTCACCAAATCGAGGAGTGATTCGATTTGGGAAGAGAGGCAAGCTTAGTCCGAGATTTATTGGACCCTTCGATGTGCTGGAGCGAGTTGGAGAGGTAGCATATCGCTTAGCCTTGCCACCGTCCTTAGTGGGAGTACATGACGTCTTTCATGTGTCCCAGCTCCGTCGTTATATCAGCGACCCTTCTCATGCTGTGGACTACTCTGAGATTACTGTTCGGCCAGATCTGACGTACGAACAGCAACCGGTGGAGATCTTGGATCGACGTCAGAAAGTTTTTAGGACCAAGACTGTTGATCTAGTCAGGGTGATGTGGCGTCATGACTCGCCAGGAGAGTCTACCTGGGAGCGGGAAGATGAGATACGGGAGCGTTACCCATATTTGTTCCCTACTCTTTAGTGGATAAGAATTCCAAGGACGGAATTTTCTTAAGGTGGGTAGAATGTAACGGCCGGTATTCTTCTAGGCGTATTATTATTGTATGCCCGTATTTCCATCCGGATATTTTTGTGCGCGAGTTCTTTGTGTGTCGACGCGAGCGCGTCTCGGATGACTTTTAATTTTCATGGCGCGATTAATTAACTTTAACCCTGATTAATTACACTAATTATTTACCCTAATTAGATTAACCCCAATCAAATACTGTTTAAACTTTAATCTCAATTAAATTGCTAATTAACCCTACATTCATACCCACCGTTTGGGGTAGTTCAGATCCAACACTACATTGAAGTTTCTCCCCCACCTCCAGCCCTTCTTTCCATCAATCTGTTCCCCTTCACTCCCCTTCACTGTTGTATTTCAACAGCAGCATGGAACGTTGCCGACAACAACCTCTCTCTGCAAACCCTCTACCTCCCTGCAAAATTCTCCAAACCAATTTCAGCCCTCCAACAAATTCAATCAAATCCCAAACTCAAAACAAAGAGGGAAAAATCTGAAATTGTTTCAGATTCATCTCAGATCCAAACCAAACAAATCCAGATTCGAAAATCAACCAAAAACACAAATCTGAAATTGTTTCAGATTCAAACAGATTGTGTTTCAAACCCAAAATCAAAGAAACCCCAAACCCTCCATTCCATCTTCATCTCCTCATCCTCCACCCTCACCCTCAGTCGCCCGTCGCCCTTGCGCCAGCCGCCGCCGCCGTACGGATCCGCCGCCCCGCCGTCCGACGCACAGCCGCCGTCGCGCGCAGCTCCGGAGCCCGCGCCGCCGCCATCGCCGGATCCCGCCGCCCCATCCGCCGTGGCCCCCTCCTCCCCTCCGCGCGTGAAGGTGAGAACCCCCCCCCCCCCCCCCCCGCGTGAGTCCTCTCCCCTGCGCGTGGTTTCGATTGCTGCAAATGAAATCAAAGCAAAAAAAAGAAAGAAACAAAAAGAAGAAGAAAACGAAGTGACAGAGAGAGGGAGAAAGTGTGCAGCCTTGACTCTTGAGATTAAAGAAGGGAAAGAAAGAAAGAGAGGTTTAATGAATAAGAAATTAAAGAGCACGGCCTTGGTAAGAAAAGGAGAGACATGGTTAATAATAGGGGATGGTGAAAGTAATATTAAAATGATTTAAAGGAGACAACCCTATTAATAGGAATGAGAGAGAGGGGATGATATTATCATATATAGTATTATAATTGGAGTAGGTAGGATTGGTGAACATGATGATTAATGATTAACCAGGTAATACTAACATGATAATAACCCTATCAATAATTGGTATTAGGTTGGTTAATAGATTGTTAGTGATAAATCTAATCTCAGCAAGTTAGATTAATTCAACATGTTATTACTTGTTTAATAATGTTAGTGTAAAAATATTAGTATAAATAAGGTGTACCCTATTAGTATAACACAATACAAACATCACCCTAGCCAACGAACCCAGTAAAATTAGACGAACCCACTTTAAGGAATAACTTGATATTTTGATTATTTCACAGAAATCTAATTTAGTGATTTGTTTACCCAAAACAGCGAATCGGACTCACCGTAACGTAACGCTCGAACCCACGACAACCGATACCACCGGAAACAGGCAAGTGATACTTGCCAGTAATTGTTTAGGCCATGTTTTAGGCCAATTTGTAAAATTGTGTAAAAGAGACTAGGCGGTGAAATGATAGTCGCCTAAACGCCCTATTTGATCTAGTTTGACAACGAAACTAGATCCGACACTTTACCTGCTTTCATTCATGCTGTCATGCCATGTTTAATTTCAATTAACGGTACGCAATTTATCTGCTCATTGCCATGTCATTGCATGCATTTAATGTTCTTCGTGATTGAGTAGCACACGCTACAAACGTTATTACTATTGAGGCTAGGCACCTGCTTTGCGGGCACAACCCTATGCCAAAAACACTTCCTGGCTCGTGATCCAGAAGCGAGCACAGTGTTGTTGGGAAACCAACGCTCGATACACGTGGAGGGGTAGGGTTAAGCGATCACTTGAGCGTAGAAGTGTGCCCGTACAGCCACTTCAGCCAAAAGGCGTAAACCCTGTGCACATCGTGAATACAAGCTAATCGTGAAATCGTGAAATCGTGAAATAGTGATTTGTAGCTTTCTGCTACGACGTGCTTAATTATTTTTATCTTGTTAATTTAATTGTTGCACTCTTTTAATGTCATGACATATCATCATTGTAGAACTGCTAGTTGCATTATTTTATTTGTATCCTTGCACAAAAGTTCTCCGCTTCCCTTGGGAGACTTTTGCTGACATGTGCCCTTTTCTCTTTGGGTGTCACATGTCAGGGTTTGAGACAGAGCAGGTTGCTGAGGACGAGCAGTTCGTTGAGGCTGAGTTCGAGGTCCCTGCAGAGACCGAGTTCGAGGACACGGGTGACCAGTCCTAGACTCGTTTGGAGTCTCCCCTTAGTTGTTACTTTCCTTAGTTGTTGTTAGGTTTCGGTGCGTAGCACCTATCTCTCGTTGTTTTGTTTGGCCATGCTTTAGGCCTTGTTCAAACTCATACTTTTGTGACTATTCTGTGATGTAATATTTGTTGGATGTTGTTGGTGGATATTTTTCTTATCTGCTTTATTATTGTTGTTGTTTCGTCGCAATGCAAGGACCTGCTACCTTTCGAAATTTTTTTACAGACGCTTATCAGACTGCAACTTCACAGCTCCACGTCTGAGCGGACCTCCTCACGTCTCGCCTTCCATATTAGGGAAGCGGGGCGTGACACCAAGCCTAGTGCAGAAGTGCACATGGTTGCTAGTTCCTCACACGGGGGAAAGAAACATAAAGATCGTTCGAAGTCTTCTAATGAACGTAATAAGCAACCTGAGTCTACCAAGGAACCCAAACATAAGGGTGGGCACAAGAAATGGTACAAGAAGAAAGACTTGAAAAAGATCAAGTGCTTCAAGTGTAACAAGCTCGGTCACTATGCTCGTTCGTGTACGAGTGGAAGTGACGAGGTAACTTGTAATACTAGTTACATATGTGTTTCTAGTTCACTATTTCTTGTGGAATCTAATCCATTTTGGGATAATTGATTCAGGTGCCACCGACCACATAGCAAAGGACAGACGGTCCTTCGTGGAGTATCACCGGATACTCAAGGAATGAAGTGGATCAATGTAGGAAACAACACACGTGTTGAAGTGAAAGGCGTTGGAACTCGCAAGCTTGTCTTGGACAACGGCCGCACTATCCTACTTCATGATGTTCTCTTCATTCCATATATTCAAAGGAATATTAAAACTGTGGTCAATTTATTGGGTCTTGGTTAATAGTTGGTTCCTTCATGTTTGTAATATGGACCTATTTTTGTAATAATTCCTTTATTGGTACTGAGTTTGTATTTCAAAGGATTTATTGTAATAAGTACAATGTATAATTCCTCATGTAATGAAAATTTCCGTGTGACAAATTCTTTGACTAATGAGTCTAATATAATTTGTTGGCACACAAGGCTTGGTCATATTGGACCAACGCGTTTGGATAGACTTGCCAAACGTGGCCTTCTATCCAATGTTTCAAAGGTTGAAATGTCGACCTGCAAACATTGCCTTGTGAGGAAATCTTGTCGCAAGCAGTTTGGAACCGGCACAAGGGCCGAGGTTCCATTACAGCTTATCCATTCGGACATATGTCGTCCGATGAATGTCAAGACAAGACGCGGGAAGTCCTATTTCATCACTTTTATTGATGATTTCACCCGATTCGGTCATATCTATTTGATATCCCACAAAAGTGAAAGCACTAAACCTGCTTTAAAAACTATATGAGTTTAGTGGAGAATCAATTAGATCGCAAGATTAAGGTCGTGCGAACCGATAGGGGCGGTGAATATCAATCAACAAGTTTAAAGGAACTTTGTGATGAAAAAGGCATAGTACATCAGGTAACTATGCCTTATACTCCTCAACAAATTGGTGTTGCAGGTATAGGACTTTAATGAAAAATGGTCCGTTCAATGATGGCGCAAGCTAACTTGCCAATCACCTTTTGGGGTGATGCATTATTGACAACCGTTTTCATTTTAAACCGCGTACCCTCGAAATCAGTTAGCTCCACTCCTTATGAGTTGTGGAACCAAAGGTCTCCTGACTTAAACATTTTTACCTTGAGTTTGTGCATTCAACGCACATATTTCCTCCCTTAAGTATGGCAAACTTGGGCCAAGGGGAAGGAAATGTATCTTTATACGATACGCAGAAAACTCCAAAGGTTATGTTTTTGTTAGTCAGGAAGACAATGGTGGGCTAATTGAGTTTGAGTCGAGGGATGTCACTTTCTTGGAAAACGAGTTTCCAAGACAGGGCGAGATAAGTCAGAGTTTATCTCTATTTGAGATTTATGATCAAGAAGGATTACCTCATTCGAGTGGGAGAATTCTTGGTGAAAACGAAAATACTTTTTAACCTTCACCAATGGATTATACGAATGACGATTATCCTATTCCATACGGGAATAATGATCCAAGTGGGAGCAATTCTAACAACATTTCAAGTGGGAGTGATATTAGAATTGATCTAAATTCGAGTCAACAAGGACTTGAAGAATCTCAAATATGCCGCATCATGCCCTGCAAAAGACAAATGGATGGAAGCGATGAAGGAGGAATTGAACTCCATGAAAGTTAACCAAGTCTGGGACTTAGTTAACTCACCCAGAGGACATAGAGCAATTGGGAACAAATGGGTTCTCAAGATCAAGCATAAGGCTGATGGCTCTATAGATAGATATAAAGCTCGCCTTGTCGCGAAAGGTTTTACGCAACAGGAAGGGATAGACTACGAAGAAAACTTCTCACCTGTTGTGCGTTTTACCTTGATTCGCATGATTCTGACAATGGTAGCTTGCTTATACCTCGAATTACATCAGATGGATGTAAAGACTGCCTTTCTCAATGGAGAATTGGACGAGGAGATCTATATGGAACAACCAACAGGGTTTGTAAAAGAAGGAAACGAACATAAGGTTTGTAAACTTCGTAAATCCATATATGGTCTTAAACAATCCTCGAGGCAATGGTATATACGATTTCAAGAGGTTGTCTTATCAAATGGATTTTCCATACTTGATGAAGATAACTACGTATATATCAAGAGGATTAAAAGCAAGTATGTTATTATGTCTCTATATGTAGATGACATTTTAATAAACCAGAAATGACAAGGGCTTTGTGATGGATATCAAGGCTTGACTTTCATCAGTTTTGAGATGAAAGACATGGGGAAGCCACATATATCCTTGGAATTAAGATTTCAAGGAATCGTTCGAAGAAACTTCTTTCTCTTTCACAAGAGACTTATTTAAAAAAGGTTCTAGAACGGTTTAATATGTAGGACTGCAAGTCCAATTGATACTCCTATAAGCAGATGCGATAATTTATATCTGAAATCATGTCCAAAGAACCAAAAGGAAAAGGAAATTATGGAAAAAGTTCCATATTCCAGTGCAGTTGATAGTCTTATATACGCTATGATGCATACAAGACCGGACATCTGTTTTGCCGTTGGAATGGTAAGTCGTTACCAATCCAACCCAGGGCAAGAACACTGGAAAGCGGTTAAGATGATAATGCAGTATCTTAAAGGAACTGCAGTTTTGCAAAAGACTATGATAAAACCAAGAAGGTAGACATAAGGTACATATCTACGCATGAGATGATAGAGGATCAGCTTACGAAAGCGATCCCCAGAAATGTGTTTTATAAACACTTATCATCTCAAGGATTGCGTATGGGCTGAGTTGTACCAATATATATTCCCATGTCTAAGAAATGATCAAAATTAATAAAAGAATAAGTTCTTTTTCCAACATTGCATATGAATTTCTTAAGAAATGTTTGTGTACATTTTTGAAATCTCAGCTGAATTGTGTGTATGTCGGACAGATTAAGGTTGGCTCTCTCACATGAGCAACCGCCTTATCTTATCAGATGGATAAGATAGAGATGAGACTAGTTTAAAGTCAAAATCATTAGACGAATGATTTAGAGTCATGACTTAAACAAGATAGTCGAATGAAAGATCTGCATCATATGGATGCTTACAAAAGATCTGAGATCTGTATCACAAGGATATTTGAAAGAGATCTCATAGGATTTTTTAATCCTATCTGTCTTATGCAGGATGAGAGTCTGGGAATATTTCCTGAGTAGTAAGGGGACTCAAAAGATAGGCACTGTGGTGTCTGATCTTTCATCCGTACAACATCATTAAGACATACTCTCCCTGGGAAAGGAGTGATGTTGTAATACGTGTTCATACCACGTATGCATTTCAACCACTGAGTTAGTAGCAATAGTGTTTGCTATTATGTGAGACTCAAAGGCCATACGGGTCTTAACTCTTACCCTCAAGGACTCCAATTGGTTCCTTTAGATTTGACGAGATTATCGCTATCTTAGCGTGTTGCTAATGGGCTATGGTAATTCGGCTCGGTGGGGCACGTTAGAAAAGCGAATCAAGTCAAGATCAGAAGGTTCGCAAGAAGAGGAAGATTGATTTCATATTCGCATTTGGACTTTAATGATTCAAAGCTGGCCAGCCAATTGTAATCCAGATGGGATTCAATTGTTGAATATAAAGTATAAGAAATGTGAAGAAATAATCTAGGGTAAAGCATGCGTTGAACTACTCAACTTTGCACCTTCGAGGTCGTTGTGTATCTCTAACAAGTGCACAACAACAGACTCTACGCGCATGACGGTCGCACGGTCTATTTCTCGATATGATAGATGAAAGAACTAAGGGAAAGACGTTCTCTTACAATCCCCTCAAGTGTGAGTGGGAGATGTTGGATATGGAAGACGTTTGTACACCCTTGTGGGGGATGTACGAGGGAATACGGACCTCGAACGTCGTGCACACGAAGTCGTGTGCAAAGGGAATCTGTTCCCTTGCGGAGAGGATCTCTGGATGAGTGGCAAAGTCGCATTATATATGCATAAGTGCATGCGACATATGGCTAATAAAGGGGGAATATCTTAAGCTTATGTTGTACCATGTATATGGTACAACTTAAGCTTATAATGTGCCATGTATCATGGTACACCTTAATTAAGTTGTTCCAAAGGAACAACTTACCCTAAAATAACTACCTTGGGGGCTATAAATAAGACCCAAGGGTAAGCCATTTCTAACACCATTTGCATGGAATTCATGCATGCAACTTCATTCTAGCGAAGCTCTGCAGAAATCCTTCCTCTCCTCTATCCAAGTTCTTAATCTAAAGTAGAGATTTAGATTGTGGATTTAGTAGCCTTACTCCGTTCGTGAGTAGACTCGATCCGTCGTGGCGAATCCGAAGGCGAAGTTCGTAGACTACCGTGTCGCGTACGCAAGCGTAAGTCTCAACTTCATTTATCGATCCTAACTCTGTTTTGGCAGGATCCTACAGGATTGTACAAGTAGTGTAGCGTGTGCTACGATGCAAGTTTAACTAGGATGACATGTATGATGCAATGCATGGCAGTTAACAATTCAAATGCGTACAGTTAAGGAATTTAAGCATGACAGATATCAATGCATAAATGGTAGGGCAAGGTGTCGGATCTAGCTTCGTTGTCAAGCTAGATCACAAAGTTGCGCCTAGATCGCTATCATTTCACGATCTAGTCTCTTTCACGCTAGTACAAGGAATTGGCCTAAAAACATGGCCTAAAGAAGTGTTGGCAAGTTTCACTTGCCTGTTTTCGGTGATGTCTGTTGTCGTGGGTTCGTCTCGTCGAGCGTTACGTTATGGAACGATCGGTTATCTGTTTCGATTAAATATCTCTGAATTAGTTTCACTCCATCATATTTAAATAATAAATCATTTTATTAGGTTCTCTAACCTAGGGTGTTGTCCATATCATAATATTAAACCAATTATCTTACAACATGCTACTAGTAATGATTCTACTAACATATTAAGAGTAGTACCTTCTGTTGGAGTAAAAATATTCATGTCCAGCTAACAATAATATATTTATATAAGGCTTGCTAACATGAGTGATCCTAGACAACATTTCAGCTAACAACATATGTTACTGTTAAAGTATAAAATGTCCTCCTTTTGCATGGGTGAGACTGTTCACAAAGGCACTTACTGAAAAACTAGCAAAACTAACCTATCAATTTAACAAGCTATAGATTTATAGGGTACTGTTTGTATGGCAGCCTATTCATTTACCTTCAAGTCAAAAGCTTTAAGAGCTTTCCAAAGCACAGTGTACAGCTGCAACATATGTGGTATAAAGAACTTTAAAAACTATCCTATAGGAGATCACATGCTCACAGTTAACCTACAGTCTAGGCATATGTTTCAATACTTAACATATATAACTAATACTTCTTTTACTCTCCCAAATCAAGTGCACTACATAGGGTACGTCAACTGTGCATAAAGTGCACTACTTGTAAAAACATGCATTACTATCTTACTTTGGTTTCATTTCAAAATGTTGCAGCAACCCAAAAACTCAAGGAGAGCATCTCGCACAAGAAGCAAAAGGAGGAGGGGGTTCTTACCTCGCGTGACGGGAGGAGAGAGCGGCGATCTCGGCGGCTGGCGGTGTGGTCCGGCTACTTCGGGGGATGGTGGCGCGGCTGCTAGGGGTTGTTCGGCGTCGGGGACGTCGAAAAGAGGTGGCGCTGGTGTGTTTGCTGCGAAGGGGGCGCGAGCGAGGCGCTCTGCTGCGGGGTCTGAGCGACGCGATGAGCGCCGGACGTTGGACGTGAGTCTGATGGGGAAAACGCGCGCTAGGAGGCGCTGCTGGGCTTGGTCGCCAGGTGTTCGGCACTGGGTTGCAACGGACGGGGAGGAGTGGGCGTTTGCGGGTTGGGGCTGTGCGCGGCTGAGGATGGCCGGAGTGGGGGCATACAGCGTCGGGGAAAATTCGTTTGAGCTTTGGTTGGCTGTGGCGTACGGTTTTGTGTGTAGGCTTGGCTTTAAAAAATCTGTATGTGAGACCCTAGGTGATGGAGGAAGTCAGAGGGAGAGAAACGTGATGATATGATGGGCGACGTGGGGATGATGGTTGTTGCACAGTTAGAGAGGAGAGGGGGTACGGTTTTGATACGCCTGGTAGCTAGGGAAGATAATATTAAGCCAGATTTTATAAGATTTGATTCCCTTATAAAAAGAACTGAAGCATGATTAGAAATTATTAGTCAGTTGAGGCTTTGGGTTTTTAAAAATAATCTAATACTTATAAATTCATTAACCCAACACGTACAACCACTTTAAACGAAACAAAAATTTATATAAAATTATAAAATTATATTTTATAAATTTTGTAGTGAGAAAAGCAGATTGGTCCTCCTACGTCGAAAATTACTAAGAAAAATACCGGGGCGCTCGCGTTTCCGAGAGGATCGTGAATACGTGGTTCGGTCACGCGTCGGAACTACGGAATTACCATAATAAAACCAAATACGGAAATACGCACACGAATCAACATACGCACAAAAATACGTACGACCGGAAATGGCCGTTACAGGTTCCGACCACCCCGCTTCGCCGTACTCCGACCACCCCGAATCTACGGCAAGGCCTCGCCGTACTCCGACAAAGCCCCATGACCCAATATGTGCCAATTTGCGCCAATTTGCGCCAATTTGCGCCAATATACGCCAATATACGTCACATATCGTGACATATATGCGTATATTGGCGTATATTGGCGCAAATTGGCGCAAATTGGCTCATAGGGCTTTGTCGGAGTACGGCGAGGCCTTGCCGTAGATTCGGGGTGGTCGGAGTACGGCGAAGCGGGGGGGTCGGAGTTCGGCGTCGACGTAGACGTATATGCGGGATGTTGTCGGCGTTGGGTTGTGGGCTGGCGGTGATGAGCGGTGTCGAGGCTGTCGAGGGGAGTTCAAGGCGGTGCGAGGTGCTGGGCTTCGCTCGCCGGAGGGAGAACGCCGTCCTCTGCACTTGTTTTCGCAAGGGGATTTGATTTTGTTAGGTTTTAGTGTTTGGGAACGAAGAGGGTATTTTAGTCTCTTTTTTAAGGGGGTGTTATTCTAGCAAACTTTTTAAAATATGTGGTAGAAATTAAAACTCTTGGTTGACCGATGGTAGTTAGCCCATTTTCCCGGGGTGGGGGTGGGGGAGAGAAAATGTGAATAAAGAAAGGAAGAGATACCCCACTTGATATATAATTTTGGGAAGGGTGTTGGCATCGCTAACCTACCGTTGTACTCGTGCGCACAACTGCTTATTTACCAGTTTGCCATTCAAAATTTAAATCCCCCCCCAAAGGACCGTCTGGAAGAGAGGCGGCGAAGGGGCTAGTTTGTCGGAGAAGGAGAAGATGGCAGAGTGGAGGTGGCGGGGTTGTTGTTGTTGAATGAGGCAAAAGAGAGGGAGGGGCAGCCTCCCCGGAGGACCGTGTGGAAGAGAGGCGGCGAAGGAGCTGGTTTGTTGGAGAAGGAGAAGATGGCAGAGGGGAGGTGACGGGGTTGTTGTTGGATGAGGCAAAAGAGAGGGAGGGGCAATGGAGAGGGCTGGGAAAGAAGAAGATGGTCGGCATATGGGGAAGGATTCGATAGTCGGAGGAGTTGGTGACGGAGTGGCTGGAAAGGTCAAAGGTGGGACCGAAGGAGGGGAGGGGTCGGAGGGGCTGGGGAAACTGAAAAGGCTCGGCGGCGGAGATGGGGCTGGTGAATTTGATGTCGTTTAACTCACCGCGTATAAATGAGCATTTTTGGAATTTAAATTTGTTGTATGCTGTGAGTAAATTTGAATGACAAACTTGTAAATAAGTGGTATTTTGGTTTTGCGCACGGGCACGCCCCTTTGTTGGTAGTTAGGGAGAGGGGTGATGTAACTAACTCCACGAGTGTAGATTATAAAAGTTGATGAGCTTGTAATGCAAATGTTACGTTGAATTTGAATGCAAAACTCTTTGAGTTTTCTCCTCTAACTTTCTTTCTCTTCTCTCTCTCTCTCTTTTCTTTACATTTCTTTGAAGTTATTCTTTTTTGCTTAAATTTTCGCTTCTGTAACGGAATCAAGGGTTGCTGGCCGACAATGACAGCGACACGAGGAGGATGAGCAGCACGAGGAGTCGAGTTCCTCACAATCGAGATCAAGAGCAACGTCATATTCATCCAGCAATGATCCACAAGATCAGAATGAACATGCAGAATCAACACCTGGATCTGATCTTGTACGTTGTTGTGTTGGAATTAAGATGTGCAACTGAAAGAAAGAAGACAAAAATTATGAAGTTTGCTTCCACATATCACGCGTAAATTCACATCCCAACAAAAAACAACTAGGAAAACATTGCTAGAGCTACAAGCCCATTGCATTGACGGAAGACAATAACGCGAGCCATGAATTCCACGACGCAAATTCTGCAATAAGCTAATGCTATGGTACAAAAAGTCACAATAAGAACACTTTTAGGAGGGAGTAAATATAAAAGAAGAAGACAAAAAGACCATTGCTTTCACTAAATGGTTAACAAATTACAAACAAAAATTTACAATGGTCAGATGTGCCCGGTTGCAACTCTGGAGGGATCACCAAAAATCACTGCAGGAGCATGACCAAGAACCTTTGTCCATTTTGATGTCCTCAGCTCTCTCCATCATCACGTTTTAACCCTACGATCACAGCCAAACATAACTTGCTGCATTTTAGAATTTCGCATAGCATAAACTAGCAAACTAAAAACTGTGTAAGTGTGAAAATGCAGCATCGTTCTATGAAGATTTCATCAGACTACTACAATGGTTTCATACACCGGAGGGCAATCAATCTAACAGAATTGTTAACATTTGTATCATGTAGGGTTGAATCAACAGCGACAATGACAACAGATAATGAATGAAAAACGCTTGAATGTATAGGCGTCGCAAGGCAATGAACGTGCAAACTAATTAAGAAAGTCCAGTTTTTTCATTTCTTTTTTTCTTTTTTTATGTGAAGGGTGAGTATGCAGGAGTATTATAGAAGGAACATTTCACCACACAGGAATCATAGCGAAGGAAAAGTAATAATCAAACAATAGGTTGAAACATGTTTAAAGATTATGATGTGCAGGAACAAGAAATTTTTAGTCTACATATGCTTGTTAAAATTTTAAGCAGGTACAAAAATCAATAAAGCATTATTTGTACTCACTCAGATTTTGATTCTGATTCCTCATTGTCCACTGAATCCAGAGATGTAAGCTTTCCAAACGATTCTTTGGCGCCACTTGCAGCTTCACCAAAGAAGTCCTTAACTTTATCGAGAACAGTTTTAAGCTCTTCTGGACGAGGAAGCTGTAATATGTAATATTGATGAAATCAAGTTTCTAGAAATATTATCAAATCTCATGCACGTATTATACTACAATAGAAAAATGGAACATAGGTTTGTAGAAGTAGACCTTCCAACCCCGACTTCAGCAGTAGTATAAACTTGATAACATAGTCAAGACTCAAGTATTATGCCATCCAATTACTTTCTGGTTGTAAAAAGCATAAACCATGAAATATTCCCAGACTTAAGTTATCTAAACTACCATAATATATAACCGAATTTCCAAAAAAAACTACCATGGGTAACCCCCCCCCCCCCCCCACACCCACACACCCACACACACACCTGTTATTTTCCGGGTTTAAACACCTTGGGCTTGTGCTCCACTTTGGTAAGATATTGTCCGCTATGTGTCCGCACCGGTACCCGCACGGATTTAAACACGTGGGTTTTCCTCAAAAGGCCTCTTACCAATGGAATTCCCAAGCCACTATTTAAACGCCCACCCACCCCCCCCAACCGGATCCCCCCACTTGGCCGATGTGGGACTATTCAAAAATCCCAACAATCCTCCCCTCGAACTAGGACCACATCATGAGGCTCACCTTGAACGATCATCCATCCGCCGCTCTAACTGAGCTCCGACCAAGCGTACTCCATTTGGCTGCCTCTCCGTGGCTAGGAAGGTCCATCCTTCTTGATGGCGTCGAACTACTTCCGTTTGCATCGAGCTTCGCCTCCGAGCTGAGAGTTCTCCTCCATCAGCGACAGGTCGTGCATGAGCTCTCCTTCAGCTCGGCACATGAGTCCGCTCCGCCCTGAGCATTGCGGACTCTCATACGCCGGCATCCCATTATGGATCTGACTCGGGCTCGCCACGGTGGGCATCACTCTGTTTGCCATTTGGAGCGCTCTGTCCTTCTGTTCGGAAAAGCCGAGCTCATCACCGCTTGGAAACACGCTGACTCCCATACGCCAGCACCAGAGTATCAAACACTTCGACAGATCTGGGGTCCGGCTTCGATACCATGTTATTTTTCGGGTTTAAACACCTTGGGCTTGGCTCCACTTTGGTAAGATATTGTCCGCTCTGGGCCCACACTGGTACCCGCACGGATTTAAACACGGGGCTTTCCCTCAAAAGGCCTCTAACCAATGGAATTTCCAAGCCACTATTTAAACCCACCAGATCCCTCACTTGGCCGATGTGGGACTATTCGAAAATCCCAACAACCCCAACCACACACACACAAAAGAACAAAAGCCTTGACCCATTTTAATAAACCCGTAGCCTTTTTTGTCGAAACTCTGCATCAACGTTTATATTCATGTGACCCCTAACACTCTAATGGTTTATTTTAAAAGGACCCCTCTAATGCTCTTTACCGAAGATGTGAATAGATCCAAGTACCCCTTTTGAGTTGAAACCTAATGTCTTCCTTTTATATAAATTATTCATAATAAATGGTTATATAAAAAAATTTGTGATGTATTAGTTTTAACATTTAAATAACATAGACAAAGGTATCACACCATCGGGTGGCTTTTCGATTGCAAAAAGCATAAATCATGGATTTTTCCACGCTTACTTTTATCTGAACTACCATAAAATTTAACCGAAATCCCAAAACCCTATCATGAACTTTCTAAAAATTAAAGCCCTAGAAACCCCCTCAAATTTTAAGAAACCTCCTAAACTTTTTTATTCTTGATACCCCCATCAAATTTTATTTTCAAGGAAACCTGTAATGCTCTACATGGACGAAATTACCTTTTTTGAGTTAATACCTAATATCTTCCTATATTTAAAAGTATTCATAATAAATGGTCATATATTTTTTCTAATGATATATTAGTTTTAAATATTTTTGGTAGTTTTATGGAATTTTTTGTTATTTTTTATTTTTAAGTTGACCTTAAATATTATTTTTAAGGATAATGGCATTTTGGTCAAAAAAAATGGTCACGTGCAAGTCATGTGACTATATTTTGGATGGTAGACTGAAAGGATACGCTTATCCAAAAAAGTTTTCCTCACATTAAATAAATAAGAAGCTTTTCATAAAACGAGCCAAAGTTGAGAGTGATTTTCATAAATGTGCCTCTTTCTAAATTATCCTAAACCCCCTTAAACTTTTCTAAAATTAAGTGACCATCCATTAGTGTTCCATTAACTTCGTATGTTCACCTAACATTTTTGGACAAAAATGCCCTTGAATAAAGAAAAAAAAGAAAAAAAAAGTCTAGTTTTGATCATCTTATTTATTTTTCTTTACTCTCCTTTCTTCATCAACCATGCAAAATCTGGAACCATTGAGAGGATTGGAAGGGCATGACACAACCGAGCAATGTTACGGCTATTAGCAGTGGTAGAAGGGCACATTGACACTGTATTGGGGTTGTTTGGCGTTAAGGCAAATGAAAGGAGGCAGAGGTTCTTAGGGTTGTTGGCGGTGAGGTGGAGGAGGAGAGGAAGGAGACAAGATGCGAGGATTATCGCTGGTGGCAACTGGTGGGGAAGAGAGAATGCAAGTAAATGGGATGAAGTTTGGGAAGGAAGATGAATTCTTTATTTTTATTTTTATTTTTTTGGTCAGTCACATGGGAGAAGATATAGAGTTTTAGTTTGTTTTTTTCTTTTTAATTCTCGGGACCCACATATCAGTTATATTTAAGAATGGTGGTTTAAGGGGTCTTGAAAATTGAACTAGGTTTTTAAGGTCTAAATTATACATATGAGCAAAAAAAGATTACCCAAAGTCTTCCGTTAAAGCGTTAATGTAGTTTTAGAGAAAAAAATAAACTTTAAGGCTGTTTATAGTAATACATGAAGTTTATGTTAGCTTTTTTGGGAATCTGAGCAAAGTTTGTAGTGATGTAGAGTTAAGCCATTATCCAATCAGCTAGTCATTAGAGATACAACGTTTGGATGTCCTTAGCATATCTAGGGCTCCAGTTACATTTCAAATATCATTTCTTTATACTAAAGCTGATGCCTATTTACATTATATATAAAGGGGGAATGGATCATTTGATAACGATTCTCAAATTAAGTATCATGAGAACTCCGTGATGGGCTATCTCGTGGATAATCCGAACCATTCATCTTGAACTACACACACACACACACACACACACACACACACAGTCATGAGAACTCAAGCGATTTCGAGCTTTTTGCCCATAGGCCAAGTGGTGGCAAAATTATTTTTAGCTGTTGAAATCAGATACTATTTGATGCATATGAAAAATTCTCGAATTCGATCTTAATAAGGGAAATTTAGATGTATAGATCAAGACAAATGGTTTGGATTATCAATGAGATGACATACCATGCAGGACCGAATCCAACATGAGCCATTGTTAGGCGCATAACCAAGCTTAAATTTTAAGTCCCCGTCATATTTGAAAGGAGTGGTTAAAGACATGCCTTAACGGCCATGCTCACATTTGCCCACATAGCCAATAATTTAGGCTCTTTACCCTAACTTCCCAATTAAAAAGAAACTCATTTAATATAATTAGCCTATTTAAATGCAACCAGTAACTGATTTTCTTCCTAGTTCAATTTAAGAAAAACTTGACACAACAAAAATTAATCCCTTAATTTCTCTCTGCCAGATGCTAATAGTATTAGCCTCGCTCAATTAGTCAAAAAATTGGTCTAATCTATTTTTCTCCCATTTCATCTATTTCCTTCTTGATCCCCTTAAATTTCTTCCATGCTACCAAATGTCATTAGGAAATTACCTTTATACTTTATATGTTTCCTTAATTTCTATGCAAAGAGGTATTTTAATCTTGAGCGAGAAAATTGAAAAAATATATATCTTTAACCTACAAAGGAAAGAATTGTTATTGACCCTCGATCACATTTGGAACCGTCCATTTTAGAGGAATCATCGTAAAAGAAAGGGTGTTTTCCTCTTTAATTATGGAAAATGCTGGTAATTATCTGTTTATTTCTTTTATTAATTTATTTTGCAAATTGTTTACGTTGATCCGATATGAAAAACTTATATTATATTAATTTCATGAAAAAATTATTATGAAGATTTGAGGACTACAGTTTTCGGGATCCCTTAACTCTGATGGATGAACGACAATTTGGTTGCATATGACAAGTCAATCATGCAACGATGTCAGAAGATGAAGCCTTGTCGCTTGCAGATAAAGTGTCAGAAGATGAAGCCTTGTCGCTTGCAGATAAAGTGTTTTTAAATAATTATCATTCATACTTTTTAGCTTGTGCCTTACATTTTCAATTATCAAAATTTTTAATATGAATTGGATTATATTTTATTTTTGGAATCTTGAACGGTTGAAGTTTGAATTTTGAGTAAATTTATCATTTTGAGATATCATTGTTTTTATAGTATTTTGGGTATTTTTGACATGCTTTTGTCCTTCAATTCAATCCGACCCCTCTAAGTTTAAAGCCATGCTTTGTCTAAGAATAACAGCCTTACATTTTAGATTCTCAATCAATTGGGATTGGTGCTATCCAGGCCCCATAGCATCTCAGCCTTTGACCTTGTCAATATCAAGGATCTCCAATAAATATTTAAAATCCTTACTCTCTACCAATGATTTTCCTATATGTAAAAGGTTCCAAATAAACTCAACCTTAATCTAAGGCCAAGTCCGACCTTGATTACTACATGAACCTTGATTTTTTAGATTTCCTTCCACATCCATGCCTGAGAATTAAAGGAACGACTCATTCAAATGAATACATCAACATGAATTCTTTAGTTCATGATTTTTTTTAAAGTAATTAATAAGTTGATCATATAGTGGCACTTGGATAAGATGTTTCATTTCAAAAAAATTCTAGGTGAAGTTATGTTCTCTTGAGACTATATCCAAATCATTGTAAACGAATGCAATGGTTTCCTTGTAAGACAATGCTCCTTGATTTTAAATTTGGAGGCCTTGATGCCAATGAGATTATTTCTATTCATTGTATGGTTAACTGAAACTAGCATCAAATTTTCTAGGGATGGGTACATACCATTACCGAGAACACAAGATGAGAAGTCATACAAGAAGAACACCTAGATATATGTAGCTTGGCCAAACAATTTTCTTCTACATCCACATGTCGCCGATGGAGAAATCTACTTTTTAAAGAAAAACAAAATTACAACAAATTCACCGTACATTCAGTCTCTCACCATCTTTCACATACATCTCACCTCCATCATCTCCAAAGCCCTACTCCTAGCTCGAATCTAAGAGATATTTATAATACCACAAGAAGAAAAACATGTCATTTAGTTGTATCCTACACAACTAAATGATCTCGGTCGAAAAGCCCAAGACTCTCAACTAGACTCATCCTGAAGTCCCAAGCCTATCAACTAGACTCATGCAATACATTGGACCACTACCAGATACACAGTCCCATAGATGCGACATACAACCACAACAATGGTCATATAATCAGAGAGGAATGAATTGGCTTTCAATAAAAATGAGTGGAAGTCCAACATGAAGCTGATTAAATCGAGACATGTCATAGATTGATGTTTACATGAGGTTTACATGAGCCGACGGAATGGAGAGAAAGTTGAATCGGAGCAAGGGCTCCAATTTGCTAGGAAACTCTTAATTTTATTGCATGCCAAAGAGGATGTGAAAGTACTAACAAAGAAAACAACATATTATGTCACTAGCACTATCCCTGTGCACTTGGCAAACACCAGACCTTCCTATAGAATTTGAGCATAGAATATGTCACTTATAAACATATATAATGCTCAAAAGTAATTCATATCATTCATTCAACGTGATCTAGACCATCTAAAGGACCTAAAACAAAACCTTAAATGATCTTTTGATGTCTTACATGTGCTTAAAGCAGCCTTAAAATGAATGGCAGAAAGTAACGAGCTTTGTTAATTTATAGCTTGGAAAATACAATGTGAAAATCTAACCCTTGGATCGTAATCTAAACACTTAAAACCCATGGACGTCAATTTTTGTTGGGTTTGAAATATTCTAAACTGAAAATCTAAGTAACCTCTTGCAACCGTCCCTTTAACGAGATTACTTGATACAAGAATAAGAAGGCTTAAAATACTCTAATCTTCTGTTTCTAGGCTCTCCAGATGAAGTAGATAGGCATGTAATTGGGTCAGCTCTGAGACTGATCCAACATTCCCCCAAACCCATACCCATTCAAAAATTGTGTCCATAGCCGTCCCAGATATCTGCGGGTCTATAATCCATGAAACCATACCCATTCCATTTATTGGGATAACAATAGACATTTACCCGCCAAAACCGTTTATCCATTATAAACCTTTTTTCCTTTCCTTTTATATTTTTTATCGAGGACCGCCATGTTAATAATCAAATACATAACAAAAATACTAAAATGAAATAATTAAAACCCCACATTCTAAAAATGATTAAAACTTTCTAACAATAAATATAAATTTAAAAGAATAATAACTTCTTAAGCACTTAAATCATCAAATTAACGAGTTATAGTCAATTAAATTCAAACCATCAAAAAACAATATGTAAGTTTAGCAATGTAGATTATTCAAAAAAATAACAATATAAATATAAAAGGAGATGCTCAAACTACATTACTTGATTAAGATCTACGTAAGTATCTGATGCGGACCCGAGCCGCACCCACCACAGGAGGCCGGCGGCTATCTAGGGGGACCCACCCACCTTTAGTCACTTACGTGCGCCGTAGGAGGCGCGGTAGCACGTAGGTGGGTTAGTTAGGGGTATTCTAGTCATTTTAGACTAGATTAGTAATTCCCCACTTTTCTATAAATTAGGGCTAGCCGTCTTTATTTTATTTTTATGCTTATTGTGTGAGAAACATTGTAAGTGTCTTTGTGAGGGATTTAGACTTTGATCCGTTCATCAAAGTTAGGAGAGCGAGTTCCTCTCGAAAGGGCTCAAGTTATCTTGCTATTAGTAGTTATTTCTTCTCAAAAACCCAATAAAAATCCAATCTTTTCCAATTTTTATCCCTTTGTTCGCTGATTTTCCATTGATACGATCCAAATCGTATCAAATTGGTATCAGAGCACTAGATCCAAATGGCGGCAAGTACTCGATCGAAGGCGGATGCGGTTGAAGAAAAGATTCAAGGGCTACGGGAGGATCTCAATCGGGAGATCGAAGAGAGGTTCGAGGGATTGAAGAAAACGATGGGAGATTCACTCAAAGATTACGCCCATTCACAAGAAGATATCCAAATCGAACTTCGTGGGATGAGGACGGACGCCGCGCAACAAGGCCGAGATCTCCGAGAATTGAAAGAGATGATTCAAGCCCTCACGGTGGCGAAAGGGGGAGATCGAGGCAAGGGGGTCCAAGAAGGGGGGGTTCTACCCTAGAATCAGCCCCCCCCCCGCCCCCAGCGGATTTCCAACGCAAGACGACCACCCGAGGGAGCAAGGAGGACCGGTAGGGCCAACCCTAGGGTCGCGCGAGTCCGTATGGGTGCCGGCAGACCCGCGCGGGTCGGGAAACACCTCGACAGGGCCGCCTGGGCCTGTCAAGGCTTCGGCGGCCCCGCCCGGCCCTCCCCAGGCCTGGGCGAGGCCGCTAGGCCCCCTGCGGCCACTGGCGGGCCCCTCCGGGGGCAGGGATGGCTGGGCGAACCCCGGAGGGGGTCTCGACATCGCGGCAGGCCCCTACGGGGGCGGGGAGACATCGGCACCCCCAACCGGGGGTGCGGACAGGCCGCCGGGGCTGTTTCGAGCAGCGGCAGACCCCGGGGTCTTCGCAGAGGCGGCGGCACCCCCTTTCGGGGGTGCGGGAGGCTCGGCGACCCCAGGCGGGGGTCCGGCTTGGTCGACAGGCCCACCTGGGGGGCCGACGAGTAGGGCCGGCCCATTCGGGGGCCCGATGACGACGTTCCAGCCCTGTGGGGGTGTGACGGGGATCGTTCCCCACTCCGGGGGAACTCCGGGGATGGCGGGAGGCGGATGGGCCTCGGGAGCAGCTATTGGGGCCCCGGCGGGCCAATTTTGGAGAGCAGAGACCCTTGCGCCTGGGCCGAGTCCCAATTTGGCACGACCACCAGAGTTTCCGGGACACTACTACCAGCCCGAGGCGTGGGAGAGACCTGCTTGGCCAGAGGAGCTGTACGGAGCTGACGGGGGAGGCCCGAGGGAGGCTCGGGGTGGCGAGGTGGTCCGGGGAGGTGACCGGGGCGGAGATAGGGGGCAGCTAGGCGACATCAACGCAGATCGGAGGTTGATGAAGCTGAAGATGCCGACCTTTGACGGCACCGACCCTGATGGGTGGATATACCGAGCAGAGAGGTATTTCCAGGTGATGGGTCTGACGGAGCAGGAGGTCCTGAAGGCCATCGGGATCTACTTTGAGGGGAAGGCTCTGGCCTGGTACCGGTGGAAGATAGCACGGTCCCCCTTTCGGACCTGGGAGGAGTTGTCAGCGATGATCGTGGATCGATTCCAGGATACTCCAGGGGGAGATTTCTACGAGCAGTTATCTGCTCTGAGGCAGGAGGGAACGGTCAGGGATTATGTAGAGAAGTTCGAGATGCTGAATAGTAGGGTGAAGGGGGTGACCGACGAGGTGATGATCGGGAATTTCATGAGGGGGCTGAAGCCCTCCATACGAGCAGAGCTGAGGATGCAGAGCCCGGGGACACTGGAGGATGTCCTTCGCCTGGCCCACAAGGCGGAAGAGAAGCATGCGGAAGAGAGGAGCACTCGGGGAACTTGGGGAGGCCAGAGCCAACGTAGTCAGACGGCACCGGTCCCACCTCCGGGGGTCACGGTAGCACCAGGGGACGCGGAAATGAAGAAAGAGGAAACCCGACCAGTGATCCCTGGTAGGCGGATGACTGAGGCTGATATGAGGGCAAGGCGTGCCGCAGGCCTCTGTTTCAGATGCGATGAGAAGTTCGGTCCCGGTCATCGGTGTGCGAGCAGGCTGATGCAGATCGTGATAATGCCGGACGATGGGGAGTATGCAGAGGAGAGAGAGCCAGTGATGACGGAAGAGAGCGAGGCTGAGCACGCACATCTGGATGTGGCGGAGGTGTCCCTGAACTCCTTGGTAGGGGTCACCACGAACCATACCATGAAGTTGTCAGGGCGATTGGACGACGCCCCGGTGACGATACTCATAGACAGTGGGGCTACCCACAACTTCATCTCTCGACATTTGGTGGATCGTCATAGGCTGCAGGTGAGCACCTTGGAGACGTTTACGGTCCTCTCCGGGACAGGAAGGAGGGAGGAGACCAGTGGGATGTGCAAGGGGCTGAGTCTGACCCTACAAGGAGTGCAGATCGTGGAAGACTTCCTGCCCCTAGAGTTGGACAATATCGATGTGATTTTGGGCGTGCAGTGGCTGAGGGGGTTGGGCGAGGTGAAGATGAATTGGAAGCAGCTTAGGATGGAATTCCAGGAGGGGGGTCGCACGGTGGTTCTGACAGGTGACCCTAGCCTCTGTTTTCCCTCGGGGGCCTTCAAAGCCAGATCTCCACCTTGAGGACAAGGTGGCTCTTTTAGGGGGCGGTATTGATGCGGACCCGAGCCGCACCCACCACAGGAGGCCGGCGGCTATCTAGGGGGACCCACCCACCTTTAGTCACTTACGTGCGCCGTAGGAGGCGCGGTAGCACGTAGGTGGGTTAGTTAGGGGTATTCTAGTCATTTTAGACTAGATTAGTAATTCCCCACTTTTCTATAAATTAGGGCTAGCCGTCTTTATTTTATTTTTATGCTTATTGTGTGAGAAACATTGTAAGTGTCTTTGTGAGGGATTTAGACTTTGATCCGTTCATCAAAGTTAGGAGAGCGAGTTCCTCTCGAAAGGGCTCAAGTTATCTTGCTATTAGTAGTTGTTTCTTCTCAAAAACCCAATAAAAATCCAATCTTTTCCAATTTTTATCCCTTTGTTCGCTGATTTTCCATTGATACGATCCAAATCGTATCAGTATCATCTCAATCTAATGGCCAAAAATACTTCTAGGTTATATATGTATATATAAAAGACAAAAGAGAGCTGTTTTTGAATATGAATGCTATTAGGCCAAACATGTTGATACAAAGAAGATTGAAATTGAAATTGAATCTTTAAAAATCAAAGAATGTGATTAAAAGTTTTGAAATTTATTTGATGGAAAATTCTAGGGTTTTGGGGTGGGAACGATAGAGAGTTGTGAAGGGAATGATGGTGGGCCGGTAAAAGAGAGAGAAGATGTGGGTGGGTGGGTGGGTGGTTAAATTTATGACATGATGAGAGGGAATTAATATGAGCATATTAATTTATGAATTTATGATATTCATAAATTTATGTTTGTGTGGGTAGATGTGACATAGTGGGAGTGGGTGGTGAGACTTGTGCTTATAAGGCACAAGAATTACTAGTATATATATAAATCAGTTTGCTAGTGTGTGTGTGTATTAGATTAATATATATGTTATCAGAGCGAGACATTTTCAACGTTAACACACATGAAGTATTTATTTTTATTTTAAAATAATTTTTCGGATGTGTTTTACACATCATGGATGATCATCATACCAAAAATCAAGTAAATCCAATAATATTTACCACTCGATTCAATTGTTGCGTATTCAATAGTTTCAGAACAATAGAATTTTTTATAATGAGTGTAACAAAGGTCAAATCCCTTTAGGGTTCACATATATTTGAGGTTTAGGTTTTAGCATGTGTGCAACAAGCTCAAAAAAATTTCATAAAAACATCGAGAAAATGCTTTTTTGCTATCATCGTAGTAAATTTCTTGAAGTGACAACATATATCTAGTTTCATATGTGTGTGCGCGCGCGTGCCAATTTGGAGCTGGGAAGATATGTGCCGGCCTAAAAAGAAGGGGGAATTGGTCTTCGTCAATTGCATGATGTTAATGCTGCATCTAGTTTAAGATTATTCTAGCGTTGTTTATCTACCAACTCGTTATGAGCTACTTTTATGAGGCATTCCTATCTTCATGGAGATAATTAATTTACCTGCTCATTCAATATCTGTGATTCAGGCACATGGAAATTTATTCTTCAAAATCAAGATATTGCTTCAAGTTGTATACAGATAGATCGCAATGGCGGAGTTTCTTGGTCGGCCACGCCATATTTTTCATTCTCGTCGGCATGGAACGCAGTCCGATTGCAAGGAGCATCCTTTCCTCATCATGAAGTTGTTTGGTATGATAACCATATTCCCAAGTTTTCTTTGCTTCTTCTTAGGGCTCTTCATAATAAGTTATAGACTAAGCAAATTCTATGCTCATGTAGTATGTCCATAGATCCTTTATGCGTGCTTTGTGAAGAAGTTGAAGAATTTGTCCATCATCTCTTCTTTGAGTGCACGTTCTCATCTTATATTTGGAGGCTTTGCGTACTTAAGCTCGGTTTGGGTGATTAGGCCACTATGGATTTTCACAGTGCAACTGATCTCTTCAAGAGTAAATTTAAATATAAAAATCTCATATCTCTGGTTGCGAAAACAGTCCTTACTTCTACAGTTTGGCACATTTGACAAGAATGAAATAATCGAATCTTCAAAGGAGTCAAGAGTCATAAAATCAAAGCTGTCAGAGATTTATATGATGATGTTTTCTGTACTTCATCTTCGTTATCTCAAAATTTTGAGGACATGGGGAATTTAGTTTTGCTTTCAAATTGGAGTCTTTGATTAGATAAATGGTACTTGCAACAATAGCTAGTGATGGAAGAAAACGCTTGTATCTTCTCGACATCCTAGTCTAGAGTTGTAACATTTAGTCCTAAGTTGTACTGATTTGAGTTATATGAATATAATTTCTAACTTTCCATATATATATATATATATGAGAATAATGGGTATCATACGCCATATGAGATAGGCTCTCATATGCCCTCTCACATAAAGCAACCAAATACAGCCAAGTACAAGCCCATGTGGGGTTGTACTTGGTTGCTTTATATTAAAGGGCATATGAGAGTCTATCTCATATGGCGTATGATACCCATTATTCTATATATATATATATGAGAATAAAGTAAACGAACATTCGGTGTAGGAAATTTTTTACATCGGCCTTATAAAACTTCAAGTTTTAAAATTTATTTCAATTATCAACATTGTTTATCTTGATAGAACATACCAAAAATCAAGAGAATCCAATATTATTTGACCCTCGATCCGACTGTACAAATTCAAGGGTTTCAGAAAAAATAGAACTTTTTGTAACAGACTGATCAATGGTCAAATCCCCCTAAGTTTCACCCATATTTGGGTCTTTAGTGTCTTAGAATGTGACAATAATTCTAAACAAAAAAATTTGAAAAAACAAAGTGGAATGTGATGTTTTTGATGGGCGGTGGAGGAAATTTCCTACACCGAATGCTCACCTACATTAACAAATAAACAAACATACATGCATGCATGCATGCAAAAATGAACGAACGAACGAAGGATTTATGTATGTATGTAATATTCATTCATTCATTCATTCATACAAAAACGAATGAACCTATGTACGTATGTATGTATGAACCATTTAATAATCAGGTAAACTGGTCCAGATCCTATGCGGGATGGCAGGCATAAAATCATAAGTAGACCACATTAAATGGGTACAGTACCTAGTTGGTCTGGGTCTTACCTGGACGCATTTATAAGGGCCTATAAGTTGATCAAATTTAACAAAGTGAATGCCCTATACTTAAATCCAATAGGCATTATTTAGAACCATGTCCTCCTGATAGCAGCATACTCTTACCTCTCTGGCTAGAATGCTGGATATGAGCTGATAGATTATTTAGCTGTAATGAGCTTTGAAAAGGTAGCAAGGCAGGTACTACTAGCCAAATCAGGTGGGAAATGGGTGGGCCCCTCATCTCTTCATCTCACAAGCTCATTTAGCTTAAATGAGCACTCAATTTATACCGATAATTTCCACACATGCACACATGAGATCAATGGGTATCAGGTAGAAAAGTACAAGTAAAATACCTCGATAACATCATTTGGTGAAAGAGCAGATCTCACATTGTTATTTTCCTGCATGAGTTTGCTTCAATATCATGAGATGAAACTCGATAGCTATTCTAACGAAAGATGAATCATTTAATCTAATATAGGGTTTCAGGATGATTTACAACAAGTTTGTAGCCATATCTAAATTCTTTAGCTGACCGCAACACCCGATATTGCTTGAATGCTGACTTCTGTATCTCCTTCTCATCCTGTCAAATAGTAGATGAGAGCACTACAAGTTAAAACTGAGTAATAAATTCTAGATCCAAAAGTAAATGCAATTAAAGCGCTCTAAGTCTGGAAAATTAACATAATATAAAAAACAAGATACACCATCAGAGCATCATTAAATATGGTATAGTAAATATGGTAAGCTAGTTGCATAAACAGGTTTTCAGTAAACCAAACACCACTAATTAAACATTCTGAATTGTCATTGATGTGGTCTGAACCCATGAACTATTGAAATCCAGTACCATGATACTATGTCATATACCACTTGACAGAAAGCTTAGGCCCGGTAGTACAAGTTGTGTTAACAGTGAAAATCAAGCAAACATAATACCCAACAAAAACGTATGCCAATGTTGATGAACAAATGCAAAGTACCCCCTTTACTGGTATCCGGCAGAGCCAACAGGATTTGAATTAAACATCACCAGTGTTTTTTTATTGTTTTCTCCTCAATTTCCCTGATTCTCTAAGAAACTGATGTCCATTGTTTCCCCGTCTCCTTCCTCACCTTCCCCTTATTATTGTCTGACATTGCGTCCGATCATCAATAATGGTAGCTTTCCAACCATATACCAAAGAGCAGCAGCAGTTTAATGTTTTAGAGGCAATTCCTGATCACGCACACAATTGTATGATAAGGACCAGAGAATGATACAATAGTTGTCTATTTGCGGAACATGCACAAAAACTGTTGCACTTCACTTTATTGTGGCACACACCTTTCCTTCTGCCTCTTGCAACCTTTACGCCTAGTTATAAGACTATGCCACTGCTATATAATTTGAGTTTGAACTAGAACTGCATTCTACATTCTAAATTTTTTTTTTTGGTGTGCTAAGACTGGGAGTGGCCATATCTCGCTTGAGTCTTAGGAAAAAGCAGAACCGCTAACATCAATATGCATGATGAAAGATCTACATATTATAAGTGGACTATTATGCCATGAGATCACTGGAAATAGAAAACACACTAGGAAGTAAGGTAAACGTTGCACATCCTATGGCATAGAGCCATGCAGGTTTTCAGCCAAAAAAAATACTTGGCAAAAAAGATACGCAAATCACAGATAAGTCAAACTATAAAATTCAAGGCCATAAGATGATACCAAGTACCAATTATGAATTATAAGATGGTACCTAATCAGCCTTCACGATTTATTATCCACTAGTATCCAACGAACATTAGTGTGTCAGTATTTCCATATGTGATGTTCTCTTTTATCTATGGATCTTCTTCTTTCCTATTAGACTGGCATGTAGGCTTACATCACAGCCCCCAATGGGGAAAAGGAAGCCCCACCACAGTGTAGGAAAAAGCCCTCTAGAAGGAGAAAGAACTCCACCAGTATACATGGATCAAAACCAACCCACATGAACCAGTCCATGCACTGTGAATTCAGATCATTGGCATTAAAACTTCATTCACTGAGAGAAAAACCTATCCTGTACACATGGATCCTATCCAACCTACAAGAACCACCTCCATGCACTGTGAATTCGAATCGTTGTGCAATATGTGGGCGTATGGTGAAGCAATACATATTATGGATCAATGAGTGAGAAACAACCAATTGTAATGGAAGTAACAGAAAAGGCAAGAAACAGGCAAGAAACAGGCATACTATAATTGATACCATTGTAAATATCTTAAATTAAGTAGTGATCAGACATTGACAGTGATTTGGCCCACTCATCATTGAGGCATGATTAGGTGTACCTTGAACCTAACCATTTAGTTTATAAGCTTAAAGGCTTAAATAAACTTCATTTAGTATTAGGTAATTTTTATCCAGTTTTGAAAATTTGATGGTCCGCATTGCTTCCTTCAATAAAATCTAAAGTGGAAGTTTTCAATTCATGCCATTAAATTAATTTTTATTCTAACAAAAGATATAGTACAACACCTAGCTTTCTAAATTAATAGCAATTTTATTATCCAATGACATCACATGGAATTTAGTTGTAGGGAAAATTTAAAACATGATTTTTCTTCCTCCGACTGAGGGGAATGATGTGTATATCTGCTATCTATTCCTGCAAGAATGATCTAGAAATTGTTGACTGTTCATATATCTGAAACTATGCATGAAATAATTTATGCTGCATAATTAACACGGAGAATGAGAACACAAATTCAGTCTCAATATATGTTCATGCATATATTCATAACTTTCAAATGTCACATCATACATACACTCATACATACATATATGCATTGCAAATTAGTTGATCGTGACCATTGACATGTCAAAGGGAGGTTTCACCTATAAATGCTACCCAATTTGTAATGTAATTGTTTGTCTAAGTGGTAATTAACAAGAAGATTCCGCTCTACAAATAATGACTGTTTCAAGAAGGCAAAATATCAAGAACCGACACCAAAGATATAAGCCAAAGAAGAAGTGGAAATAGTTTGACATATGACTGAGCCATTCAAACCAAACAAATTTATGTCAAGACAACAATATAATGCAAATGAAGTTACTTTGTATATAACAGCTGCAAGATTTCTCGCAATTGTATCTTTATAGATATATTTTCCGAGAAAATTGTCTTTTGCTGCGACCATGATCTTTGCAGTTGTACCGCCAGTTATTAGACTAAGGGGATACCAAAGATACACCTGCCATTACACCAAAACATGTGTTAGCTCAGTGTTGGTGCCAACCATGGACAATAGCTGCAACAACCCAATAGACATCAAGCTATCCTATCATACAATGAGGAAAAATTCCAAGTCAGATATGCAAAAAGAAGTGAAAATATCCTAAATATAGCTTACAATTAAGAGAATATTAAAAAGGATATACATAAATGAATTAAATTTGCATGCCTTCATTGCAATTTTTTCTCCAAACATCTTGTAAATAGCTGATAACACTGCTTACTTAGAGTGCCCGTTGCATATTTATACAATCATAAAATATGACCAGAAATCTTTATAAAAAGATTCATCGATATTTGATGATCCAACTCTCTTCAATCAAGTCCTGACAAGAAGAATGTAAGAAAGTTCCGAGCCACATGCACTAGCCTTCAAATGAAAACAGTATTGGCAATATCTTCATGATAAACAACAAAAGCCAGCAAAACCTAAATATCTGCTGTCATATGTTATGTTTCAAAGTTTATTATTTTCAGTTTTCTCCGCCAATTTTTTCATCAATGATTTTCACTAAAATTCTAGCAACAGCATCCATTTGCTGAGAATTTTGTGTTCCTCTTATAATCCTATAGTTGGCTGGAAATTGTCTTGCATTAATGTTGGTTAATTCTCCAAGAAGATCATTGGCATTAACAACCATTACTTCTCCAAAGGATGAACAGTTACCCTTGATGTAGAAAGTTGAACAGATTGTTGATGATGTTAGAAAAATCTGTTGATTTACAAAATCTTTTGACTTAATAAGATATGATGAATATTACGATATCTAAGGGCCATGAACAAATAGAAAAAATAAAATAGGTAATAGTTTAACCATATCTCCTTTTCAAATTTAATTTATGGAAATATATATTATTGTCTTGTTCTGAACAAATCCTTGTTCATGAAAGAGCAGAAATAGTAGTTTCAGACAGCTCATGGCTAATATCACCCACTAAAAAGGTTAGTCAGTTAAGCTTTGTAGGACCTTAAGAAAAAGTGGAGGAACCCAGTTTTATATGTCTTATGCCAATTTCCCCTTGAGTATGCCTATCAGAAGAAACTAGTCACATAAACTTGGGTGAAAGTGGCTAATATACTTGAGACTCATATTGACTCAAAAAGATTAATCCTATTTGAGTAATGGGTTCTAATATATTTAAGTAAGTCCATCCTTTATTTTAACCGATATGAGACCAAACGCACTCTAATTTCTGTATCATATTATCACTTTAATCATACGTAAAGATGTGAGGTACAAGCCATAATAAATATCTACGTTGGCTTGTATCCGTCCGAGACCAACCAAAAGGAGATAGTGTGTTACAAAAACTTTGTTGACAAATTAAATCACACTTAGAGCCAAAACATGACAACGTGTGTACTTCATAGATGAACCAAATCACATAATGTGATGAATCAAATCATGCACCGGTGCCGAAATGCAATAACACATGTATAATATTGCAATGTATAGTGGCTTCACCTCAAGCCCACACAATCATGTGTAAACAGAGTCTCAAAACAAATGACACGGTGCAGAGGCTGCAGCTCAAACCCAAACAATAACGTATGCAAATAGAGTCTTAAAACAAAGAACAATCATCAAAGGCTTATCGAACCATGAGTTTTGAAATCAATTTGTAAGAGTGGATAGGCCTATTAGTATGAACTAATCCTATAAACTTAGATGGATACCTAAAATTCGTATTGACTTAAAAGGATTAAACCCTATTTGAGTCATGAGTTCTAACATATTTAAGCACATGTTTATCTTTTATTTTAACAGATACAGTACTAAAATCATTCTTTAATTTCTTTATCATACCACCACTTAAATGAATCACACACAAGGATGCAAGGCGCAAATCCTAACACTTTAAAATTAAAAGATTATGTTTGTCATCTGTAAGGTTAATGTGTACACCAACGAAGATGCTCATTGTTGCCAGATAGCAACACTCTAAATGTTTTAATGACATTTTCCTTGTTGGAGTAAACATAAATCATACACATACTTAGAATCATATTCGTGTTTCAACAGATTAATCTTCGTATTATACTTCAAAAGAAGCTTTAACAACTGTGAGAAAATGTAACATGTTAGCTTGAGTGTATCTCTCACCAAGACTTAAAAGCTTTGCTAATTAAAGTTTTATATATCATGTTGGCCGTATACAAAGAGAACATGTAAACTTATAAGGCTTTAAACTTGTTAGAGTCAAATAGTCAAATTGCAACTAAAACCTAGTTTTATATGTAACTTGTGTTTGAGAAACCAACAAAATAAATGCAGTTTAGAGGATATATCAATTTCCCAACAGAAGAGGGAACACATTGGAACTGCTTAGATATTTAGCTGTTTCTAACCTTCCTTTTCTGGATTGACCATTCTGATAGGCGAACTTTAGCAGCACACTTCTAATTTGGATGAGGAAACAAATCTCCCTACATGTGATCCATTTTGGTCTGCCAATATTACATGAGTAGCCGAACTTTCTCGAATAGACATGTCTAACATTTCAACGATTGCTCGACTATCGTTCTAGAAAACAATACGAACTTTAATCTTAGCTATGTTGTTGATACGACCTGCTAAGGATTTTGGGATAAAAATTGGATTTTTATTGATAAAATTAGGTATACAAGGATAGTTGGCCTCAATCGAGAGGAAGACCGCTCTACTAGCCTTCAATTTGAGAGAAAGTATTAACTCTCCCACTAGATCTAGAGTTCATACTCCCAATCCCTTCTATTTTTCAATTCCTCTCTCAAATTCAACATCCACCCTTATTAAACAGCCCCACATACATTTATGAAACTCATTTCTTTAAATTTATAGATCTATCCATTGGACCCTCAAAATTACAGTTTTGCCCATAGTGTCCAGAATTACAAAACTGTTACTGGTTATCCTTCCCTCGTTTCTGTCGCTAATTTGCCGATGCACCCCAGTCGTGTCATTACTCCGCCCTCAAATAACCACCTTGTCTTTAAGGTGGTGTCATGAAATCTGTTAGGAATAAACTCTCTTGTATTATTCCAAGGGCAATAGCCCGATATATATAGAGTACAGGGAATGGTAAATAAGCACAAAAGACCCTATACAAAAGGACATATACATCAAACACCCCCCCTCAAACTCATGGTGGATCAATAACACTGAGTTTGGAAAGATAGAAACTGTGTTGTGCTCTGGTCTGGGCCTTTGTGAAGAAATCCGCGAGCTGATACTCAGAAGGCACATACTGTAGAGCAATAACCTCATCCCGTACCTGTGAACGCGTAAAAGAGGCGTCCACACCAATGTGCTTGGTGAGCTCATGCTTCACCGGGTCACGAGCAATACTGATGGCACCTGTACTGTCAGACATCAAAGGAGTAGGTGTGGAAATAGACACGCCAAAGTCCTCAAGTAACCAACGTAGCCAAATAATCTCTGCTGTCAACAAGGCCATAACACGCAACTCAGCCTCTGCACTCGATCGAGAAACCGCCTGCTGCTTCTTGGTCTTCCAAGTGATGAGAGAGCCACCCAGGAAGACGCAATAGGCAGATAGAGACCGACGATCAGAAGGATCACTGGCCCAAGTCGCATCAGAGTAAGCATGGAGCTGTAAAGGGCCAGAGCGTGGAAAGAATAATCGACGGTGGCTGGTCCCGCGCAGGTAACACATGACACGAAGAAGGTGGCTGTAGTGAATCTGAGTCGGGGCAGAAACAAACTGGCTCAGGATGTGCGCGGAATAAGAAATATCCGGCCGAGTGATCCCAAGATAGACCAGACTACCAACACGATGTCGATAACGAGTGGGGTCCGGAAGAGGCTCACCGTCAGTAGAGCATAGATGTACATTCAGCTCCATCGGTGTATCAGCAGTACGCTGATCAACAAGAGAAGCCCGATCAAGAAGATCCTGAATATACTTCTCCTGAGAGAGATAGTAGCCATCAGGTGTGGAGGAAAACTCAATCCCCAGAAAGTAACGAAGAGGGCCAAGATCCGTCATAAGAAACTGCTCGCTCAGCCGTGCTTTCACAAAAGCAATAAACTGGGGATCATCTCCAGTGATAATCATAGCATCCACATACAAAAGGAGAAGCGTCCGACCATGAGATGAGGTATGAACAAATAGAGCAGGATCATGATCACTCGCAATAAAACCAGCTGCAGTGACGACAGAAGAGAACCGCTGAAACCAAGCACGGGGAGCCTGCCGAAGACCATATAGAGAGCGACGAAGGCGACAAACCATGCCCTCAGGGACAGAATAACCAGGTGGTGGTCGCATATAAACCTCCTCATCAAGAACGCCATTGAGAAAAGCATTCTTGACATCAAGCTGGGAAATAGTCCATGAACGAACATCAGCAACAGCAATAAGACTGCGAACAGTAGTCATATGAGCAACAGGGGCAAATGTCTCCTCAAAATCTATCCCATGCTCCTGCTGAAAACCGCACGCTACAAGACGAGCCTTGTAGCGCTCCAGAGTACCATCAGATCTGGTCTTGACCTTGTAAACCCACTTGCACGTGATAGGACGAACACGGGCAGGCAGGGGTACAAGATCCCACGTACCAGTACGCTCAAGCGCAGCAATCTCCTCTGCCATAGCATGCTGCCACTCCTGGTGAGCAGCGGCATCCCGAGAAGAGGTCGGCTCAGCAAGAATAGCACCCAGAGAAGTAAACCGACCAGGAGGGCGTAGTGACTCACGATCACGAAGGTGGTAACGAGGAGGGTCACTGGAGGAAGAGGGCAACTTAGGAGGGTCACTGGAGGAAGAGGGCAACTTAGGAGGGTCACTGGTGATGGAGGGCATCTCATGAGAAGGCACTGCAGGAGGATCCTCGACTCGCTGACGACGAGTGTAGTGAAGAGGAAAAGGGAGAAACATGTCCTGGGGTAGGTGCAGAGGTGACCGGAGGCATATGGGGCACTGGTGGTGGAGCTGAGGACACAGGTGGTGGAGGTATGGGTGGTGGAATGGTGGATAGTGGACTATCAGGAAAAGTGAGAAACAAAAGAGGCTCAATAATAGAAGCCGGACTGGAAGATGAAGAAGGACGAGGGAAGAAGGGACGAGACTCATCAAAAGTCACATCACGAGAAATCCGCATCCGTCGAGCTACAGGATCCCAACACCGATATCCCTTGTACACAGCACTATATCCAAGAAAGACACACTCAGCAGACTGGGCTGTCAACTTGGTACGCTCACGTGGGGCCAACAAGACATAGCAGACACAACCAAAAATACTAAGCTCAGGATAGGATGGCAGATCTGGAGGTGGTGGAGGAAGGCGCTCAAGTGGAATCGCACCCTGAAGAGGAGAGGATGGCTGCATGTTGCTGAGATATGTAGCAGTAGATACAGCCTCGGCCCAAAACTGAGGGGGAACAGAGGAAGCAATCATAAGGGCACGAGCAGTCTCAAGTAAATGATGATGCTTGCGCTCAGCAACGCCATTCTGGGCATGAGCACCAGGACAGGAAAACTGTGAGAGAGTGCCCTGGGTATCAAGAAAGGCACGAAGGTGCCAAGATAAGTATTCTCCAGCAGAGTCAGCACGAAGAATCCGAATGGGAGTGCTATACTGTGTACGGATCATGGTAGCAAAAGATTTATAGATAGACAAAACCTCAGTACGAGAGGACATAAAGTATATCCAAGTGTAGCGAGAAAAATCATCTATAAATATAATATAGTAGCGATGACCCCCTTTTGAAACGAAGGGGGCCGGACCACATACATCTGAGTGAACAAGATCAAAAGGACTCTGGGAGACAGACTCACTAGTAGGATAAGGTAGCTGTAACTGTTTGCCAAGTTTACAGCCCATACAGTCTAAAGACATATCACCAGAGACAGACCCTAATAAACCTCTACGAACCAAAGAAGAAAGACGCGAACCACAGAGATGTCCTAAGCGATGATGCCACTGGGCAAACGAACCGGTAGACGATGCAGCAGATGCGGAGGCAATAGGCGTGATGGGAGGACTGGCAGAGGCAGCGGAAGGAATATGAAGCCAGTCGAGCTCCCAAAGACGTGGAGAATCACGCCTACGGGGGCCAGAACCAACTAGAGTGCCCGTGCGACGATCCTGGATAGAACAAGAGTCAGAATCAAGAATGACACGACAGCCAAGATCAGTAAGTTGGCCTGTCGACATAAGCTGCATTGTGAGTTTTGGAACGAGGGACACAACAGGGACATGAAAAGTGGGACTAGAAAGTGTGCCTAGCCCTGTAACTGAAAGTGGGGTGCCATCTGCAGTGAGAACTGTGACTACAGCGGGAGGGAGTACTAATGGAATGTAAAGTGGTAGGGTCAGGAGTCATATGAAATGAAGCACCAGAGTCAAGGATCCAAGGAGAGGTACCTGAGGTGGTGGAAGATGGTGTCGCAGTACCTGGAGGCTGACTGGCAGAGGAAGCAGAGCCTGATGCCCCAGAAGCAGACATCCGACGAAATAACGCGAGAAGCTCCTGCTCAGAATCAGAAGGGGTAGTCCTCCTCTGAGATGTGAAACCCCCAGTGTCAGTCTCCTTCTTCCTCTTGGCAGCAGCCTGATCCCTCCGCTTCTTGTGACACTGCGCCTCCACGTGTCTGTCTCGGTGGCAGTAGGTGCAGCGTCTGGTGTCACCTCGCACGGGGGCTGTAGCAGAAGGCAGATCTGGTGTGATAGGAGCAGGAGAAGCAGGAGCACGGGTCGCCAAAACAGAGGCAGAAGGTGCCAAAAGACCAGCAGTACGAAGACGAGTCTCCTCAGTACGAATAGCAGCAAGTACCTCCAAGAACGTCACGCGTGGGTGACGGGCAAGCAGCTGGGCACGTATCTGCTCGAACTCAGGCCGTAGTCGGGTCAAAAAGTCATAGACCCGACGAAGCTGCAGGTGGGAGTGCTGATGCTGGCAACACTGGCAGATACGACAGATCGCTGGTCCCAAAGAGTCGAGCTGACGCCAGATAGAAGAAATCTGATCATAAAACTCATCGACCGTGGCATCACCCTGCTGAAGAGCCTGCTGTTGTCTGACGACAGCAAGGTCGAGGGAGTCACCGGTAGGCTCATAGTGAGAGCGAAGATGATCCCACATCAGCTGAGACGTCGCCAAACTCACAATGTCGCCAGTCACGGACACATCAATGCTAGCGATGAGGATGTTGGCGGCACGAGCATCGTCATCACACCACCGCCGATAGAGAACATCCTGAGAGGAATAAGCAGCAACAGCAGTCGCAAACGCATCGGTTGCCGCCTTCTTGGCGGTGTCATCAGCAGTGGGAGGGAGTGGTGTCTTGCTGGGAAGCACCGGTCGCGGTGGACAAGGACGATCGCCAGTGAGAAGGTCCCAAAGGCGCTGACCGCGCATATGGAGACGAATGTGCGGTACCCACTCCTTATAATTAAGGCCATCAAAAATCAATGAACACCTAGGGATAGCAACATGATGATGATGAAGAGGTAGATCCGTGGGAGCCGCCATATGAAGAGATCAGATCCGTAGGAGACGGAGGCTAGATTGTGGCAGACGGTCGACGGCAGCGGCACAGGGGGCACCGGTAATGGCACTGGGCGCAGGCGAAGGCGCGGATGCGGCGCGGGCAGGTGCTGCGGATCTGGGCGCAAATCAGGGGGATCTGTGAATCTGGGCGCGGCGCGGGCTGCTGCGGATCTGCTGCAGACGAAGATCCGCCGCGATCGGAGGTGGGGACGCGGAAGGAGAAGATCCGCGGCAGCACCTGCCTCGGACGGCGCGATCGAAGGCGCGGAAGGCGCTGAAGGAGAAGATCCGCAGACGAAGAGACGTGCCCGCAGCGGAAGGCGGATCGACGAGATCTGCAGCAGGCTTGCAGATGCTCGAAGATGCTCGAAGGCGCCTCCAGATCTGGCAGATGCCCGACGACGCGGATGCTCGAAGGTGCGGATCGACGCAGATCAAGCAGGCGGACGATGCTCGAAGGCGGATCGACGCGTGTGGATTGAACGCTCGAAGGCGGACGATGCTCGAAGGCGGATCGAACGCGGATGCTCGAAGCGGGCGAGTGGATTCTCGAAGGCGGACGAACGCTGCGCGTGATCGGACGTGGCGGCGTGGCACGGGAGACGCGACGGCGTGAAGGCCTAGAATAATAATTTTAATTTTGGATTTTGCGGGAGAGAGAAAAAGTCGGCTAGGGTTCAGGTTAAACCTAGCTCTGATACCATGTTAGGAATAAACTCTCTTGTATTATTCCAAGGGCAATAGCCCGATATATATAGAGTACAGGGAATGGTAAATAAGCACAAAAGACCATATACAAAGGGACATATACATCTAACAAAATCTATGTGTATGGAACTCCAAATGGGGTGCTCATTCCCTCATGTTTCTTCCTCCTCAGCTAATTTGTCTTCTTCTTCGACGATCAACACTTGAAGAGTACGATCCCGGCAACGATGTCCCGATCCAAACCTCTCACCACATCGAAAGCATAAATCCTTGGCACATCTATACTGGATATCCACATTCGTAAGATGCTTGAGCATGCTGTCAGGTTAAGACTTGTTGTGCTTCTCTTGGCTCATCTGAACCTGACCCTTCAGGCTAGGAATTTTGTATCTCTATTGTAGCATGAGTGCAGTATGTGGCCCCGCTCATCGCTTTCTTGGCAGCCTGCTCTGCAGTGTGACGGTCTTCCACCATCTGGGCTAGCTCTATCGCCTATCCAAGTCCACTCGACCTCAGTATACGTAGCTCAACTCTGATGTTTGCCCTGAACCCCTTCATGAAACTCGCATCCAACGCTGCCTCAAATATTCCGCTCACTCGATCCAAGAGCATATCAAATCTCTTCCTGTATTCTCTGACGGTGCCATCTTACTTGAGTGTAAAAAGATGCTTATGTAGATCTTCTCGCTGTGAAATCGGTCGAATTGATAGTCCTTGAACTCATTCTAGGAACACATAGGCTGTCTCTGCTCCCTACATTAGTATCAAGACAATGCTTCTTCCTCCAAACATATACCAACAACTATCAATTTCTCTTTCTCCATCAGACGGTTCACAACGGAGTATCTCTCTGTTCGATAGACCCATCCATAAAGGTCCTTTCCATTAAAGAGATGTACCTTTAGCTTCCAGATCTTGTTGTCAACGTCAAAGTGCCACTGTTCTGCTCTTTAATCAAGCTGCCTAAAGTGAAACTGTTGATAGGCGTTCTGCTGAGCTGTTGTGCTTCCAAGACCTCCACTCTGGTCTTCTGTAGCCGTGCAGTCGTGTCTCCATTCGTCATCAACCAGCCATAGACATCCACCATCTTCATCGAAACCCTGGAAAAAATTTCTACCATGGTTGTTTCCCCCGGAAGGGTAGCTGCCTCCTATGAGTTGCCGCTAGCCTCCCTAGGGCCCCTCCAATGTTCCATGGGCCACCGTCCCTTTGTGGGCCTCCTGTGGCCAGTCAAAGTCTAGCATGACTCCTCTGGCATCTTCGAGCCACCCAAGGTCTCCACCACCCTTCTCGAAATCTGAATAAATGCAACTGTAATCGCAAAGCCAGTTTGGAGGTCTGCTGCACTTAAAACATTGTCGTCAAGGCCCAAAAGGGTCTTTGTCTGTAAACCATTACCTACATGCCCCTCGGAAGGCCGCAAAGGTGGGCCCTTATGCGGCCCGCCGGGTGCTCGTGGGCCCTCAGGACAGCAAGTCCAGGTGCAGCCAGACCCGAGATGGCCTGCCCGAGGACCTTGGGCCCCAACATGGCCCGCCCAAGGGCACCGCTCGGATGCCCCCTAGCGACCTGCCCAGGGGCCACCAGGCCATCAGCGGCCCGCCCGGGGCTCGGATTCCCCTGGGCGTCCAGTCCAAGGGCCGACGACCACTAGAGGGGGCCGCCTGAGGTGGCTGCCCATCCTTCATCCTCAAGCGTGCCTTCCCAATAGTAAGGATGGTTTTCCACCTCATGTGTGAAATCTGTCATCTGATTGGAGATCTTCCAAGATGGTGACTTTCCTTTTTGTTGCCGGAAATTTTTTTGCCTTTTGTTTAGGACCTACGCCATCCGGTGGTTCATCTTCTGCAAAGGCGACATCTTTACCTTTTTTCTTATCTAAAGGTGTCGTCTTTTGCCCTAAATCTGAGTTGTTGTCTTTATTGTTACTTAGATATGGCTTCGTTGTCTCTTTCTTGGGTAGAAGGCGGCTCTTCAACTCGGATAATTGACGCATGATGATGTCCACCGATGCATTAACCCAGACTCCATTGATGTTCTCAATTTGTCCATTGATTTCTTCAAGCCCTCTATTTCGCTATCAAGTTTCTCCTCCAAAGTTTCTCCTTTCTTGTTGCTATCAGGATCTACACTCTGATACCAATTTGATACGATCTCCTAGTGATTTGGGGATTAAAATCGGATTTTTATTGATAAAATTAGGGATACAAGGATAGTTATCCTCAATTCGAGAGGAGGACCGCTCTCTTAGCCTTTAATTCAAGAGGAAGGCTTAACTCTCCTACTAGATCTCGGGTTCCTACTCCTAATCTCTTCTAATTCTCAATTCTTTCCTCAAATTCAGCATCCATCCTGATTAACCAACCCACATATATTTATAAGACTGATTTTTTTAAATTCATATGTGTGCCCTTTGGATGTCCAAAATTATAGTTTTGTCCCCTGATATCCAAAATTACAAAATTACAAAACTGCAACTAGTTTTCCTTCTTTCGCTTACGTCGTTGCTTTGCTACCGCACCCCAGTCGTATCAGTTGTACACTAGAAAATATAAAGACTAAAATATACATCCAATGAGACCTGCAATAGCTTAGCATTTAGGCTAAGACAGTGTTGTTGTTTGTTGCTTAAACATTTGCAAAGCACCTGCTTGCCGTCTCGCTGAGGTCATCTTAGGAAAACTTACTGTATCGCCAAAGATCTAGAGTTTGAACAAATTGAAGTCTAACCGAGTTAAGATGCCCATTTGCTCGTAGGATGTGTTTAAGATAACAACATTAGCAAAACAACAACAAATCCTCAACCCAAATACCACATGATTAATGCAATTTCCAAAATATATTTGGTCATTGTATATATCTCTTCACCTAGTACTTTCACGTTGAGATGATTTCAGGGACTTCTACTTAGTTTCATGACATTAGAGTATATGATCAGAGTAGATGGGTGATGAAACTTGCACACAGACATGGAATATAGACACGACATGATACATACACAATGGACAAATTCTTAAAATATAGGATGGGGCATGGCAATACAGCTATCCATGGGTGTGCAATCGAATCTATGTATAATACACATCAGAATCCTCGATAATTGGGATGGCTTACATTAAAAACAAAAAGAAAAACAATAAGAACTTTAATGGTAAAAATCTTCCAATCAAGTAACTATGTGTGTGTGTGTGTCTAACTTGGTTCATGTGATGTTTAGGTTTTGTTGGAGGATTTGCTTAATCAAGAAGATTGTTTTACATTTGTTCAAGTGAAATGTAGCTCCAAAATGTCTATATGTGATGCTTAGTTTTATTTAAATTGAATATGGCTCTAACATGCAACTTATCGGGCTTTTAAATTACGTTATGGTTCAAGAGTCTCTGATACATATCAGGCAAGTGTCGTGAAAGTATCAATGTCTGACACATGTCCAACGCAAACACCACACTCATCTGTGTTTCATATTAGGTAGATAACATAGCCAATAAAACATAAAAGCAAGGGATTGTTTTTATATCTAATACTTTTGGCAAGATGTTTGGCAATTGGTAACAATTCAAAGCGGACTTGGCTTCAAGTTGATGCTTCATTACGAAGTTCGTTTCTGCCACAAAGGAGAAAAATTGGATAACAAGGATGATTGGCCCCCAACCTCATGGTGCTACATAATTTCGCAGCCTAATGTTTGGTTACTCAGATGATGAACTTGCCATAATACTAAAAATAAATCAAGAAAATCAAGATACTATGTATTTGAAGATTATGAATCGAGCAAAGGCCAAAATACCTAAACTTTATTTTATGAGGATTGGTCACCAAGTTGGTCTCTCACTATATAATGAACAAGTTGGTTTTCATGCACGCATGCATGCACATGCACGTAGCACGCTTTGTAACATCCTTCCGATTCATATTCCCTACCGGTAAAACACAATCTGACCACCATACTCCTCAATTTGCAAAACAAATGTCATGTTTTGGGCAGAAAAGTAAATGGTGTTTGTTGCTTAAATGTCAAAAAAGATTTCTTTACTTGTAAGTGAAGAACTAGCTCGCTTTGTAGCATCCTTCCTATTCATATTCCCTATCGGTAAAACATAATCCAACCGCCATTCTCCTCAATTTGCAAACAAATGTGATGTTTTGGGCAGACAGTAAGTGTTGTTTGTGGCCTAATTCTGTGAAGATAAATTTATTTAAGTGCTGCCAAAAGGTGTCTAATAGTGAATGCAGTGCCTGTTAGTAAATCATACATTTATCAGGGTGATGGAAATTGAAACATCATGTGGTCTAATTCTAGAATTCGTCTGCCCCCAATCAAATCAAAGCCCAATTAGATGAAAATATGACCCCGAAAAGGCTCATGTTTTTTCGTTTCGTTATCTCAAACAATAAAGAAAATGGGGAATCAAGGAGAAGCGGTTACATTGGCAGTCCTGATGAAGATTGTAAACTTGGGGTTGCCATCGTCCTCGATCTTTGGCAGAGGCGGAGGCGGCGGTCTCTGGAACTGCCGAGACTGCATTCCTTTCTTCCCTTTGGCCTCAACCACCATCACCCCCTTCTTCTGCATATTCTCATAGCCAGCAGCAGCAACCCCTCCTCCTCTGCTCCGAGAGACGAATGATGAGGCCCTCAAGAAGCCGAAATCTTCGTGGGGTTTCAAGGAATGGGACAGCGGAGGCCGAGACAAAGAGCCAATAGACATGGCCACCTCCATTGGGAACAAAATGAAAGCGGAGGAGGAAGAGTGTTAAGTGCTCTCTCTCCCTCTCTCTTATCGGCAACGCCAAATGGATTTTGAGCTTTTTCCGAACGCCAGCGTGAATGGAAGGTTGGCCTGCGGGGGTTGCGTGGCTTATCGGCTACTTCATTTTATTTTTGGGTATTTTTAGCTAGAGGTCCCCGAAAAAATGGGTTATTTTAAATGAGTCCTTCATTTAATGACTTTTACCATTTGGTTCCCTAATTTAACTAAATCACTACAAAAGAGTCCCTAATTTTTAAAAACCCCTATTTTGCCCCTCCATCTCTCCTTCCTCCTCCGATGGGCTGCGTACGCGGCGGGCTTCGCCGGAGAAGGAAGGGGGCTCGCCGGAGAAATGGGCGGCAGCACCCTCTTTTCACGAGGGGGGGGGGGGGGCGACGGGCCCCCTCTTCTCCGGCGAGGGGGGGTGGTGCCTGCCCCCTCTTCTCCGGCGAGGGGGGCGGCTGCCCCCTCTTTGCCCGTGAAAAGAGGGGACAGTGGCCCTCCTTCGCAGGAGAAGGGGGGGCAGCCGCCCCCATCCCCGGAGAATAGGGGGCAGCCACCTCTTCTTCGGCGAGGGGGGCGGCTGCCCCCCCCCCCCCCCCTCTCCGGCGAAGGGGGGGCGGCTGCCCCCTCTTTTCACGGGAGAAGAGGGGGCTGTCGCCCCCCTTCGCCGGCGAAGATGGGGCAGCCCCCCCCCCCCACCCCCTCAGGCGAATGGGGCGGACGTCCCCTTCTCCGGCGAGCCCCCCCCCCCCCTTTCTCCGGCGACGCTCGTCGCTCGCGCAGCCTTTTGGAGGAGGAATGAGAGGTGGAGGGGCAAAATGGGGATTTTTAAAAATTAGGGAATCTTTTGTAGTAATTTAGTTAAATTAGGGGACCAAATGGTAAAAGCCATTAAATAGGGGACACTTTTAAAATAACCCATTTTTGGGGGACATATATCTAAAAACCATTTATTTTTAATTGCAATTGAATTAAAATTAGAAATGATTTCAAAAACTGACTAAAATTAAATTTAATTACTTCATGCCACGTCGGATTCTACGCATAAATTCGAGTTGAAAAATAACTGAATTTAGTACCCCAGTTAAATTGTGCACCCTCGAAATAAACCGTAGCCATTTCATTGTAATAGCTATTGAGAAATCTTCGAAACTATCCAGGTTGGCAACCCAACCACTTGAGATTAAAATGACTAGAGTTGCCAACCCTGTCTGTTTTGTAATCTTCCATTTAATTAACAAATCGAGAAGTTGGTCGGTTTTCATGATTAAATAGCCATATTTTCAAAATATATTAAAAATTAGAAACAAATTATAAAAACAAACCAATTTTAAACTTAATTACAAAAAACGATCGACATCTCCACACGTCAGATTTCGCACATGATTTTTGTTGTGATATGATTCCCCGGATTTGGTTTTGGATGATGAGCAAACATAAATAATGTATACTAACTTATTTGTGAGCGCAGTTATGGAGATCGTCGCCAAAAGAATACGAACATCAAAAGCGACATCTAAAGACTTCTCAATACGCGTGATCGTGTGCCTGAAGCTTCGTTGAAGCTCAAGGAGTTTTATTGAAGTCAAGAATGAAGATTGAAGCTTTGAAGACGGCTCGTAAGGTTTATTTTATAGTCTTCTAGCTTCATAGATTAGAATGTTAAGCCTTGAGTAGGACTTACATTATAAACTTCATTTCTCTCATATCTTAGAGCTAGGATAATCTTAGAAGCCAATAGAAACTTTCCCGAAGCCTATCGCTTCTTCCCTCGGCTTCGAGTGCATGTTAGTTGGTTCAAGAAGAGTCATCAACTGACTAGATGACGATCTAGTCGGTCGGCAACTCTACATGAACCGACTAGTTTGCCTCTCTATATTCAGCTCTTTCTCTGTCTACAGTTAGTCGGTCAAAGAAGAGTCACCGACCGACTAGATGACGATCTAGTCGGTCAGGAGTCCTTCTCAGACCGACTAGTTGTGTTCAGCCTTTTTCAGCCTGAGCTACTGTTTCGAGTTAGTCGGTCAAAGAACGTTTGTCGACCGACTAGTTGAGAAACTAGTCGATCAGCATTTGTTCTTAAACTGACTAAGTCATCTTGAAGTCAGCCTATTCTATTTCGACTGTTAGTCGGTCAAAGAACATTCACTGACCGACTAGTTGTGAAACTAGTCGGTCGGCAAGTCTTCTTAGACCGACTAGTTGTCATTACCTGTACTTCGACCTTTTGGTTGTTCAACCGTTAGTCGGTCTACGTTATATCACCGACCGACTAGTTGATGAACTAGTCGGTCAGTGATCCTTCTTTGACCGATTAGTCTGGTTCAGAATAGAGCCGTTGGGAACTTTTCCAACACGATTTTCCTTGCCTCTATAAATACAAACTTGATTCGTTTAAGGCAAGGTTAGAGGTCCATTTTCCAAGCTATTTCAGACCTAAGAGAAGAGCTCTCTCAAGCTAATTCCAAGCTCTCTCTCCCTCACAAGAATCTCTCCTTTCACTCTTTGAGCAACTTCCTCAAGAGAGATTCTCTCCATTGTGAGCTTCTCAAGCCAAGAGCTTGATTCAAGTCATCATACTCCACCCTAGGCTTCCATTGCTGGTCATCTTCTTGAAGCTAGGGTTTGGTGACATCCTCTTCCCCAAAATCCATCTTTGCCCTAATTTGGTAAGTATACTCAAGGCATAGGATTTTGTAAGGTAAGAGTTTATTTCATTTCATATTGAATTGTTGTATACTCTCGGTTGTGAGAGTTTGCGTGATCCCGGGTTGTGGGATTCACGGACATCGATTGTAGGTCGATTGCACTTGTGGGGTTTTCCTCAAGTGGGTAAGTGGAAATCTTGAGTTAGGGTTTCTAACTCAAGTATCCGGAGGGGATCCGGGTGGTTGGGACGTAGGATCACCGGGAACTAGTCGGGGAGGCTTGGGTGGATCCGAACCCGTTACATATCTTGTTTGCGATTGTCTATTCTTGTTGTTCGTTGTTTATTCCGCATTGTCGTTTGTTTCTTGCACAATAATTAGGAATAATTATCTTGATTATTTTTAAGTACTATTCACCCACCCTCTAGTACGTGTGCAGTAGCTTTCAGGGCACAACAATTGGTATCAGAGCCAAGGTCAAAGCTATGACAAACAATGACTACAACGTCTTCAAGGATCGTCACGGATCGTCTTCGGTTATGGAAGGACAATCCTCTGTCGGGCCTCCTCATTTCAACGGTACCAATTATGGGTACTGGAAATGCCGGATGGAAACCTTCCTCCGGAGCGCTTCACTTTGGAGATCCACATTGACAGAGTATGTCGAGCCTACCGAACAAGTTTTCGCGAAGTGAACTACCGAGGAGGTCGCCGTGGAGATAAGCAATGCCAAGGCGATGAATGCCTTGCAATGTGCGTTGGAGCCCGAAGACTTCAACAAGATATGCACATGTAAGAGTGCATATCAAGTATGGAACCAACTCCTCATCTTGCATGAAGGAACGAGCACGGTAAAAGATTCTAAACTCGTTGTCGCTAACAAAGAGTTTGAGTTGTTTCACATGGAACAGGGTGAAACTATGAAGGACTACTATGCGCGCTTCGTGGACATTTCCAACGAATTGGAAGCTCTTGGGAAGGTCTACACCCAAAAGGAGAAAGTCGCAAAGATTATTGACGGACTTCCCTCTTCTTGGGAAAAGCGTACATTCGCCATCGAGGAAGGTAACGATATGAATAAATATACCGTTGTTCAATTAATGGGTACCTTGTTGTCTTACGAGGTATGCAATGAAAGCAAGATCAAGATGAAGGAGAAGATGAAAGCGTACTTGAAGCAAGACGAGCCAAAGAAAAAGGCGATTGCATACAAGGCCGCTCTATCTACCGATGATGAAGAATCTGAAGAAGAATTGGACATGGAAGCATTGGCCGATTTGGCAAAGAAGTTCAACCGATTCTTCCGACAAGGTAAGTTGAAAAGTAAATCAAAATTTATTTCGACTAATGCTTCTACTCCCGTGTGTTATAAATGCAACAAGCCATGACATATCAAGCCGGATTGTCCTCTCTACAAACACAAGGAGAAGTGGAAAGCATCCAAGTACGACAAGTCGAGAAAGCACAAGAAAGGACTTGTCGGCACATTCACCGATTCCGAAGAGGACTCCTCAAGTGGTGAGTCGGATGATGAACGTGTGGAGAATGCACACACGTGCTTCATGGGAAAAGAGGATCGTGATCAAGACACTTCCTCCGATGAAAGCGAGGATGGAAGCGAGGATGAAAGCGATGAGGTAACGAACGATGAACTTAAAATAGCCAACGAACAACTTTGGAATAAGTTTTCTAATTTGGCTACTAGATTTATTAAGACTAAGAATGAACTAGATAGTCTTAAAACCTCGCCTAAACCCATCATCGTCAACAACGACACCGTTGTTGAAGGGTTGAGAAATGAGATTAATCATCTCAAATCTCAACTCGAGCATGTTCATATCGAGGATTCGGATGAACATGTGATAGCAGATTTGACGTCTCAAATCTCAACTTTGAGTATTGAGAATGAAAATCTCAAGTCACGTGTTTGTGCACTCGCATCGCAAGTATCCACTTTGGATGCTTCCTTGCATTCTCTCACCGAGAAGCATGAGAGCACATTAGGCCGAATTCATGATTTCAACAAAGGTAAGGGCAAGTTGGATAATATACTAAATGACTTACCTCCGGCCAATCATCACATTGGTTTGGGGTATAAGATGGGAGATTCGTCCAAATCGTCCGCCACCTTTGTTAGGCCATCTTCCGATGCCTCTACTAGTGGAAGTAAACACGTCATGGGTAGTTCTTCTACCAATGGTGCTTCCGCTAGGAACACGCCCCCATTTGGAAAGAAACCCACTTTGGGTGGACCTCCAAAGAAGGGTCATGCTTTCATGTATACCATGCCACGTAGGAACTCAAATCCTACTCCACATGTTAGCACATATGATGATTTCTATGCACCGCATCCACGGGCACGTGCACACCATATGAGACACCCTCATGCACGTGTTCCTCCACATACATATGTTCACCCAGCTCATCATATGAATAATTATCGTCGTGCACCATTTCATCATGTTCCTTATGCCTATCCACGACATGCATCACGTAGAAATCAACAACGCATGCATGCTCCCAATAGGACTAGTGCTCCCAAAATTTACACTATTTGGAGCTCAAAGGACACTAGCATGAATGAAAAACAAGTTTATATGAATTCATATTTTACAAATGTCGTGCATAGTGATAATTATGTGGGAAAGTCTAAGTCCAATTGGACTTGGCTTCCAAAGGTCTAATTTCTTAGGACCCAATGTCCTTGGGTACCATGGAATGATATTTTATCTTTAGGTACTCAAGGATAAGAGAAGGAACATCAAATCAAATTTTTTAGCTCCATATTGAGTTTTTCTAGGTTCAATCCAACATGGGATACCAACCCTACCAACTCCGTGATTTGCAAGGATTTTCATTCAATTGGAGTTGATGGTGCTTGAGTGATGCACCAAAGTAGGGGGAGCTTAATGTTGTAAGTATATCCTTACTTTTGATCTACATTGGTATCCATGTGTGTTAAATGCATCCATTGGTAGATTATATTATGATTGGTATCATATTGTTTCAATTTGAATCCTAGTGTGCTAGATTAGTGTATGCCATATGCTCTTGCATGCTACATTTGGTATTCTCTTTGGATTTTTGTCTCTAATGTTGATTTTGGAGAGTATGTTCCAAAACTCAATACGTGAAATTGATTTGAGTTTTGATGATTTCGCATTTCGATTTTCGCCTATGGTTTGATGATTTCGGTTTTCGATTTTCGCCTATGACGTGGTGATTTTGTTTTTCGATTTGCGCCTATGGTTTGATGATTTCGTTTTTCGATTTTCGCCTATGGCTTGGTGATTTCGTTTTTCGATGTTCGCATTTGGATTGATGATTTCCTATCTCGATTTTCGACTTTGGTCTCATTGGCACGCTTTGGTTTTATTCGGTATTTTACATTTTGATATTTTACTTTGGTGTCTTTTGGACCGTGGTCGTATTCTTCGACTCACATGCGTTATTTCTTAGCCATTGGTTTTGTTGTTGATCTCCTCCCGCCCTTTTTGCTAATGCCAAAGGGGGAGAGATATAATAATGACAATGTGCTAATTAATAATTCAAAGGAATTTACCATGAATCTAATTTGCTGTGTTAGATTCAGGGGGAGTGAAGATATAAAAATGGATTTAGATCCTATATGTCAATAATAGGATTCATATTTTATATTTCCCTCGCTGCTTGATGCATATGAATATTATTGAATATGGAACTAACGTGTCATCAATGCAGGGGGAGTAAGTAAATTTCAATTGAATCATTATTATTGTGTATTATTTATGTTGGTTTGTCATCACCAAAAAGGGGGAGAATGTTGTGATATGATTCCCCGGATTTGGTTTTGGATGATGAGCAAACATAAATAATGTATACTAACTTATTTGTGAGCGCAGTTATGGAGATCGTCGCCAAAAGAATACGAACATCAAAAGCGACATCTCAAGACTTCTCAATACGCGTGATCGTATGCCTGAAGCTTCGTTGAAGCTCAAGGAGTTTTATTGAAGTCAAGAATGAAGATTGAAGCTTTGAAGACGGCTCGTAAGGTTTATTTTATAGTCTTCTAGCTTCATAGATTAGAATGATAAGCCTTGAGTAGGACTTACATTATAAACTTCATTTCTCTCATATCTTAGAGCTAGGATAATCTTAGAAGCCAATAGAAACTTTCCCGAAGCCTATCGCTTCTTCCCTCGGCTTCGAGTGCATGTTAGTTGGTTCAAGAAGAGTCATCAACCGACTAGATGACGATCTAGTCGGTCGGCAACTCTACATGAACCGACTAGTTTGCCTCTCTATATTCAGCTCTTTCTCTGTCTACAGTTAGTCGGTTAAAGAAGAGTCATCGACCGACTAGATGACGATCTAGTCGGTCAGGAGTCCTTCTCAGACCGACTAGTTGTGTTCAGCCTTTTTTCAGCCTGAGCTACTGTTTCGAGTTAGTCGGTCAAAGAACGTTTGTCGACCGACTAGTTGAGAAACTAGTCGGTCAGCATTTGTTCTTAAACCGACTAAGCCATCTTGAAGTTAGCCTATTCTATTTCGACTGTTAGTCGGTCAAAGAACATTCACTGACCGACTAGTTGTGAAACTAGTCGGTCGGCAAGTCTTCTTAGACCGACTAGTTGTCATTGCCTGTACTTCAACCTTTTGGTTGTTCAACCGTTAGTCGGTCTACGTTGTATCATCGACCGACTAGTTGATGAACTAGTCGGTCAGTGATCCTTCTTTGACCGATTAGTCTGGTTCAGAATAGAGCCGTTGGGAACTTTTCCAACACGATTTTCCTTGCCTCTATAAATACAAACTTGATTCGTTTGAGGCAAGGTTAGAGGTCCATCTTCTAAGCTATTTCAGACCTAAGAGAAGAGCTCTCCCAAGCTAATTCCAAGTTCTCTCTCCCTCACAAGAATCTCTCCCTTCACTCTTTGAGCAACTTCCTCAAGAGAGATTCTCTCCATTGTGAGCTTCTCAAGCCAAGAGCTTGATTCAAGTCATCATACTCCACCCTAGGCTTCCATTGCTGGTCATCTTCTTGAAGCTAGGGTTTGGTGACATCCTCTTCCCCAAAATCCATCTTTGCCCTAATTTGGTAAGTATACTCAAGGCATAGGATTTTGTAAGGTAAGAGTTTATTTCATTTCATATTGAATTGTTGTATACTCTCGGTTGTGAGAGTTTGCGTGAGCCCGGGTTGTGGGATTCACGGACATCGATTATAGGTCGATTGCACTTGTGGGGTTTTCCTCAAGTGGGTAAGTGGAAATCTTGAGTTAGCGTTTCTAACTCAAGTATCCGGAGGGGATCCGGGTGGTTGGGACGTAGGATCACCGGGAACAAGTCGGGGAGACTTGGGTGGATCCGAACCCGTTACATATCTTGTTTGCGATTGTCTATTCTTGTTGTTCGTTGTTTATTCCGCATTGTCGTTTGTTTCTTGCACAATAATTAGGAATAATTATCTTGATTATTTTTAAGTACTATTCACCCACCCTCTAGTACGTGTGCAGTAGCTTTCAGGGCACAACAATTTTTTTACTACAAAATAACCTGAGTTCAATCACAGTCATTTGTGATCAAAATGGACACAACATTGGTTATTTATAATAGTTCCTCTGCAACTCTGCTACAATTAATTGGCAGGGATTGACAACCCAGCTAGTTGGAGGGTTCACACCATATTGTTTTTAGTGCGAATTTGCGTACGTAATCCGACATTTCAAGAAGTTAATCGGTTTTTGTATTTAAATTTAGGGTTTTTAGCATATTTGTCACTTAAATCTTGCATATTTTGATATTTGTCCCTCAAATCTTCATATTTGCCCTCAAGTCCTTCAAAAGTTAGTATTTAACCTTAATAGTCCCTCTCACTAACTATCTGTTAAAATCTTAACGGAAATGGGAAATTCCGTTAGTATTTAACCTTAATTTGCCCTCAAGTCCATCAAAAGTTAGTATTTATCCTTAATAGTCCTTTAAATTTTGAACGTTAACCTTAATAGTCCCTTAATTTAACGGAATATTCCCATTTCCGTTAAGATTTTAACAGATAGTTAGTGAGAGGGACTATTAAGGTTAAATACTAACTTTTGAGGGACTTGAGGGCAAATATGAAGATTTGAGGGACGGATATCAAAATACGCAAGATTTAAGGGACGAATATGCTAAAAACCCTTGAATTTAAATTTGGTCAGTTTTTAAAATTATTTTTAATTATTTTGCCTTATTTAAAAAAATATTTCCTAATTAAATTTAAATTTAGCCGATCTTTAAAATTATTTCTAATTATTTGCTCATTTTGAAAATTTGTCCTTTTTTAATTTGCTTTGGTTTGTTTAATAAGTGAGCCTCAATTATTATTCGAGGATGTATGTGTGTATATACAAGGATATCATAATTGTGCTCTTAAGAAAATGGGTAAATTGCAGAAAAATACACTCACGTTTGGGCCATTTTTAAATAAATACCCTGACGTTTATTTTCATCAAAATATATACCCAAACGTTTTCCAACTCTTTTAAGTTGATATCCTTTTTTAATTTTCCGTCCAAAAGACTGAAATTTGGACAAATTTACCCCCGAATGTTCCTTTTATAAGTTAATACCCTCACGTTTGGGCCTTTTATAAGTTAATACCCTGAATTGGGTGTGTGTGTCCATTGGGGTGGGTGGGTGCATGGGTGTGTGGGGGGGTGTGTGTGCGCGCCCATTGGGGGGGTGTGTGCATGTGGGTGGGTATGTGTGCGTGCATGGAGAGGGTGTGCGTGCATGGGTGGGTGGGTGTGTGCATGGTGTGTGTGCGCATGGGGTGGGTGAGTCTGTGCATATGTGGATGTGTGCATGGGTGGGTGGGTGTGGGCATGAGGTGTGTGTGCATGTGGTGGGTCTGTGTGCATTGGGGGTGGGTTTATGCATGGGTTTGTGTGTGGGTGTGTGCGTGCATGTGGTATGGGTGTGGGCATGTGTGTGTGTGCATGGGGTGGGTGTGTGTGTGCATGGGGGTGTGTGCACGAGCATCCGGGTGGGTTGGTGCATGGGTTTGTGTGTGGGTGTGTGCGTGCATGGGGGGGTGGGTGTGGACATGGGTGTGTGTGTATGGGGTGGGTGGGTGTGTGCATTGGGTGCGTGTGTGTGCATGGGTGTGTGGGTGTGTGCATTGGGTGCGTGTGTGTGCATGGGTGTGTGGGTGTGTGCATTGGGGTGGGTTGGTGCATGGGGGTGTGTGCATGGGGTGGGTGGGTGGTTTGTGCATTGAGTGTGTTACGAGGTGGAACTCACGTACAATGAATTTGTATTACGGGGAACCAAGGGCACGATGGTTATGTGGAGAAGAAGGTGTAGGTAGGCTGTTTTACAAGTGATTAGTGGGGTGAAGAGGTTGGATCTGTTGCCAATGGTGCTCACGGGATCGTATCTCGCCGGACGCAGCTGAGGAAGGTTGGACGGCAGGGGGCTGACGCTGACTTTGGTCAAGGGGCGAGCTCTCCTGTAGCACGAACAACTCGTCAGAAGGGCTGGGTTGGGGTTCAACCCTTAGCCCCTCCGATGCCTAAGTCAGTAATATGGCTTAAAATGGGGGGTTGGACACGCCGGTCGGACTATCTGTGTGTCCGCCGCGCGTGACGAGCTATAGGTGGGAGAGCAAAGATATGGAAGACCTTCGCTCTCGTGTGTGAATAATAGAAAAATGAGAGAGAATTCTCCAACCCCTTCTCCGTAAGAGGAGGGGGGTATTTATACCTGATGGGTGATGACAGGGCGTGTTGAGCTGGCTTGGGTGTCAGCGGAAGCCTCGGACAAGGATATCGGGAACAGAAGTTTCTGACCTGCTTCTGTCAGGCGGCACAACGGCCAAGGGGTGCTTTTGTCGGGATGTCAGGGCCGAAAGCACTAACCGTCGGACGGGTCAGCCGCCTGGAGGTGCTTTGTCAGGCGGTCGGGTGACGTATGTGTCAGTCGTGTCCTTATCCTATGCTGTTTGTCGTTAGCGTCGAACTAAAGGTCTGGCTGTGTCACTCTAGGCGCCGCGGTTCGCGGGAATCGGGCGGGCCGTTCCGACCGGGGGTTGTCCGGCCCGGCCGCGCCCCCTGACCGATCATGGGGTATGGCCCGCCGGTACGGAAGGATACGTCCGCGCCCGTCAATAGGCCTGGCCTAGCTACCCAAGGGTCCCCAAGCGCGCTACCCCGGTGGGTCGGGTGGCTGCGGTTGTTCGCCTCGGCCGGCTGCGGTCGTTCACCTCGGCCGGCTGCGGTTGTTCGCCTCGGCCGGTTCGGGGAGCGCTACAAGGCGCGCCTGTCTCCATGATGCCCCGGACTTTCGGGGCGGCGGCCCTTTTGTGAAAAGGTGAGTTAATGGGGTATGTCAGCGGATCCGGAGGGGAGTCGGGCTCCTACGATCTTTAGGTCTCCTACGATCTTTAGGTCGTAACAATTGCCCCCGGCCTTCGAGTCTGAGGCGGTAGCCCGGCTCGGCTCGGAGGGCGAACCATATCCAACACTCCGGACCATCGATATGGGCCTTGGGACCCACCGGGTAGTGATGGCGGCGGCTTCGGAACTCCCGCCTTAGTGGTCATTATTATGATTTGAAAGGGGGGGCAGAGGAAATCGAAGCGTCTCCGCGATTGATTTTGCGACACGTGGATGAGGTGACCTTTACGCCAGTCGAGGCGCCGGGGGCGTCTCGATGGGCGCCGCGTGGCAAAAGTTTGACGGCCGAGATGGCCCTGGGGCCACCTTTACCGCTAAAAGGGTCTGGGGAGGCGGTCGGCGGGAGTTTTTGTATTTTTCCGATTCTCCTCAGGCGCTCGATTTTTCTGTTTGGAGCTTGCTGGCTAATCTGTCACTTCCGTCGCCGGCCATCTTCTTCCGATCGCCTTCCAGGTTCAAGGGATCAACATGTAACAACAATTAATTTCCTTCCTTTCCGATCAATGGCTTCTCGATTCGAGATTGGAGGAAGTAGCCGGGTGGGGGATGGAGAGTTGGCGGGCGAGGGGGCGTCGCAGCCGGGGGTGTGGCGGCCCAGGGAAAGACGGTCATGGCGATCCGTTGTACCGAGAGACATTGAGTCCCCCCGACGTAGGTTGGATAGGATCAACATCAGGGAGATTCGCGTGCGGTTTGTGCGACAACCCTATGAGGTGCGGGTTCCCGGGTCGGAGGAAGCGGTGAATTCACCGGGGGATAATGAGGTCGGGGTCTATGCCCGGTCCTTTGAGTTGGGGCTCCGCTTTCCGATCCACCCGTATTTGTTTCACTTGTTGAATTTCCTGGAGCTACCGATATTCGCCTTAGCGCCCCGTTCTTGGGGCTTGTTAGTGGGGTTTGTCGTCTTGTGCCTTGCTTGCTCCTTGAGTCCTTCCTTGGCGTTGTTCCAGCATTTCTTCGTGGTTCGGAAGTGGGGGATGTATCATCGCGTTTGCGCCAGGAGAGGGCGAGAGCTCATCCTCGAGGTGCCTGACGATGTCGGCGATTGGATGAGGGAGTTCGTCTTCGTGACGGTGCCAAGTGACGTGGCACTGATGTCAAATTGGGGGGCGCGGAATCCCTTTGTAAATGAAGGGGTGGAGCTGACCGGGGAGGATATTGCCAAAGCTCAGATTTTGAGGGAGCTGCCCGAGGCGTGCCGTCATTGGGCGAGTCTAACGTTGAGCAGTCGGCTCGCCCAGGACTTTTGGACCCTAGGTATCTTTGAAGTTTTGTAAACTCTGGGCTAGGCTCGCCCTGACTGTCTCTCTTTTCCTTTTGCAGGCGAAGACGCGATGAGGGAGCCGGAGGAGGTGTCCGGTTCGGCCGGGGCCCCGATCTCGGAGGATTCTGATCCCCGCGGGAAAGGCAAGGAGGTGGCTAGCGAGGCAGGATCCCGGGAACGTGGGGGCGGGGCCCCCGGTGGGGAGAGGACCCACCCGGGACGGGGGGCCGTCGAGCAAGGTATCCCCGCCGGTGGACCCGCCAAGGATCTCCATGGGGGCGCGCCCGAGCGGGGGGCCAGACCCTCCTTCCCTCCGCGGGTACCAGCGGCGGTCGCGCCCCGCCGAGGGCCTGTGGTTCAAAGGTGGCCCTACGGGATCCCTTTGTGGGAGATGGGGGCGTCGTCGAGTCCCGCTTGCGAGGGCGCCCTTATTCGTTTTAAGAGGACCCGAGAAGAGGTCGAGGCGTACTCAGAGGATCGTCTCCATAAGTTTCCTTTTCGAGTCGGCGGCAACGAGTCGGTGTTCGAGGATGCGGGAGTGGCGGCGCGTCTCGCGGAGTATTGCATGTTACCGCGTGATCGTGAGTCTTTGACTCGTGTGGGGGCGGAACGGTTGGGTGGCTCGGCTATATGGCACGTCGTGCAGGTAAGCCGGCTTTCTTTCTTCGCCCACAGGCTATATTTATTCGTGTTTCGCTGATTTGAGATTTATGTAGATGATCGCGAACGTGTTAGCCCTGCGGGGCCGTACCTCCGCGGTCGCCACCAAGGCGTCTCTGGATGCAGCGAAGGCGAACCTGGGCGAGGTCAAGGCGAAGCTGAGGGACACGGAGGCGGAGCTGGAGAGGGTTAGGGCGGCCTACGGGGTGGAGAAAGGGCGGGCTGCGTATTTCGATTCGTCCAAAGCAGTGGTCGAGAAGCAGCTCCAAGAAGTAACGCGAGAGAGGGATGATATCCGGGCGAAGCATACCTCGGAAGTTGTTAGCAAGGAGTCTGTGATCGGGTTACAGAGGCGGTAGATTGAGGACCTAAAGGCCGCCCTGGAGGCCGAGAAGAGGGAGAAGGGTCTAGCGGTGCGGCGACTGGAGGATAAGCGGGACGCTGAGGGCAAACTGATCGAAGCCGCTATCCGCCGTTATCATGACGAGCATGTTGTGCCGATGCTGCAAGAGGCTAAGGAGGCGGCGATTCGGTAAGTGGTTAAGGATGTGAGGGATCGGTCGGTTGAGAGGCGACGCCGCTAGAAACGTGGGTTTGGGGAGAGCCGTATCATCTTGTGAGAGGGTTATGAACGATGTGTTGTTGTAGTGAGTGGAAAGTCAAATGTCCAATGTATAAGTTAGCAGCTTGAGTAAATACATTATGATTGTTTTGTGCCACACTGTATTCGTACATGGTTTGCTCTTAGAACGTCCGATTTGTGAGGGACGTAATTGCCCCCAACTTCGCTCTGCCGGGGTATCCGGGAGAGGGGAGTTGAGATGAGTCAAGGTCTCCGTCGGTTTGCTCGGAAGCCCTTGCCAAGTGTTGGAATTGAGATTCACCTGAGATGGGCGGCGGGTCACTGTTCCGGCCGGGCCGAAGGAGAGCGGAAAAGTCAACGGTACGAGGGAAGCTCCTGCTTTGGCCGTACTGACAGGGGTCAGACCAAATGTTGGATCCAACGCTGACTTCATGTTTTGGCCGGCCTGACGACGGCCGGACCTAATCTAGGATCTAGCGCTGAGTTCATTTTTTGGCCGGCCTGACGGCGGCCGGACCAAATCTTGGATCTAGCGCTGATTTCATGTTTTGGCCGGCCTGACGGAGGCCGGACCAAATCTTGGATCTAGCGCTGCTCATGGTTTGGCCGGCCTGACGGAGGCCGGACCAAATCTTGGATCTAGCGCTGCTCATGGTTTTGCCGGCCTGACGGAGGCCGGACCAAATCTTGGATCTAGCGCTGAGTTCATTTTTTGCCGGCCTGACGGAGGCCGGACCAAATCTTGGATCTAGCGCTGATTTCATGTTTTGGCCGGCCTGACGGAGGCCGGACCAAATCTTGGATCTAGCGCTGAGTTCATTTTTGGCCGGCCTGAAGGAGGCCGGACCAAATCTTGGATCTAGCGCTGACGGAGGCCGGACCAAATCTTGGATCTAGCGCTGCTCATGGTTTGGCCGGCCTGACGGAGGCCGGACCAAATCTTGGATCTAGCGCTGTTCATGGGGTAATTTCAAATGAGGGTAATCATTTCGCGGGGATTTGGGTGGGAATTGATGGCGGTCGTCTGACTAGACGTCATCCTGGCGAATCGACGGCGGGCGGGAACCGAGGCGGCCCGACCACTGTAGTTATGACGCGTGGCGGATTTGACGGTTTTGCCAGTACGCGAAGCGTCAGAACACGTGGGTCGGTGATGGACAGGCCCCGGATTGGTGACGCGTGTCGTGGGCTTGACGGTCGTGATGTTTTACGCAGGCGCTTTAAAGAGTTCTCGCGGGGGGAGGGAAATCGGGATGATCGTCGGGCGAAAATTTTTGACAAGCAGCTAGGGCTCGGAGGAGATTTCAGTACCCTTGCCAGAGTCGACCTCGTGGGAGCGGTCAGCGGAGTAGCACAAGCGCCCGAGTCGTCGGCACCCGTTAGGTAAGACGCCCGTTTTAGAAATGTCTTCTTCAATGTCTCCGTCTCGGAGTCAGGGTTCGGCGGTAGGTGGGGAAGGAAGCTCCGCCGCGGAGACAGGAGGGGTGCCCGTCGAGATTGCAGGCGTGAAGTCGGAGCTGAAGAAATCCGTTGCGGAGATCTTCACGATGTACGTCAGGCCGCCGTATTCGGTTCGCGAACCGGAGCCGCAAGAAAGGGTGTGTTTTACGGGCGACCGGGAGGTGGGAGTATACGTATCTTCGTTTGAGCAAGGTTTGCGCTTCCCCCCCATCCGTTCTTGCTGGAAGTGTTGAACTTCCTGGAACTGCCCCTCTATCGCCTGATGCCCAATGCCATCAGTGCCATTGTGGGGTTCATAGTGCTGTGCGTGAGCAACCAGGTTTGCCCGTCTCTGTCCTTATTTCGCCACTTCTTCTCGGTCAAGAGGTTGCGGTCATGCTACTATCTCTCCGCGAAGAGGACGCATCCGCTCATTAGGGGTTTGCCTGGGAAAATTAAGTTTTGGCGCCAGCAGTATGTGTTTGTGGAGGTGCCGGAGGATGTGCTGATAAGGTCTGATTGGGCGGAGCTGAATCCCAAGGCAAGAGAGGGGGTGAAATTAGGGGATGAGGAGGAAGTGGTGGCCCAGATTTTGATGGCCATACCAGCGGAGGGACGAGATTATCGGATGCTCGCTCGGGCTGAGATGATAACGGCGTACATCTGGCCCGAAGGTATGAGAGATTTTGGTGTTCATGCTTCTGATGTGCTTACGCTGAACTTTCTCTCTTTGGTAGGTGGCACAATGAGTCTGTCCCTCGAGGAAATGATGAGGCGGGCCTCGGAGCAGGCGGGGCGATCGTCGACAAGAGGCGGCCCCAAGAGGTCGCGAGCGGAAGGAGGGGCGGGGAGCTCGACTGGGGTGCCAGCGCCCACGAAGAGGAGGAAGAGGCCGACGAAGTCGGCCGAGCCTGACGCGCCGGGGGGAACCGGTCCGACGGAAGGCGGGGCCGGGGAGGGGGCGGCGAATCCCATCATCGACTTGGAGGGCGGGGACGAAGGGTCGACAGGGGGAGGGGCGGAACTGCACCGAACGAGGCCGCCTAGCCCTATGGCACCTGCAGGGGGGCAGGGGGCGGAAGCTAGCGGTCAGTCGCATAGGGCCGAAGCGTCGAGTGGCCCGACAGGGTCCGGAGGATGGGACCCTTGGCCTTATGGTTGTCCCGTGTTCGGTCTCGAGAGGGCGCCAACCGACCCCCGCTGTGAGGCCGCATTGGCTAAGTTTAAGGCCAAGAGGACCGATGTCGAGGGCTATCCCGACGGCGCGCTTCATCGGGCGCCGTACAAAGTGGCGAGTGATGAGTCCGTGTTTGAGGATGGGGGTGTGGCGGCGAGGCTGGCGGAGAACATTTTCCTGCCCCGCGATAAGGTGGCGCTGGAAGCAGTGGGGCCTGAGGGTCTGTGCGGGACCGCGGTGATGCATGGCGTCCAGGTATGTTATGTAAGACGGGCGACGTTTTTCAGCGGGTTTTATTGAACGCCCTAAATGGGTTTACTTTTCGGCGTTTCTTTACGCAGATCCTCAACTTGATGCTCGGGATGATGCGGCACGTGCCGGCCATACATAAGGCCGAGGGGGCCGTGGCTAGAATGGTCGCCGAGCTCGCTGCCGTTCGTAAGAGCGCTGGCGAAGACCTGGAGAAGGAGAGGGAGCAGGGAGGCCGATATGAGGCCGAGGTAGAGCGCCTGAAGATGGTCGTGTCCGATCATGAGCAGCGGGCGGTCGAGGCTGGAGGGAGAGCGAAGGAGCTGGAGGAGGCCCTTAGAAGGGAGGAGTCCCGTGCGGAGAACCTAGCGGGGCGTGCCAAGGCCGCCGAGGAGGAGCTGGCCCGTAGGGTCGAGGAATTTCGGACGTACCAGGAGAGAACCGTCGTCCCCGCCCTCGCAAAGTCGATGTCCGAGGGCCCGGAGAAGGGCCACACGGAGGGATGGGAAGCCTGCTTGGCTCGGATGAAGGAGAAGCTGGCGGGCCTGGTCCCGCCGGTAGAGATCGACCTCGACGGGCTCGTCGCATGCAGCGACGACGAGGAGGGGGAAGGAGACGGAGGAGAGGGTGACGAGCCGGAGGCCGGTGGGGCAGTGGGAGATTTCCTTGAGGGAGAGGGCGTCGTGACTGGCGGAAGCGCCAAGTAGTTTTGTATAGGCTCCCCCCCTTTCTCTCTCTCTCTCTTTTTATAAAAACGAAAGAAAGTGACGATTCGCGGGGTCGGTATCTGCATTTTTCTGCGATTTTCTGCCTGTGTGTGCATAAATTCCCTTTTAAGAGTTACGCCTTGGTGCGGCTATTTCGATCCTGGCGTTGGGGGAATCGTGGTAGCCCCCTTTATTTCTCGTAGCGCGTCCGAGAGATTTTACAGCGGGGTGGCCCCCCTTTTCGAGGGTTGCTCAGGTCTAGGTGTACCCGAGCCATAACTAGTGGTCAAACGGGATTAGTCTTTGGTCTTTTCATCGGCTATTATTGATAGTTTAATAAAACAGGGTCGCCCCGTAGGCGTAGCAATGAATTGGCTCGTAGGCGTAACATTGTATCGGCCCGTAGGCGTAACCGTGTGTCGCTCTAGGTAGGTTGAGGTTCCCATCGCAGCTGATCCGCCTTTCTCTGGTTTCGTGCCCCTGACAAGGGGCGTGGAGTGGATTCAGAGGGTTCCCCCTCGGCGTAGAGGTGGATGGTCGCGTCGGAGCCAGGCAGTGGCTTTGGGCCTCATTCCCAGAATTGGGGGGAGAGGGAGTCCTTAGTGGTTGTTCTATCCCACGGGGCCCCGTTGCTCGCCTCGACTGGAGTCTTCGCGTGGTAGGCGCGAAGGGACGCGGGCCGCAGCCCCCATGTGCGGCCTCCTGGCATAAACGGTCCGGGGAAGGCCGATGAGTGGAAGGGGGGGTGCTACTGGTGTAAGCGGAGTAGCCTGTTGGGGCAGGCCGGCGCTCGGGGACACGTTCCCCTCGGTTGGGGCGACGCGGGCGGCTGCCGGGCTGTCTGGTGAGGTGATTTGGCAGGTCTGTCCCCTCCATCGGGTTGTCTGCCAGCCGCGCCTGCGTACGCAGGGCGTCCGTGGAGAGGCATGGTATGCCATTGGAGCTCCAGTTCCCCTGCCTTAAGTTGTCTAAAGGAAGGAGGGGAGCAGCAGGCTGAGCAACCGTCGTGTAAGGGGAATATCCTGTTGGGGGATCGTTTATTTTGGCGGTCGGCGAAGCTCGCCTTTTCCGCGCATTTTGAGGGAGAGAGGGTGGCAAAACGACTAGTCTCTCTGCACATCCTTCCTCTCGCCTTCCTCCCCCCCTCAAGGAAGCTGGGGGGGGATTTATAATGGTGAATTTCTGCCCTTATTTACTCTTCATTGAGAGTCGGGGCCGTCTTGGAATTGCGTTCATAGGGGGGGCGTTCCCGATGGGTGACGGGTGATGTGACCCCTCAGGCATGTATGACACTTGTCAGTGGCGTTTGTCCCGAGTGTCCTTTTGGGTTGGACAAGTCATTTCGGGCGTCGGCTTTATGGGGGTCAGGCGTTACTCCTCAGGGATGGCTCTGCGTAGGGGTTGCCTTGATTCGCGGTCCTTGAGTAGTTTCCCGAGGTTTGAGGAGAGGGGTGACAGGCCCTTTCGGGGGAGGGAGGGTATTGGTCCGTCGGGTACCCCGCCTAAGGCGCTCCGGTTTGGGTGGTCAAGCTCAGTGAACTTGCCCCGGACGTCTTCCTGGGGGGGAGCGAGTACGCAGCTCGGCCCGTGCCCCTCTCCGGTTTGGGTGGCTAGGACTGGTCCTGCCCCGGAGTCTTTGAGAGGGCGGGTATTGGGCCGTCGCCTCCCCGCAGCCTCTATAGTCGGACGGGTATTAGGCCGTCGCCTACCCCGCATATGGCGCTCCGGTTTGGGTGGCCAAGCTCAGTGAACTTGCCCCGGAGGTCTTCCTGGGGGGGAGCGAGTACGCAGCTCGGCCCGTGCCCCTCTCCAGTTTGGGTGGCTAGGATTGGTCCTGCCCCGGAGTCTGAGAGGGCGGGTATTGGGCCGTCGCCTCCCCGCAGCCTCTATAGTCGGACGGGTATTGGGCCGTCGCCTACCCCGCATATGGCGCTCCGGTTTGGGTGGCCAAGCTCAGTGAACTTGCCCCGGAGGTCTTCCTGGGGGGGAGCGAGTACGCAGCTCGGCCCGTGCCCCTCTCCGGTTTGGGTGGCTAGGACTGGTCCTGCCCCGGAGTCTTTGAGAGGGCGGGTATTGGGCCGTCGCCTCCCCGCAGCCTCTATAGTCGGACGGGTATTGGGCCGTCGCCTACCCCGCATATGGCGCTCCGGTTTGGGTGGCCAAGCTCAGTGAACTTGTCCCGGAGGTCTTCCTAGGGGGGAGCGAGTACGCAGCTCGGCCCGTGCCCCTCTCCGGTTTGGGTGGCTAGGACTGGTCCTGCCCGGAGTCTTTGAGAGGGCGGGTATTGGGCCGTCGCCTCCCCGCAGCCTCTATAGTCGGACGGGTATTGGGCCGTCGCCTACCCCGCATATGGCGCTCCGGTTTGGGTGGCCAAGCTCAATGAACTTGCCCCGGAGGTCTTCCTGGGGGGGGGAGCGAGTACGCAGCTCGGCCTGTGCCCCTCTCCGGTTTGGGTGGCTATGATTGGTCCTGCCCCGGAGTCTGAGAGGGCGGGTATTGGGCCGTCGCCTCCCCGCAGCCTCTATAGTCGGACGGGTATTGGGCCGTCGCCTACCCCGCATATGGCGCTCCGGTTTGGGTGGCCAAGCTCAGTGAACTTGCCCCGGAGGTCTTCCTGGGGGGAGCGAGTACGCAGCTCGGCCCGTGCCCCTCTCCGGTTTGGGTGGCTAGGATTGGTCCTGCCCCGGAGTCTTTGAGAGGGCGGGTATTGGGCTGTCGCCTCCCCGCAGCCTCTATAGTCGGACGGGTATTGGGCCGTCGCCTACCCCGCATATGGCGCTCCGGTTTGGGTGGCCAAGCTCAGTGAACTTGCCCCGGAGGTCTTCCTGGGGGGGGAGCGAGTACGCAGCTCGGCCCATGCCCCTCTCCGGTTTGGGTGGCTAGGATTGGTCCTGCCCCGGAGTCTTTGAGAGGGCGGGTATTGGGCCGTCGCCTCCCCGCAGCCTCTATAGTCGGACGGGTATTGGGCCGTCGCCTACCCCGCATATGGCGCTCCGGTTTGGGTGGCCAAGCTCAGTGAACTTGCCCCGGAGGTCTTCCTGGGGGGGAGCGAGTACGCAGCTCGGCCCGTGCCCCTCTCCGGTTTGGGTGGCTAGGATTGGTCCTGCCCCGGAGTCTTTGAGAGGGCGGGTATTGGGCCGTCGCCTCCCCGCAGCCTCTATAGTCGGACGGGTATTGGGCCGTCGCCTACCCCGCATATGGCGCTCCGGTTTGGGTGGCCAAGCTCAGTGAACTTGCCCCGAAGGTCTTCCTGGGGGGGAGCGAGTACGCAGCTCGGCCCATGCCCCTCTCCGGTTTGGGTGGCTAGGGTCGATGGGTGTGTGCATTGGGGTGGGTTGGTGCATATGGTGAGAGTGTGGGCATGGGGTGTGTGTGCAACACACCATGCACACACACACACACACACACACACATACACCCCTTAAGCAACACACCCCACCCACCTCACGCGCATGCACCCAACCAACGCACACACCCTCCAACCACACCCACACACCCCCCACGCACACACGCACACACACCATGCACACAACCCACCCACCCCCGTGCACCCACCCACCCACACCCATAAACACACCCACCCACCCATGGACACACACCCCCACCCAAGCACACACACCCCCCACGCACACGCACACACCCACCCCACGCACACACACCCCACCCACCCATGAACACACCCACCCCCAAGCACACACACCCACGCACACAAGCCACACACACACACGCACACACACCCTCCAACCACACCCACACACACCTCATGCACACACACACCCCCCATGCACACAACCCACCCACCTCCCGTGCACCCACCCACCCACACCCATAAACACACCCACCCACCCATGGACACACCCCCCCACCCAAGCACACCCCCCACGCACACACCCACGCAACACACCATGCACACACACACACACACACACACACACACACACACATACACCCCTTAAGCAACACACCCTATCCACCCCACGCGCATGCACCCACCCAACGCACACACCCTCCAACCACACCCACACCCACCCCATGCACACACACACCCCATGCACACAACCCACCCACCCCTAGTGCACCCACCCACCCACACCCATAAACACACCCACCCACCCATGGACACACACCCCCACCCAAGCACACACACACCCCACGCACACGCACACACCCACCCCACACACACAACCCACCCACCCACCCATCCATGCACACACCCACACCCAAGCACACACACCCACGCACACAACCCACCCACCCACGCGCACACATCACATGCACACACCCCAGCCCAGCGCCCCCAATGCACACACCCCACACACACAACCCACCCACCCCATGCACGCACGCACACTCACACAATCACCCACCCCATGCACCATCCCACCAGAGAGAGAGAGAGATATATATAATTGGGGGGGGGAGAGAAAGAGAATCGGTAGAGAGATATTCGGTGTAGAGAGAGAGAATCTGTAGAGAGAGAGAGAGAGAATCGGGAGAGAGAGAGAGATATATATATATATATATATAATCGGCAGAGAGAGAGAGAGAGAATCGGTAGAGAGAGAGAGAATCGGGGAGAGAGATTCGGTATATAGATAGAAAGATAGAGAATTTGTAGAGAGAGGAGAGAGAATCGGGTATATAGAGAGAGAGAGAGAGAGAGAGATATATATATATATATATATATATATATATATATAGAATCGGTAGAGAGAGAGAAGAGACCTCAGTGTATTTACGTAAAAATGGCCCAAACGTGAGGGTATTTACCCAAACGTGAGAGAGAGGGGCAAAATGGTCCAATTTAACACCGTCAGCCCATTTTCCGTTACAGGGTATCAATTTGTCACAAAATGAACCTGAGGGTATTTATGTGAAAATGGCCCAAACGTGAGGGTATTTTTCTGCAATTTACCCAAAGAAAATTCATGCACCTATGGTAGTATGCCAGTGTCGGGAGATCACAGCCAATGCTTTAGCTCTTAAAAACATCAACAAAAACAAAAAAAATCCTTCTCTCACACTTTTCACACACAAGAGTTTTTGCACGGTAAAATTTTCCTAAATATATACATTGACAATCGGAACCAATTTTCATATTCTAAAATCCAAAACACCAAATAAAAAGTGAACCGAAGTGGTTTTGCTTGCTCATCTAATTGTTGAAGACGATCTCTGTTAATTTTGATTTTCAAAGCCTAAAATCCCAATGCACCAAATAATGGATGATTTGATGATCTAAGAGCAACAAAAGTTCTATTGATGTAAAACTATTACAACAATGACAGACCTCATGAACACATGTCAAGAAAAACACTCTTATCCCATGGCATGGTTCACTGCCACAAGGCGAAGAGCAGACCTCTTGTGCACCGTAATTCCTGGAGCATCACCCATGTCAATGTCCTCCTCCCTCACCCCAGCTGGCAGCTTCCAGTCAAACAAGCACAGCATGTTAGCGAGCGCGAGCTCGATCGTGAGGATTCCAGCATACAACGCCGGGCAAATCCTCCGGCCCGAACCAAACGGGATGAACTGGAAGTCGTGGCCCCTGAAATCAACAGGGCTGTCAACAAATCTCTCGGGGACGAATCCCTCGGCATCATCCCACGCTCCGGGATCCCGCCCTATCGCCCACGCGTTCACGAGCACCCGGGTGTTTGGCATGACATCGTACCCGCCCACCTTGCATCGCCGCATCGCCTCCCGCGGGAGCAGCAGCGGGACCGGCGTGTGCAGCCTCAGCGTCTCCTTCACCACGGCCTTGAGGTATTGAAGCCGGTTGAGCTCATCTTCGTCCACCCTTCCCTTTGAGTACCCGGACAGGGCCCTTGCCTCCTCTTGTGCTCTCTTCATTGCTCTTGGATTCCTTACAAGCTCGGCCATCGCCCAGACTAGTGTAGCCGCACTTGTCTCTGTTCCAGCAATGAAGATATCCTGCGCGCACATCAAAAATCAACCAATGACAATCAAAAATTCAGATGATTAGATGTGAATGGTACCGTAAGCACGGCCTTGATGTTGTCCCTGGTGAGAAAAACCCCCATCCTTGTGCAGCCGAAGCAGCACATCGACTACGTCCTCGTGTTCCCCTCGCGCCCCCTCTGGATCGAGGTGGTCTCTTATCACCTCTTCGTAGAAGGCGTCGAGCTCGCCGGCGTTCCTATTCAGGCGGCCGTCCACTCCCGTCAGCTTGTCGACCCACGAGAGCCCCGGGAAGAAATCGGCCGCAAAGAAACAGCCCAGCAAGGCGTCGGTCTCTTCGAGAATCCCGTGCAGCCTGCCCTTCTCGTACTTCCTCCCCAGAGCAGCCCTGCATATGATGTTGTTCGAAAGGCTCACCATGGCCTTCCTCATGTCGACCGGGCTCGGCGAAGAGCCGGAGATTTGCTTGATCGTCGACGAGACCTCCTCCTCTCTCACGGCACGGAACGACGTCGACTCCACCCGCTTGACGCTGAACAGTTCGAGTATGCACGTCTTCCTCACTTCCCTCCAGTAGGGGCCGTATGGCGAGAAGCTGATGTCGGTGCGGTTGTAGGAGTACTTGTCGGTGGCGGCGAGCGACGGCCGAGAGCAGAAGCTGAGGTCGTTGGTCTTCAGCACCTCTCTGGCCATCTCGGCTGACGAGACCACCAGCGTGGGCACGCGGCCGAGCTGCAGCTGCATGAGGGGGCCGTGCAGTCGGGAGAGCCGCCATAGAGAGCGGTGGGGCAGCGCGCCGACTTGGTGCAGGTTGCCGATTATGGGCAGCTTCTTTGGGCCAGGGGGGGATTTGTGCCGTGTTCTTGGTCTGTAGAAGGGGAGGAGAGCAAGAGAGGCGAGGGCGAGGAAGAGCAGCCACGGCGAAATGGAGCTGACGTCCATTGCAAGAGGCCGGCCGATGAAGGGCTAACCGCAGGTGATGATTAATATCGACAAACAACACAGTACTCAATCTAATCTAATCTACACATTGATTTGGTCAAACGATGGCGTTGTTGATTAACTTGATTTTGTTTTTGTTGATCGGCACACTGTTGTTGACATTGGGTTGCCTTTGTTCCTTCTGAGACCATCTTTTGATAGAAAAATCTTGTTGTGTGGCCTGTTTGTTTGTCCCACTGTTGACTTGGAATCTCAAATAGTGAGCCCAGGACAATGTTAGGCACTGTTTGCGACTTTTTTAACCCAGTCCTTGTTTGGCAACATTATAGTAGCTGTCCTTGCAGTCGTCGTGAACTTACCATTGACCTCAATGGTAAACCCATGGTTCTCTTTCTGCCACTTTTACGGGGCTGTTTCGCAAGTTGAAAGTTGTTTTTGGAAGGTTGATTGTGCTTAGAATCTTGGATAGAGAAAAGTAAAGCTTTATGTTTCTTTGGACTTGAAAGTGATGTGAAAAATGGGTTTGAGAGGCTGTTGTCGGTCCTATGAAATTTTTTGGTGTTTCTTTGGTTTTGAAAGTTTTATGAGAATGTTTGATGTGTGGCCAAATGGTTAAATTACTTGTAATCATCAAAATTTAATTAATTTATATTATTTTTAAGTTGGTAATAAATAACAATTTTAATTTTAATTTTATTTAATGGAAATTATAAATATTAATAGAAATAATTAAACTATTAAATTAAACTAACCTATTTAACAATTAAACTAACTAACCTATTTTATAAATTATTCCCTTATTTTCTAGCCCACTTTCAAGTTGTGGAACAACGAAAATGATTCCTCACTTTTAATGTTTACGTTTATTTTATTAAAAATAAGAAATTTTTTTAATTAGGATTAAATTCTTTTTGGAATTATCAATGGTTAATTCTCGTTTAAATAATAGATTACTAGTCATAACCCGTGTCCAGAGAGCACGAAGGCAGTCGTTACCCGGACGCAAATACGGAGAGAAGCGGTCGCCAAAGTGAAAAAAGCGTGGGTGCGAGAGAGGGTCGGAGGCAAAAAGAGGAAAAGCAGAGACTAAAACGAAAAAAAAATCACCAAAATCCCATCCCAAACCCAAGTCCAGAACCACACCCAACCCCCACGTGGCGTCCCAGTCAGCAACCAAAAATATGACTGTGACAAAACTGTCACGTAGGACAAAGGTCGTGAATTGTATAATAGATCTTTTAAAGTTAAGCTTACTTTTTAATGCGTGCACTTCATAGAACTTCTACATCTAACTTTCTTTCACAGTCAAAATGTTAAAAATATATATTATGGGCACCCCAACAACTATTCTAAAACCTACTTTCCTACACACTTTATGTCCAAACATACAAAAAAAAACTATACTCTTTCCATAACAGATTCTACACCATGTCAAGATTTCACAACACACTTAATAAAAGAAATGGTGGGTTTTAGAGAAATGGCTGCAAATTTATAAGAAACAAGTAGGACTGTAAATTTACTAGGAACCTACTTTTACTTGCATCCTAGATCCAGTTTGTCGTTCAGATCTGATCTGGATCCTTCGCCTTCGTTAGCGCGACGATCTGTTGCAGGATCTGTTGTTAGGTTTGCGCACGTGAACCGAAGGTCTCGTTCAACCTAGTTTCTAACGTCTTCACGTCAGATCCTAATGCCTTTGTGTCGGATCCAATTGCGGATCTCATCACCTCCATTGATTGCTTCAATCCTTCAACTTCCGCTGCCAAAACTTCCGTTTTTTCTTTGCTTCCGTCGCTGTCATGGATCGTAGTCGCTCTGATACCAATTTGATACGATCTTTGTTGGAAATCAGAATAAAAGTGGGATTTTTATGGTGGAAAAGGAAAAAGATGAGGTTTTTATGAATTTAAAACAAGGAATACAAAAAATAATTGACCCTTTTCGAGAGGATGCGCTCTCCTAGTTTTGTATTTGAGATCAAAATCAAAATCTCCTCAATCTAGGGGTTCTATGGACGCATGTAGTAATTCTCTCATAATACTCAACATGAATTCCACAAATAGATTGCAACCTTTCATTTGATCGCAAGTTACAGATGTCTAAACTAGCTAAAAATGCGAAAATAGAACAAGAAGTTATAATTGATACGCATATTTCGCTGTCTGATCACAATACTGGGACAAAATATGTTAAAACCTACTGCAATCTGGGAAACAAAAGAAAGGGAAATCAAAGCAATATGACAACTTATTAGTAACGGCCTCTTGTACGAATATGATAAGCTCTGGAGGCCATGGCTCGCAAGTTTGCTCTAGCAGAGTGCAGCGTTGCTCTTGGCTGCTCCATGAACTCCTCTCTCTGAAGCCTCAGAGCCAATGCAGCATCTTCAGACTGGCTCGATCCGACCCTCCTCCTACTACTTGTACTCCGATCCCTTTCCACTGCCTGGGAAACTTGAGTCGCGGGTACGAAACTCGTGCCTCTGGGCATGCTCCTTGCAGTGCCAATCCTCACCCCCAGCCTCCCACATTCAGGATTCTTGCTCGGAACGTCCGGGCTACTAGAGTTCGTCGTAGAGGCCGCCGCCGCGTTCCTCCTCGCCTCGATTTCGTCCGGAAACAGAAGCTGGATGGTGTTCCAGAGCACCGTGTTCACGGTGCAGGATCTCCCGTTGCTGTTATGCAGAACATGTACACTCTTAGCTTCAAAATGTCCTACTCTTCTTGACTCGGAGCAGAGTTCATTCTTAGCATTTACCTCATAAGTTGCCTGCACTTCGGACATCGCTTTCCACACTTTGCCGCGGCACACTTCAAACATTTCTTGCAGAAGCTAATGATTTAAGAAGAAGTTAGCACTTTATTCAATGAATGAAACAATAAAAATGCTTGGTGATTAGTTCGTGTTATTATACCTGTGCCCACATGGAGTTGTGCTCGGTTCGAAGCAAATCTCCAAACAAATCTGTATGATTATAAATCAGAAAAGTACATCCAAGAACAACAAATCTTATGCAAAATCAATTAAACCCATCATCTTACGGCGCAAGAGAGCTCTTCGCGCAATCGATCCATACACGGAAGCCCTTTATTTGTAGAAGAAACGATTTCAGTTGGATCCCCTTCTCTCTTTACTTTCTTCTCTCCATGTTCAGCTACTGCTTGTTTCTTCACATCAACATCTACAGCTAAAAAAAAGTAAAGAACATAAATTGCGGGATTAGACACAAATAGATTCCAAATTTCAAATACCTTTGTTGACAGTCTCTTCTTCGTCATCGAGGCAAAGAACCACGGCCGGCATCGAATCGGGTGGCTGCCGCTTCCCCCTCCGTTTCCTGCGCAAAACCGAGAGGACACACGTTGAGAATCTCAACAAACATGAAAGAGGAGAGCAAAAAGGTGAGGACTTTTTGATGGTTATCGACCTGCCGGAGTTGGTAGTTGCTGGGGACTTGAGGTGGTGGTGGGTTGGGCGTTTCTTGTGCCGAGATTCTCTGATGGGTGTGTCCTCGACGACGAGGCTAGCAAGAAGAAGGGCTTCTTCGTCCCATCCGGCCATCGCGGCTGCTGATCTGAACCCAGGGCTGAGAATGCCATCTTTGGACTGGGAACGAGGAGATGATGATGGTCTCTTTGATGGGTTCTTTGGGCTCTTCGTTTCTTGACTCGCCATTTCTTTTGGTCGTCTTCTTCTTTCTTTGGTTGTGGGATTGAGAAGTTCCTTTCTTTTGGGTAGGGGACTGGCTAACGGTCGGAATATTTGAAATTGAGAAACTAACGGTCAAAAATTTCAAAATAAGTAAGAGGGCCTTGTTTGTTAAGGATTTTAATGTAATGTAATTATGTTACCCAGTGGCACATGCTGCCTGCATGCAATGATCCCGAAACCGACCCACTTAGTTTGGGTACGGGTTCAAGTTACTATATACGTTTGTTCGACCCATTTAATTTGTAATATCTGCGTATCTTTGTATTTTTTAAAATGAGATATATATAGATCAGGTGCCACCCGATCTAATAGATCAGGTGTCAAGACATAAAAAATTGGGCCCTACAACGAGTATAAAAATATGTGAGACTTATGCTTTCGGGTTAGATCAGGGAGCTACTTTTCTCCATTATTCTCGTTTTAAATAATGTCTTGTTCGCCTGTGGAAAGATAATTGAGAATTGTATCCATTAACCAAAATCATAACACAATGTACAAGCCTTGGTTTATCAAACCAACAGATTAAGCCCTTGGTTTACATAGCCAAATGATTAGGAGGAGTGTAATCATTGTCGTCGTCATCCACAGATCATGTTCCGTTAAGTTGATGATCAAGCAAAAAAAAAAAGAGACTTACTACATACATCGAAACTCGGTGTATGAATGTGACTATTGTCCCAAAGTGATAAGAAAAATTAATTAATAGGTCAAATCAGCTTCTCTCCCCCCATCAATTTCATTCTATTTATGGAAAAATGTCCCTTTCTTGCACCGAAGCTTTCGGTTTACATAGTCATGCTCAAAAAAAATTTGAGACAATCACAAACTCTATTTATTGAGAAGCCATGCACGAGGTGACGAGATGATAGTATTTGGCCTTGAGTTTCTTCGCGATATAATTAGTAGTGTTGACGCAGAGAATTTCACGGGGCTCGGGTTTGGCGCGACGACGAGTTTTCGGGCAACAGGTTGAGCCTGATCAAGCTGGTTTCGTCGGGCGTGAGGGTGGAAACCCTTCGCTAATGCGTTTAAGATAAAAGCTTCTTAGCCTCACCGGAGGGGATGACCCTCCTATTAGAGGCCGACACATAAGTTAGGTTCAATCGGGAACAAGGGAGCATGGCCGGAAGTAGCCACCGCTAGAGTTCTTTTCTTAGAGATAGTTGCTTAGGGTTATTAGAACTGACGTACCTGATGAGGAGGGTTTCCTCCCTACATATAGGTTCGGGGGATGGCTAGGCCACGTCAGCAACCCCCAAACAAAGGCGTCCATGCGCCGACGACAAAACGAGTAATTGTCCCATCTGCTAAAGCTGCCAACGATGTTTGATGAGACGGACTGCATGATTCCTGCTATGGGAATGGCCGTTGCGCACATGGGGACGGGGCCACTGGTAACATCCAAGAGAGATAAAGAGATTGATCGTCCACCTAGGACTTGTGCCGCTAGGATCATGGCGACTGATCTGGCTAGGTGGGCTGCGGGCTGGTGCTTCCTTTCGCGGTGTCTTCCCCTAGGGTCACCTGCATGGTTTTCTCCGCTGAGGGACTGGCCTAACTAGGGTCTTCCACTTGAAGGGGCTGCCGACAAGGAACAACCTCGGGGGGCGTCATGTACTGGACCGCTCAGAGGTTTGACAGGCTTGACCTCTGATGCATTGTGTTCTCCGGGGGGGAGGTATGCGCCATTTCGTGGGACCTCATGAAACCAGCTCAGGCATGCCCTATTTCTGTTGGGTTACAATGGGAGCATCATCTAACATGGCCCCTCGTCTTCTTATTTGACGTGGCCGACCTGAGCCTTTTCCCTTGGTCGAGCATGGAGATGCAAGGAGACGATCTTGGAGAGGAGGCCGGTGAGGTGCGACCTTGCCTTAATGACACAAGTAGTCTTGAGGATGCCCTACCCAGCCTTTTTTTGTTTGGGGGGGGGGGGGGGGTTGGGGGGGGGGGGGGGTGTGTGTGTGTGTGTTGGATCCTGTGGATGGCAAAGAGAGCACTATGGGATGAATAATGTTTTCGCAAATTAAAATTCCTCTAGAAATATCTCTAGAATTAATAAAGAGTTACCTATTATTAATCCTGATCAACACAAAATAATACTTGCAATAATAAAGTTAAGCAGCAGAATGTAAATGCCAGTGAATAATTAACAATCGCAAACACACAGATTTTTATCCTGGTTCCCCACAACCTGTGTACGTCCAGTCCCGAAACTCTTATCGGGCTTTAATCCACTATTATCGATAAATAGTACAAACCACCTCCCGTCAAGAGGATTTACACCCACCTTGCTTACAACAAGGATGTTCCCTTGCCTCACAAGCCGAGGACTTTTCCTTACCTCACAATCCGAGGACTTTCACAAACTCCTTGCCTACAACAAGGATTTACAACACCCTTATCACCAAGGGACTCAAAGTAAGATCAGATCCAATACACCACAATGAATTAGTGGAGATTTGTTTTTACACCCAATAATTTTATAGCCAAGTAAGAATATTGCAATTAGTGTATATGTGGCCTAAAGAAAATCGGAAAACTCTTGATCAAATTAAATGATATAGATGAAAACAAATTTGATCAAAGGAGTTATCTTGAAAATTAATCTTTTAAAAATATGCACTTGGGCTTTTAGAGATCAACGATCAAGCCCTTCTAATCTTTGAAAAAATATAATTATAAAAACACAAAGATTAAAAAGAAAGACTTGTATTTTGTATCTCAATATAAAAAGCTTTTAGCTTTGGAGATAAAGAACAAGTAATTCAAAAAGTTGTCTTGAAAATGATCTTCTAAAATATGCACTTGGGCTTTAGAGATCAATGATCAAGGTTTGATCTTTGAGAGAAATATAAAAGTTAAGAACACAAAGATAAGAAAAATTGATGTTTGAATCTCAAGAAGAAAAGCTATGAGCTTTGGAGATCAAACCAAGTTATAAAGGCTAGAAATGATCAGAGAAAATAATTGCGAAATTAAGCATAAAAGAATTAAAAAAATTAGCCATTAGAAAAACTGAAGAACTTTAAGAGCTTGAGTTTGCTTGAGAGAATTATAACTTTTCTCAAAAATGAATGATGAGGAAAAAGATCTCAAGGCTTCTCTATTTATAGAGCCAAAAGAGAATTCAAAAGATTTCACATTGAGTTTGACTTTTAGCCCAAAAATCAAGCTAGTAATAAATGGGAGAGGAAATCAAGGAATTCCGGTCGAGCACAGCTGGTAGTCGACTTCCAAGGTTTGTAGTCGACTCCCAGAGAGTTTTCAGGAAAAACTCTGCTACACTGGTAGTCGACTCCCGAACTTTGGTAGTCGATTCCCAGAGTACAATTTTCAGGGAGAAGGCAGAAATCAGGGTAGTGAACTACTGGGTGTTTGTAGTTAACTACAAGTTTAAAACTTAGCTTCTATGAAAAATTTGCTCTCAAATAAGTTTAAAACAAGTTTTAAAATCATTTTAGAAAATCATTTTGTGTGTGTGCATATTCTTATTGGCTTTAAAATAATCCTAAGAAAATTCAAAGTAACTCACACACTAGACACTGTGAAGAACTTGAAGCCATGGTTGAACATGATGTAGTTGCATGCGCTTCACTTGAATTTGAGCTCCTCTTTAGATTGAGTTTAAGCGCATTCTTTGAGCTTCATCTTTGGGCTTCTCTTGTGCCTGAACTGAAGCTTTAGAATGTAGACATTGAATTGTGAGTTAAATTCATCTTCATCTTCTAAGAGTGTGGTTGAGGTTCTTCTTCTCGGAGTATGCTTTGAGCTTCACTTAGCTTATTTTCACAATCTATACATCTTAAATAATATGATTAGTACATTAACAACATTTGGTGTGATCATCATCAAACCATTGTGGGGCTGTGACTAGATTTTCCAACACTCTCACCTTTTTGATGATAACACCCAAATGAAAAACATATGAATATGAAAACAATGAATAAGTGTACTTACCCCCTGCTTAAATGTGGTTATTATTCATTTATGTTTTTGCTTGCTTGTCACTTTTTCTCCCACTTGTCATCATAAAAAATTATAATAGTATACATACCAAGTGAAAAAAAATTTATATAGGCTCCACCTCAAAGTTTGTATCATTGAAGTTGGGTCTCCCCCTTAATTCATGCATGTAACTTGAGATCATTGGAAGCTCCTCTACTAATCCATTACTAGTCATAACCCGTGCCCGCGGGCACGGTTCATTTAAGATTTCCCCCGCGAAATCTTTGTTCCCCGAAAAATTATTTCCACAGCCAAAATTTAACAGAACAATAAATTAGCTTAAAAATATGTAGCGGCACGGGCACCTTCGGCACGGACGTCTTCGGCGCGGAACAAAAAATTCGATGTAGGCACCTTCGGCGCGGAACAACAAATTCGACGTCGAACAACAAATTTGGCACCCGCGACTTTGATGCGGAACAACAAATTAGCGTAAAAAAATTTAGCGGGGCGCCTTCGGCGCGGGCTTTTTTAAAGAACAATAATGATTTATATATCTACCCAAATATTTCTCTCAAAATGAAAACAATATGTAAAATTAAATGTTGCTCAGTTTAAACCATCTGCTATCAATCTCCCAAAAAAACCATATTTGAGTTGAGTCCAGTTCTCCAACTCTTCTTACTTTTATTTTTTCTAAATAAGTGAGAATATGTTCATGCAATAAAAATTATAGGAATACAACCATATTTTCCAACTCATCAAATTAATAGCAACAAATCTTGGGTATTATCAAAGTGCTTCTTCAACCCTAAAATGAAACTCTTAAGCATAAAAGGGGCAAAAAGAAGTAAAACACCATGAATCATCATCGTCGTCGTCGTCATCATGAGCTTCATCATCATCATCATCGCCCCCAAAATGATTAATACAAATCTGGTATGAGTGTTCCACGCGAGCTGTGTAAATCTGGTGGGGGAGCTCCGGTTCCAAGAAATTTTAAAAGGTAAAATTTCGTTTTGAGCAGTACATATGTGAACGGGAAAAAAAGCGTGCAAAAAACAAACCTATTCTCATCTCTCACTGCCAAGTCGGAGAAAAAGACTTCATCTTTATCTAATACCTATTATTTTTTCAATGATGATGATGGTAAATTGTGTTAGGGCAGTGGCCGAACAAAAACCAACCCAAATGGGGGGAGAGAGAAAGCAAAGGAAAGGAAAGCAAAGAAATCGATGTTCCCATCCAAAATTTCTCAGATCTGACAATCCTCACAAAAAAACCTCAAAAGATCGAGCAATCAAGAAAAACACAAAGAAATTTGCACCGTACACTGCTGTCTCCTGCTTGGCTTACTGTCCGATCAAAATAGTAGAAAAATCGATCCCCAAGCTTCCTGTCTCATTCCCCAGGCTCATCTGAAAAAATGAAGCAAATCTTTTCTAAATCATCTACACTGCTGGTGAGATCATGCATCCAAATTAGCATTCCAAACATTTCAAATCCTTTAACTAAATCAAGGAAATATGAAACAAAACCCTGAAGAACCATGCTTTCGCCTTAATCAATCAAACATGATCAATACACAGGAGAACAATCCGAAACATAAAATAAATCCATCGTCAAAAGGAAACAAAAGAAAGAACAAACAATCTCAATAGCTATACGCGTAGTGCAGCACGAAGCTTAACCCTAACCCTAGAGTGAGGAAATGAAATCGAAACCCTACTCTTATATTGATTGGCCAGCCAATGGATCGGAGCCGGCCGTGCTTGCACAGATTTGGGACCGGAGGCCACAGAGATGCAAAAAGAGGGAAATAAAAAAGAAATCTTTACATAAATTACTGCCAACAGAGTTTAATTCCAAGCGCCACAACACCGTCTCAGCTCAACTTCTTTGAAACAGAAATTCCCTAGGAATCAATCGAGCGCCAAGAGCAGCTCACGTTTTTCGACCAGTAGAGGGATAAGCAGCATCTGCCTCCAAATAGCTATTTTGGGACCTCTGATCATCTTCATGCTTCTGCTCTTCTTCTTCTTCTTCTTCTTCTTCTTCTTCTTCTTCTTCTTCTTCTCCCTCCAAATCCCATCCGTACGTAAGCCAACCCCCTTCTCTGGCGATGGCCTTCGCCAAATCCGATCTCCCGCCAGCGATCAGCTCCTCTCTTCTTGGGAAATGGTTAGGACTCTCAGATTTATCCATGAACACCAAGATCTCATCCTCGGTCACTGAGCTTTATAGAAAATCAATCGACTCTGCTGATGACCAATCTTTGCCGTGGCGCTGGCCCAAAAACCGCAAGCACCCCCTGCACTGATCAACGGGGATATCGAATGAACGTGGTGGGCGACCGAGCGAGACAGAGAGAGAAGATGAAAGAGGTATAAATTTATTCGACGAATATAGAGAGGAGACGGGTGAGATCACTTTAAAAGAAATGCTTTTGAATAAGGGTTAAAACTGAGGGTTACTTTCTTATTGGCAGTGGGTAATAATGACACGGCTCTTCCCAAAAAAGCATCTTACTCTACCCGAAAAAACTCTTGCTCTCCCCCAAAAAAGACTATTGCTCTCCCCCATGTCATGCAAACAAACGGGCTGAGTCAAATGGGACCCAAATGGAATCCACAATTCTCCAAGCAAAGCTTCATCCTTACCATTCATTTCTCTAGATTTAATCCTGGACGTCTTTTATCAACCTCTTTGTCCTAGTCAGCTTGTCTCAGTCAGCCCTAGGATTCAAAAATCTCTGTCAAATGTATAATAGATAATTTTGGTACCTGAAAATCAAACATATAATTTTGGTACCCTTTCTTTGTGGGTCAGTGGGATTAGTCATACACAATAATATAATTATCAACCAAAAGGGAACCAAACCTAGTTGGGTTGACATTTCCCATAAATAAATCTATAGTCTCTACAAAAATGAACATTGTGCATAAAACTAGAAATGTAATTGTCTTTCATTTGGATGGTTCCAATTTTGGGAATCAAAAATTTGATATATCCATTTTCAGCTTTAGGAACTCTAGCTTGATGATAAGAATTTCTAGCATTTTGATAGGTCAAGTTATAACCTAAGCCATGTTTGCTAGTTGATGGTTTTTGTGAGCTAATCAAGCTATCTAATTTTTCTTTTTCTTTATTGAACATAGCAACATTATTAACCAAGTCATCATGTTTTGCCTTAATGGCGGACATGTTCTTTTCCAAGTCTCAAAACCTATTTCTTAGGTCTTTGAGTTCTACATTAAGCAACCTATTCTTTTCAATTAAGACCTTATTGTTGCTAATAAATTTTAGGTTCTCTTCCCTAATCTTTTCTAGCTCTTGATTAGTAGAATTAGAACCACAAGATTTATGCATCTTTTTGAGAGTTAAAAGCTCTTTGAGTTGGACCTCATATAAAGCATAAATTTTATGAAATTCCACCTCATAATCAAGTTCCTCATCATCACTACAATCACTATCACTAGAGTTAGGGTAGGAATTAACCTTTGGATCTTCCCGTGCCATGAAGCACATATATGATTTCTCATTCCTTTTGCTTGATTCGCCTTCATTTTCGGATGATGATGAGTTATCGGAATCCTCTTGATCATCGCTTTTATCCGAAGATGCAAAAGCTTTTCTGTTTGGCCTTTTGCCTTTGTACTGCTTCGTTCTCTTATCTCTGTTTTTCTTTAGAGGACACTCATTCTTTATGTGACCTGGCCTATTAAATTCATAACAAATAACATCATTAGTGGAATTGAACTTACAGTTGTAGGACTTACGTGCATTTATGATTTTCTTGAATCCTTTGGGGATGAGTGCCATTTGTTTCTCCATCTCATCATTGACTTCATCATTGGACTCCTCCATATCCGATAGGACTTTGAATGCAAGGTTCTTCTTCTTTTCACTGTGCTCCTTGGTCTTTCTCTCTTGCAATTGGAGTTCATACGCCATTAGGTTGCCGATGAGCTCCTTTAACGTTAGCTTTGAAGTGTCATTGCCTTCTTCAATGTCCGAGCTTTGGATTGCCATTCGAAAGTAAGTGATCTAATGATCTTGCATACGTGATCCTGTTGTGTGTACTTCTTTCCCAATCCTGCTAGTGTGTTGACGATCTCCGTAGATCTCGTGTACATCTCCATTATGTTCTCACCTTTCTCTCCGCTTTTCTTCCTCAAGAGTGGGTGCTTTATAAAGGTTCTCCACCATTTTTCATAACTCGTAGAAAATAGAGAGAAGGTACATTTGCATCCAATTCTCCCAAGATCCATAATTTGATCCGTTGAGAAGTGGTGGTCGGTCGCTTGATTGACCTTCGGGAAAACAACCGGTTGATGTCATCTATAGCCTCGCTCCGATACCAAGTGTTGGATCCTGTAGATGGCAAAGAGAACACTAGAGGGGGGTGAATAGTGTTTTCGCAAATTAAAATTCCTCTAGAAATCTCTCTAGAATTAATAAAGAGTTACATATTATTAATCTTAATCAACACAAAATAATACTTGCAACAATAAAGTTAAGCAGCAAAATGTAAATGCAAGTGAATAATTAACAATCGCAAACACACAGATTTTTATCATGATTCCACACAACCTGGGTACGTCCAGTCCCCGAAACTCTTGTCGGGCATTAATATACTATTATCGGTAAGTAGTACAAACCACCTCACACCAAGAGGATTTACAACCACCTTGCCTACAATAAGGACTTTTCCTTGCCTCACAAGCCGAGGACTTTTCCTTGCCTCACAATCCGAGGACTTTCACAAACTCCTTGCCTACAACAAGGATTTACAACACCCTTATCACCAAGGGACTCAACGTAAGATTAGATCCAGTACACCACAATGAATTAGTGAAGATTGGGTTTGACACCCAATAATTCTATAGCCAAGTAAGAATATTGCAATTAGTGTATACGTGGCATAAAGAAAATCGGAAAACTCTTGATCAAATTAAATGAAATAGATGAGCACAAATTTGATCAAAGGAGTTCTCTTGAAAATTGATCTTCTAAAAATATGCATTTGGGCTTTTAGAGATCAAAGATCAAGTCCTTCTAATCTTTGAAAGAATATAATTATAAAACACAAAGATTAAAAAGAAAGACTTGTATTTTATATTTCAATATAAAAAGCTTTTAGCTTTGAAGATAAAAAACAAGTAATTCAAAAAGTTGTCTTGAAAATGATCTTCTAAAATATGCACTTGGGCTTTAGAGATCAATGATCAAGATTTGATCTTTGAGAGAAATATAAAAGTTAAGAACACAAAGATAAAAAAATTGATGTTTGAATCTCAAGAAGAAAAGCTATGAGCTTTGGAGATCAAACGAAGTTAAGGCTAGAAATGATTAGAGAAAATAATTGCGAAATTAAGCACAAAAGAATTAAAATTAGCCTTTAGAAAAACTGGAGAACTTTGAGAGCTTGAGTTTACTTGAGAGAATTATAACTTTTCTCAAAAATGAATGATGAGGAAAAAGATCTCAAGGCTTCTCTATTTATAGAGCCAAAAGAGAATTCAAAAGATTTCAAATTGAGTTTGACTTTTAGCCCAAAAATCAAGCTAGGAATAAATGGGAGAGGAAATCAAGTAATTCTGGTCGAGCACAGCTGGTAGTCAACTCCCAAGGTTGGTAGTCGATTCCTAGAGTGCCATTTTCAGGGAGAAGGCAGAAATCAGGGTAGTGAACTACTGGGTGTTTGTAGTTGACTACAGGTTTAAAACCTAGCTTCTATGGAAAATATGCTCTCAAATAAGTTTAAAACAAGTTTTAAAAACATTTTAAAAAATCATTTTGTGTGTGTGTGCATATTCTTATTGGCTTTGACATAATCCTAAGAAAATTCAAAGCAACTCATACACTAGACACTATGAAGAACTTGAAGCCATGGTTGAACTTGATGTAGTTGCATGCGCTTCACTTGAATTTGAGCTCCTCTTTAGATTGAGCTTAAGCGCATTCTTTGAGCTTCTCTTGTGTTTGAACTTAAGCTTTAGAATGTAGACGTTAAATTGCGAGCTAAATTCATCTTCATCTTCTAAGAGTGTGGTTGAAGTTCTTCTTCTCGAAGTATGCTTTGAGCTTCACTTAGCTTATTTTCACAACCTACACATCTTAAATAATATGATTAGTACATTAACAACATTTGGTGTGATCATCATCACAACCACTGTGGGGTTGGACTAGACTTCCCCGACAATGCCTAGAGGCGTGGTCCAAATTATTCCTTGATGACACATCATATCCTACTAGGATGTTGAAGTGACGGGCTTGAAGCATCCGTTTCTTTCCGAGAGCCCGAGGAGGCGACGCAGTCTCTTTGAAATGATGCTTTTGCCATGTGTCGTGGTTTGATTTGCAGGCATTATGGCGCTCCGGTGCTGCCACATTGTAGGATCTGGACAGCTGTGATAAGCTCTTATGAGAGAGGACTTGGACGGTTGTTATCGAATCCCGCCCATTTCATCGCTTGCGGGGAAAGCGAGGGCAAAGAAAAAAGGGGGAAGAATGCTGCCGGGCCTTGCATTTGCATTTTGAGGAAAACCCTTGCTTTTGCAGTAGTCTTTCTCAATCTTTCCTCTACTGACGGGAAACAATTGTTTCCCTCCATCCTTGTTCCTTTTAGCGGGAGTTATCGCAGTCGCCTCCGAGATGAATCAAGAGGACATTGATGCTGCCCGAATCATTGATCTCCTGGATCTGGGATGCCTGAGCCAGTCTGTGTCCAATTTGTGAGAGTTGCTCTTTTTGGGACTATGCAGATCAGGCGTCTGGTGGCTACCAATCAGGTGCCTGGTTCTACACTAGACGCCCATTTCTGAAACCCAGGCGTGCCTGGAAACCTGAATTGTCCCATGTTAGAGTGTATGATCCGAATCCGGTTTTTTTGACCCGACCCGAAGAGCTCGCGGTGCGCCATTTAATGAGAAATTTTCAGGGCTATGTGGTGGTACATTTCTAATTTTGACCATATAAATATGATGTAATCCAGGGTTTCGACTTTAACATTTTCTTTAGCAGCCGCACTTCTCCCCATTTTGTACCAAATCTTCGATATAGTGAATTTCTCTCCTCTGCCCGTGGTTTTTTTTCACCGTTTTGGGGTTTCCACGTAAATCTGTGTCTTCTTTGTTTGTGTTTTTAATTGTCTATTCTTGGTCAATCTCGTAACACCCCCAATGTCTGATATCCGAAACATCAACTCTCATCCAATATGTCTTTCAACTATCATTCATTATATGCTTATTACACCACTGAGCCTTAAGTAATGCCAACTTAACTTAGTTCAGAGAAGAAAAACTGACATATCCTTTCCTTTTGGAAAGTCATGCATTCGATCCTTTCAACTAGGAGCGTGCCAATGAATTTTTGGAACTAAAAATACAAGAGCACAATTTCATCATGTAACTAGGTTTGCTTGCATTCCCTTTTCTTTGATCCATCCCATGAGACCGGATCTTCACCCCCTCATGCTACAGGACCCATTACTGCAAAATGAGAGCATTAAGATTGTTTAATTAGTGTAGATGACAATTGAGCAAACTCTCTCTTTTACGTTCCATTACACTGACTTGATGAAACAATCACAAATGAGCAACAGACAATAAAACAGACCAAATAGCAAGAGACAAGCACAAGGGAGCGCCGGCACGATCACCTCCTGCCGGAGCCGCCCGTGGCGGCGGCGTGAGAACCTGATCAGCATTTCCAACAGGAAGCTGCAACAATAGGCCTAGACTTCCATCCCAACACCATGCATCCTTTCTCCTCCGCCACCGTGAACCCCTCGCGCTCCGTCAACTTCTCAACCCACTCCCTCGCCTCCTTCGCGTCGACCCTCGCCGGCGACGTCTGGAACCCCGCCCGGCTCATCCTCCTCCTCCACTGGTCCACCCTCTCGTGCCTCTCGGTCCTCGCCGCCCCCTCGCAGCTCACGATGTTCCTTATCTCCTCCCCGAAGTAGAACTGCTCCACCTTGGCCCTCCTCGTGTCGTACCTCGGCAGCAGCACGTCCAGCGAGTCGAAGATGGCCGAGTAGTAGTGCAACGACTCCATGAACCTCCCCAAGAAGAAAGGCCCGTTGTGCCCCGAGTCCTGCTCCACCAGCACAAACACCTTCGGCGACAGCCCCCGGATCAGCCGAAGCACCGAGTTCAGCGCCCCGCGGCTTTCCTTCACGGCGCAGTGCAGCTGCAGGATGCTGCTGATGGCCAGCGCCTCTCCTTCTTCAACGACAAAGTCGTCCGGCTTCAGGTGCTCTGCACTGGAGCAGATTGCGGAGAATTCCAGATTGATCCCGAGGCCGAGAGCGTAGGTTTCGAGCTCGCGGCGGATGGATTCGAGGCGGCCGGTGTGCGGGCTTACGCCGGTTATGCGGACGCGGTGTGGAGGCGAGCCGCGGTCGGCGAGGCTGCGGAGCAGGTTCTGCCACTGGCGGCCACCAGGCAGGCCTAAGGTCATCCCTATGTCCACAACATGAACCAAATTCTCTCCCTCAAAGGCTTCCAAGATTGAAGCATTGGCTACAAAGTGCCCAAATTTTATGTATGGGCACACTTCATAGGCTAGCCTCAGGGCCTCGATACTTCTATCTGCTGCATCTATGGTGCTACTACTACTACTCACCATTGTCGCTGTAACTGGCCCGACCGCGCCGAGCGGGTGGACGAGAGCCAGCCGGTCAGCGAGGCCCTGAACGAAACACGACGCCACACGATGGAACGAGGCGCCGAGAACAAGAGCGCTTGCCGTCAGCTCGGTCAGCAGCGCCAAAGCCTGCGCGCGGTCGCGACACGCGACTGCCTCTGCGCACGAGATCAGAAGCTGGACCAGCCTCATGCCGTCGTGGCCGCCGCCGGCTCCCGCGGCGGCGTTATCGCAGATCGCATCGACAGAGTCTTCGACGACGGTGCCATCCGCACCTTGGAGCAGCCTTTGCCTGTAGTTGTGTATGTAATCGCGAAGCTGCAGCTTGTGAAGGCGTTCCTGATTCGAGGCAAACTCGGCGTAATTAGCTGGGAGCGTTGAGGTGTGGGCTGCTTCGCTCGTTTTCGATCTTTTGAAGGGAGAGGAGAAGAGAGAGGAGAAGAGTTCATAGCCTGTAGTTTCTTCGCTGCAAGTTATTTGGATTGTTTGTTGCAAATAGAGGCCAGTAGACATCTGATGCAAATTCAATGCCTATATACGACTGCTACTTGGGAGTTCCACTTTGCATTGACTCATCTCTATTTATATACTAGATTTGCCTGTAAAATATTTTTATGGCAGAGAAATAATATCTGGGATTTATTAACCAATTCTTTAATACCACCCCCTAATTTTTTATAGCTGAAGAATATTATTAACATGCCTAACAAAGGCAAACACAAGAGAACACACTGTCATAGTTTTGGGCGATGAGTTCGATGAGCAGAATTGAAGTATTTTAACATTAACCTTTTGAGAGCTTTGTTTCCAATAGTCCAGCATCTAAAAAGGACCCATACGCTATAGGATTCATTCATAGATTTTCAAGGGATTGCACATTTCAGTAGAACGAATCAAACAGCGCAAGCTCTGGACAAATAGATGGAAACAGTGTTGCTATCACAGCCGATCTCACTTGCAGCCATTGGTTGCCTCAACTCATCAAACTCCTTTGTTCGTCGTTGAAAACAACGAAGAGCGAACTACGCTGATTAGAATTGGTCTAATCTATTTTTTTTTTCCTTCTATTGAACAGAAAACATGAAGGAACTCTGCAACTGACTAAAATAGTTGAAGTGAAGAAAACCCATATTGCAAAACATGGAGTTTAAGCAAATGCAACAAAGGTTTAGCATATAACGATTATATTCAGACGATGAGAGAGAAACCAATCAGGGGTGCTTACAATGTTTCCATAGAAAATAGATATAAAATGAACATTTTATACAACTAACTATTCTCTAGAACAAAGCTATGAACGTAGCATAAAATAAACAACAAGCCATGGTTAGATAAAAAAGAACAAACAATCAAAGATATCGCCTTCAGTCACTGTATCTGTATTCAATCATTATGACACATGCATGATATTTGCTAATATGATACGTATGTTGCCATATGCATGGAGAATATAAATGTAATTAGGATTTCTATTCTATGAGTTACTTGTAATTCTTGTCCTTAAAGTTGGTCGCTAGTCCAATTCTTAATCAACGTACATTTCATCATCTCATTCATTAATTACCTACTTCATCTACTTGCCATATTAATCTTCAATGACGATTCCAAGAATTGAAGAGTAAATTTGTTTATTGGTATCATATCTTATGTAAAATATTGCTACATATTTATATAACATTATGAAACATTTTAGAAAGCTAGAAAAAGGATAAGTCAGCTTGTTAGAGAATGACCATTAGAGGTAAGGAGATCATGGCAATAAAAAGTTCTCCGTAAATCAGCAAGGAAATAGAGATAAGTTGATAGATAAAAAATACTTCGACGATAACGAGTAACTTGATCTCTTTCAATTCTTTTGTCTTTAGTTGAGAGTTCCCCTTTTTAAATTATTAAAGAAGAATATGAAGGGGCTTTTTGTGTGAAATAAAGGAGTGGATCTGTTTTAGAGCAAAATTTAAGCTTTCAATTTGTTCATTGCATTAGAAAATTCTAATTACATTTAAATGAGGACTGCACTAAATAATCGTCATAAAGAGCTATAGTTTTTGTGTGTTTTTAATTCTTTTGACTTTTATTCTTGTATAGAAATTACTACTTGCTCATTAAGAATTAATATGTGGGCAAATATTACATTTTGATTGGGCAATTTATTGACAAACTATGCAATTTTATAATCAATAGGGGCAATTGCCACAATGTAGCTCCACCCCATGTGTGATACTCAACCCCATTGCTAGATCTGGACACATTGTCTTATTGTTTGCTATGCTAAGAAATAAGATAGGAACCAAGAAATATGCAATATCTGTTAGTCAAGCGACAAGTATCAAGATCATTCGCCTAGGATGCGTCAGAGTATCCATAAAGTGAGACAAATAACTGCAAGGAGAATAATAGGTGATAGGCTCATATTTTACACTTTATTTCTGCAAATTCGCAAGCCATTTCGATTGCTCATATCGCGATTTTCACGATCATTTGACGATGTTTCGATACTTTTCACTATTTCTTGTTTTCGTCTGATTTCAGGAGATATGGAGCAATCGGGAGCAATTTGGAGCCTAGAGGACTTGCACGCGTGCCGGGGCGTCGCCCATGATCATATCAGAGAGCTAACGGCGCTGGAGGATGAGTGGAAGAAGAAGGACGTCGAAAGAATCGACGAGAAAGCGAGGAGGAGAAGAAAGGAGTTCTGAAACAGGCCACTCGGCCGAGTGACGCAGCTCACTCGCCCGAGTGACGCAGCTTACTCGACCGAGTAAAGATGATACGACGACATCTGCCAGCCTGAGTGCCATAATGTACTCGGCCGAGTGGTAACTTCCACTCGGCCGAGTAAGAACTCCACTCGCCCGAGTGAAGACGAAGATTTTGAAGAAATCTAAGGCGACTTCTCTGTTTTTGGAGCAATATGCAGACTGTCTTACTCGACTGAGTGAGATTCTCACTCGTCCGAGTAGCGCAGACAGCCAGTCGGGAAAACTAGGGTTTCTGGCGACGCAGGGACAGTTTGGTCTGTATTTTTTGGTTCTTTTGGGCATGTATTTAAGCCCAGTTTTGTCTCCAGCCCCAAGGGAGACCAGATAGACTTTTTAGAATAATTTTTCTTGAGTTTTTAGTTCTAGTTAAGCTTTTGTATTGGCGAGACATTGAAGATTTGATCTTAATTTTCTGTTTGAAGCTTCTTTGCAACATTGGTTTGTCTTGATCTCTTGCAAGTTTTGATTTTTTATGCTATATCTCTTATTGAATTCTATTGTGGATCTTGTTTCTCTATCGATTTCTAATATGATTTGCGAGTTGTTCCTTTACCCTATGGATCTAATGTTTGATTTGTGAGATCTATTGAATTGCCATGATATTAGGCTTGTTAGAAGGTTAGATCTTAATTAATTTACTCTTGGATCTCGTGAGCTCAACAGGTGATCTTGATATAAGGAAAACCCTAGATATTCGATTTAGGATTACAATCGAAATTTCCTAGATTTGGTGTGCGACAGCGACCAAAGCCAGCATTTTTATTGTTCTCCTATACTCATATTCGTTGCACGACGGTGAACGAATACGAACTATCACGATCTAGATCCGAACTCAAGTTGCGCGACAGCGGGCTTGAGTTGGGATTAAACATAATTGCCGATCTTAATGCTAGTGGTCTGGACTAGGCTTGCGTGATAGCAAGGCTCTAGTTTAGATTGCTATAGACTTGCGTAGCGCGACAGCGTGTGCCGGTTCTCCAATTAGTTGCGGCAAGTTCACCTTAAACCAAGTTAGACTGCATGCTAATTCATAACTCACGTTGATGACTTGAAAATCCATAGTGGGGATTCCCTAGCCTTAGACGTTTTTATTATATTGAATTTGCATTGATACTCGAACGATTGTGACAACATCCATTCTCAAACGATTTTCCACCCAGTAGCTTAGTAATCAAAATAAAGTACCGTCATTAGTCTTCCATGTGATTCGATACCCGCTTGCCACTTAACCGTGCACTTGCGGTAAAGCTACATCGCATCCTTGGGGCGTGTATCCGGGGGTCGATCAATAGGGACCGTTATTAAGTATCCCAAATATAGCATAGCAAACAAAGAAGATCAACAAAATGCGTAGAAGATGGAGCACCGACAAACTGGCTTAAGATATATATAGGTCATGAGTAAAATTGGATCGAGTGATTGTAGGGTAAACTAGGGCACCCATAAGCTCTCGGTAGCATATTGGATTGAAAAGTGAATGGCCATCATTTTGTCATAACTTAAGATTTAATTCAATTGGAGTAGAAACATGAGGAGATACTGAAATCAAAGAGTCCGTAAAAGTGGCTTACGCAAGAATATCTGAGATGTACTTGTATTGCGAAAGGAAATATCCATTTGCAAAGACACAATCTTAATGCACAATAAATACCAAAAATAACTAAGATCATTCATCTCAAATTGATTTTGAAGAATCTTCTTAAGTGAGTCAATGTCATCACATGTAATGATCATGTCATCTACATTTATAAGTAGAAAGACAGATCCTTGAAATGTATCCTAATAAAACATGTCATAATTAGAAAGAATTTTTGTAAAGCCATATGTGATGAGGTGCTTGTTTAAGACTAAATAATTGTATGAATATGACATACATGACCAGGATGAGCTTGAATACTAGGAGGAAGAAGCATATATACTGCTGCTATTAAATCATCATTCAAAAATCATTCTTTACGTTTATCTAATAGAGACGCTATTATCGTATTACACTAATAGCAACAAGTGTGTGGTTGTCTTAGCAATAGGAACACATATTTCTTCATAATCGATGACATACTCTCAAGGCTACAAGCCAATCTATGTATCAGTCAATTGACCAATTTGGCTTGATTTTGACTATTCATTTGCAACTAATCAGATGAGTATCAGTTGGCAATGGTACTAGATCACATGTGTTCGTTTAATGAAAAGCCTTCAATTCTTCTTCCATTGCTTGTTGCTGTTTCAGAGTGTTTTCTCACTACTAGGGCGTTGACCGTGGACTACCCGGTCAACGTGGTCAAGGGGCCGACTTGGGTCCCTCGGGTGCGTCAAGTCTCGGCAGACACGACATGAATCGGAGTTGCAGATGACGTGGAGCGCGTCGGCCGGGCCAGGTCTGGATCCTCGGCCACGAAAAGGGGGTGAGGGGAAGCCTCGACCCGATGTGAGACGCTCGACCTCGGATAGTCGGATGCCGAGGAGTAGCCTCGGCGCCTTGCGAGCGGAGGGGAAGCCTCGGCTCGGTTGGACGTGCTCGGCCTCGGCCGATTGGACGACGAGGGGTAGCCTCGGTCGTCTTGCTGGATGTGCGGCCGGCGTGGGGCGGAGGGGAAGCCTCGGCCCGTGGAGCTGACGTCCTCCTGCGCAGACGAGAGCACTCGTCAGGGGGCCGGACCTTGGTTCCGGCCAAATCCCCTCCGATGCCTAAGTCAGACGGTGATCTGAAAGAGGAGGCCCGGTGGAGACGGTTCGACTCGAGAGGAGATCCGAACGACGTCTACCGGCGCGAGCGAGGGAGGAAGGAGATGAAATGGGGGAACTAGGTCGTTGATGGAGTACCTTAGGTTTTAGTTACTTGAGATGTCGTCCCTTGTCTAGTCGTTCTTCTAGCCCTTTTATAGGCCTCCCGTCGCGATTGCCCACGACTCACGTCCCTCGTCCGCCCCCGATCATGCCCCCTCAATCCGCCTCCCTATCGCCGTTCCCTGCGCCATGCCAGCACCTCCCCATTACCGCCATTAAGCAGTCGCGGGCCCGGGGGAGCGGTTATCGCTGGAGTGGGCGAGTAACTTGTGCGTTTCCGGGGCCGGGTTGGATCGCCGTTCGGGGGCCCTCGAAGGGGCCTTGTCGGGCGGGCCTGATCTCGCAGACGGGCTTCTGATCGGTAGTTGGGTTTCTAGCTCCATGTTCTTTCGGGCTTCGTTTGGTGGGCTGCGCCTTTGGGCCCATGCTGTTGGGCTTCCGTAAAATAGACGTATCAATTGCCCCCATCGGTGGGGCCGATCGGCCTTGGCCGGCTCGATTCGACCGATGCGACTCCTGGGGTTCCGAGTGGCGCGTCAGTCGAGGCGTGGTCATAAATGACGGTTATGATGCGGCGGATCGATTGGACTTCCCTTGGCGCCGAATTCGAAACGCCGCCGGCTCTATGAGGCCTGCCACGCGTTCCTGTCAGGCGCTTCGAATTCGCCCCTGGGTCTGGTATATAAGATCCCCGGCTGCGTTGATCCCAACTTCTTCCTCGCTCTTCCCTCTGTTCTAGGCTTTCCACAACTCGGAGTCTCCCGCCGCCTTCGTTTCCTTGTCTTCTCCAGATTAGCAAAAAGGTAACTCCTTTCTCATTTTCATATTATGGCTGCTCTTAGGATAGGTGGTTCTGGCCAAGGGGCGAGGGATCCTCCTGAGTCCAGGCGGGGTGGGTCCCGATCTGTGGGATCTGGTTCTTCCTCTGGGAGCCGTCTCCTCCGAGATAAAGGGAAGGGGAAGCTCTTCCCGGACTATGCCGGCGATGATGTGGCGTCGGCTGCCGTGCGGCTTAATGTACCTCCGGTTATCCTCCGAACGCCGTCGAGGACTCCTCTTCCCGCGGCCGCGGAGATCCGGGAAAGGTATCTCTGCTACCCGTATGACGTTCGAGTCCCCTTCATCGACGAGCGGATCTGCCTCCCGAGGAGCAATGAAGTCGGCGTCTATGTCGAGATGTTCCGCCTGAGTCTTCGTTTCCCGCTCAATCCCTTCTTCATCCAGGTCATGGAGTTTCTCATGTCGCCCCTTTGCCAGTTCACCCCTTGTTCGATTGCGGTACTGACGGGCTTCGTGACACTCTGCTGTACTCGTGGTCTGGAGCCATCTCTCACCCTTCTCTTCTACTTTTATCAGATCCAAACGGTCGGTCCAGGGTCGTGGCTGCACCTCCGAGCCCGCTCGAGGAGGGAATGCCTGATCGGGCTACCCCGCTGGTCGGGGGATTGGAGCTCGGATTATGTCTTCGTGGTCTTCCTGGAGGATGCCCAGATTTTGACAGGTTGGGGTGGGTCGGTCCGGCCTTGCCCAATGCTGGCCCTTTCTGAGGCTGATCAGGCGGCCGTCGCGCTGCTGTCGACCCTCCCCTTGGAGGCGAAGTCTATCTGGTCTTTGTTGGACGACCTACTCCTGAAGGCCGTCTTGTGGTCTCCGGGTAGGTCGCTTTTTCAATCCTGGATGGCCCCGTGGCTTACCCTGATTTCGGTCTCCCTTGCAGGAATGGCTGGTCGCGAGTTCACCCGCGATGTCGATGAGCTGATCCGTCGTGGAGCCGCTCGGAGCCGGGGCAGTACCTCCGGAAGGGGGCCTCGGCGGACCGTTGAGGAGGAGGTGCGCCGAGCCGAGCCCTCCGTGGGCAAGGTGGTGGCCGTGCCTCCCGCCTCTTCTTCTGGCGATCTCCTCCCCGGGGGGTCGTAAGGGCCGGATCCGCCCCACCAGTCCACGAGGGGGGGCAACGACGGGTCCGGTGCAGCTTCCCCTGCGCTTGGCGTGCCCCCTCTTGTCCCCGAGGGTGGAGGTGGCACGAGGCGGAAACGCTCCCCTTCGGCGCCTGCCGAGCCTCACGAGGGGAAGAGGAGGGAAGGTGAGGCTCCCTCCAGTCCGGCGTGCTCCGTGCCCCCGGCGGTGTCCGCCAGGGATCTTCCGGTGGCCCTGACAACCACCCCCGTCGCGGCGTCACCGCCCCCAATATCGGGAGTCGGTGCCCTACTGGCGGGCAGCTCGGCCTCCCTCGAGGTCACCCCGGGGAGTTCGGTGTTTGTCGACCGAGCCCTGGCTCAGCAGTTCGCCGAGGGTTCCGTCCTCCCCCGGGACCGCAGTCTCCTCGAGAGGATCCCCGCCGACAAGGTGTCAGACACCCTGGTCTGGATCCTTCAACAGGTTCGGCTATCCCACTGTCCTTTCCTTCACTCTCTTCTTGGGCTGTCTTCCAGGGTTCAACGCTCGCTGTTGAGTCGCAGCGTCGAGCCGTCCATTTGAGGGAGCTGGAGGAGTCCTCTGCGAGGGCCCATGAGCGGGCCGGGGCGGCGGAGGTAGCTATGGTGGAGGCCCAGATGGAGTCTCGGCAACTCAAGCTCCGGGTGGCCGAGCTAGAGGGACGAGTGGGTGACCTCCAGGGAAAGTTGAAGGACGCTCGGCAGTCGGCCGAGGAAGCGACGGAGTCGTTCCGCCTGGAGAGGGAGGAGCTTCAGAGGGAACTGTCGGATCGGCGTCAGGTGGCGCGGTTCGCGGAGGAGTTGGAGAGGGGCGTCATCGCAACTTTGGGGAAGAGGATCTTCGAGGTCCTCAGGGAAGCCTTCGGTACATACGAAGGCCTTATCGGCCCCCGGATCGTCGAAGTCGTCCAGTCTTCCTTCCGGGATTGCGCGGAACGCGTCCGGCAAGCTCCTCCACCTGTCGATCCCCCTCGCTCCGAGCAGGGCGAGGCGCCCGAGGATGCGTCCTCTCGAGCCCGGGCCCCCTAGGTCATCCTTGTTTTTATCCTCAAATTTTTTAGCATCCGCTTCGCTTTGGCCCGGTCTACTTGAAATGGATCCCTGCCCTCGCAATCTCCTTCGGCTTCGCTACCGGTTCCCGGCTTCGGAGCGAATAATTGCTGGTTGCATGGATGTTCGCTTAGGCCAGCAACTTTGTGTTCTTGGTCGACAGATTTTGCTCTGCCGTCGTTACCCTAGTTTCCGTAGGTGACGAGTCTTGTCGTCCGCCGAGGGCGGATTATTTGTAGGGAGGCTTCCCCGCTTCGATTTCCTGTAAATAAGACACACTTCTGTACATCGGTTAATTATTGGAAATGAAATGGACTTACTTGAACTTCCCGCGCATTTTGCTTTGTTGCTGTGACCTCGGCTTCTCTGCTGATGGTGGTCGCTCTCCTCCTTTCCCCGGGGGATTGTCCCTTGCCCCTCGATTGGACAGGTCGGTCGACGTCCTTGATGACAAGGGGGGCTGCCCCCAGTTTTATGAGCAACGAAGTCGGTCCGCGGGGGTGTAGCTCCTCGGCTATGATTCGGTCGAAGTCAATGCCGGCCGGGGGAATTGCCCCCCGAACTTACGAGCGAGGGAGTTGGTCGGCGCTGGCAAAGCTCCTCGGCTTAAGACCGGTCGGCGTCCGTGCTGGCTTGGGGAATTGCCCCCAGACTTACGAGCGAAGGAGTCGGTCGGCGAGGGCGAAGCTCCTCGGCTTAGGACCGGTTGGCTTCCGCGCTGGCTGGGGGAATTGCCCCCAGACTTACGAGCGGTGGAGTCGGTCGGCGAGGGCGAAGCTCCTCGGCTCAGGACCGGTCGACGTCCGCGCTGGCCGAGAGAGTTGCCCCCAGGCTTATGGGCGCAGGAGATGGTTGGCGAGGGCAAAGATCCTCGGCTTAGGACCAGTCGGCGTCCGCGCTGGCTGGGGGAATTGCCCCCAGACTTTCGAGCGCAGGAGTCGGTCGGCGAGGGCAAAGCTCCTCGGCTTAAGACCGGTCGGCGTCTGGGCTGGCTGGGGGAATTGCCCCCAGACTTACAAGCGAAGGAATCGGTCGGCGAGGGCGAAGCTCCTCGTCTTGGGACTGGTTTTGTCTGACCCTCCCCATCCGGTGAGGCGGCGGTCTTCACTCTTATGCACCCTTAATAAAATGTTGATTCCGTCGAAGATAAAGAAAAGATAAAAGGGAATGCATTTGTACTCTTAAGGGTCCTATCGGACTTAGTACATTTGGAGGAAAATGGGAAATAAAGCTAGACGGAGGGATGTAAACCTAGATAACCTCCTCCGGACTAGGCTGCGACTGGGGGAGGGGCCTCGCCTGCTCACTCTATGATGCCTTGGACGGTGTTGATCTTCTTCCCCTTGTCCGGCTGCATGGAGGTTCCTTCTCCGTGGACCGGCTCGTCAGCTAAATTCCTCGCGTGCCCTCGGCTCATCAGCTTCTCAATGTCCTTCTTTAGGTGCCAGCAGTCTTCAGTGTCGTGGCCATTGTCCTTGTGGTATTTGCAGTACTTTTCCCCATTCTTCCCCCCAATTTTTGTCTTTGGCGGGGGGCGATCGGCGCGCTCTTCCTTCTGTACTTGAGCGAGGACGGCGTCTGGGGTGGCGTCCCTGGTACCCTCTCCCCGCTGCCTGTTTCTCGTCCTCTTCTCGGTCCGGTACCCTTCGGGGTTGCGGCGCTCGCTATCGCCGCGTTTGGTCCCTCGTCTGGCCTTTCCTGCCTCAATGGCCAAGGTTTCCTCGGTCAGCATGAAGCGCTCGGCCCTCGCCATGATCCCAGGGAGGTCCTTCGGGGGATCGTTGTGCAGAGATTTCTTCAGGCCTCTATGGCGCAGCCCTTTCTTTAGGGTCGTTTGGACAACAAGGTCGGGGGGCTGTTCACGTTCAGCCGTTCCGCGTTGAAGCGACGCATAAACTGTCGGAGCGGCTCGGTCGGGCCCTGCACTATGTTAAACAAATGTTCAGCATCAGGCATTACCTGTCGCCCTGCCATGAACTGTTTGCAGAATAGCTGGGTGAGTTCCTCGAAGCTGTCGATGGAGCGGCTGGGTAGGCTGCAGTACCAGGTTCTCGCCGCTCCCCTGAGGGTCGAATAGAAGCCCCTGCAGAGCAGGTCATCGTCGGCTCCTTGGAAGGACATGTCCCCCTCGTAGTCCATCACGTGGTTTCCCGGGTCTCCTATCCCGTCGTACTTCCCCAGGGCCGGGATCTTGAATCGAGAGGGGACCCGCGCGTCGGTTATTCTCCGCGACAGAGGGCACCGGTCTCCGTGGATGCCCCCGGGGGTCCGACACCCGCCTACCTCCAGCTCGTTCGGTGGTGGAGGGGGCACAGGCGCCGGCGGGGCTGGCTCCACGGCCCTCGCTACACTGGGGGTCGGGCTGACCCGGCGTTCCCGGCTCCTCCGGCGGGAGCTCCCGCTCCGCCGTGATCGGTCTCTCGAGTGGTGTCGATCGCTTCTTCTGCGGTGAGGTGATTGTGGTCGACGAGACGACGCGGTCACCGATTCGTCCCCCGTGCCTTCGGTTTCTCTTCGGCTCCTTTCACGATAAGGGGAGGAGGCGCGTGATCTCGCCTGACGGGAGCCGGACAACGTGAACCGACGCTCCGTGTTCGGTCTTCGGTTCCCGTGGTCATCGACCACAGCGGACCGTAAGAGCGGAGGGCCCCCCGCCCAACGATGGCCGTCGCCCAACACGTCTCCGTTGGCCGGCGCAGCGCCGACGAGCTGCTGTACCGTTGCGACCAACGTCTGGATGCTCGCGTTGGTCTCTTGGGCCAGGGCGCGGAGCTGCCCCTGCGTGGCTAGTTCCGACCCGCCAGTCTCTTCGGTTGAGGGGGCGGGGCGATCGTCGTCGGGTGCGTCCTCAAGGTTGCTGTTGGGTGCGCCATTCCCCTCCTCCGGGATGGGAGGCATGCGTCTCTTTCCATTGCAGGCTCGTGCCATTGCAAGTGCGGGTTGTTTCTTCGTGGAACAGTTCGATCCCACAGACGGCGTCGGATGTTTCAGAGTGTTTTCTCACTACTAGGGCGTTGACCGTGGACTACCCGATCAACGTGGTTAAGGGGCCGACTTGGGTCCCTCGGGTGCGTCAAGTCTGGGCAGACACGACGCGAATCGGAGTTGCAGATGACGTGGAGCGCGTCGGCCGGGCCAGGTCTGGATCCTCGGCCACGAAAAGGGGGGTGAGGGGAAGCCTCGACCCGATGTGAGACGCTCGACCTCGGATAGTCGGATGCCGAGGAGTAGCCTCGGCGCCTTGCGAGCGGAGGGGAAGCCTCGGCTCGGTTGGACGTGCTTGGCCTCGGCCGATTGGACGACGAGGGGTAGCCTCGGTCGTCTTGCTGGATGTGCGGCCGGCGTGGGGCGGAGGGGAAGCCTCGGCCCGTGGATCTGACGTCCTCCTGCGCAGACGAGAGCACTCGTCAGGGGGGCCGGACCTTGGTTCCGGCCAAATCCCCTCCGATGCCTAAGTCAGACGGTGATCTGAAAGAGGAGGCCCGGTGGAGACGGTTCGACTCGAGAGGAGATCCGAACGACGTCTACCGGCGCGAGCGAGGGAGGAAGGAGATGAAATGGAGGAACTAGGTCGTTGATGGAGTACCTTAGGTTTTAGTTACCTGAGATCCCGTCCCTTGTCTAGTCGTTCTTCTAGCCCTTTTATAGGCCTCCCGTCGCGATTGCCCACGACTCACGTCCCTTGTCCGCCCCCGATCGTGCCCCCTCAATCCGCCTCCCTATCGTCGTTCCCTGCGCCATGCCAGCACCTCCCCATTACCGCCATTAAGCAGTCGCGGGCCCGGAGGAGCGGTTATCGCTGGAGTGGGCGAGTGACTTGCGCGTTTCCGGGGCCGGGTTGGATCGCCGTTCGGGGGCCCTCGAAGGGGCCTTGTCGGGCGAGCCTGATCTCGCAGACGGGCTTCTGATCGGTAGTTGGGTTTCTAGCTCCATGTTCTTTCGGGCTTCGTTTGGTGGGCTGCGCCTTTGGGCCCATGCTGATGGGCTTCCGTAAAATAGACGTATCAGTTGCCATTCGAGGTATTTGACTGCATTAAAATGGCTTTTAGGTTCCTAGATAGATTGAATAGCATGAAGAAAAGATGATAATTATGAAGAATAAAAATTAGACGTATGATAAGTATGATGAGCAGGCATATGATATTTTCTCATAGGGTTTTTGCAAGGTGGTAGTGGATCAGTTGGTGTTGTTGTTGATGCAAGTGTAGAGGTACATGTTGGAATTTTTTATGAATCAACCATTGGTGTACGTGAAGGACTACGTGTGAAGTGTTGGAATTAATGGCTCTTTTGGCCATTTGTTCACTCACACTCTCTTTTTTTAGTCCCACATTGGATATGCACACTTTCTTGTGTGGATATATAATAGGCTTCTCTCATACGGGCTATTGGACTTGTTAATGGGCTAGAAATTGGGGGTAGCTCGCGTGCACATGAGCCCAAGCAAGGGGCCGAGCCCAAACCGGGTTGAGCCGAATGGAAAATGTGGGCGACGGATCCGGAAACCCTTAGCGTGTGTGTGCTGGTGTCGTGCCTGCGCAGGGGGGTTCACGGGTGCACGCGCGGAGTGCCCGAGTTTTGACTCGTGTTTTTAGCCCATTTTATTTTTAGAATTCAAAAAGCCCAGTACGTTTTATTTCATTAAATTGGCGTTTTTTTGATCCAACAGCCAATTATTTCATTAAATTGGCGTTAATTGTCTCAACAGCCATTTTTCGTTTAATGCCTGCATTCATGACTGAATTCCAACAGTCATTTTTTCTTCTATATAAACTCTATCGTCAAGAGTTTTTCTCACACCGAAAAATTCTTCTTTTTCATACATCGAACATTCTTCTCCTGGGTATCAATCTCTGTGCAAGCTCCACGCTTCTGGTCGCGAGTGAACGCGTCCAGACGCGACTGTGTTAACCTTGGGGAGCAGTCGGCATCATCCGATTACCACCACGGTCAGGCCTTAGTTGTTTTCAAGGCAGTGGCTCAGCCACGGCGCAGTTCATCTTCTCTGTCTCAGATTTTTCCTTTCCTTCGCATTCTGTTTTTCAAATCTCTTAACTCTCTATTTTGCTCCTGGAGTCATATATCTAACCTTTCAGGTCTAACACTTTGAAAACAACTAGCTCTTTGTTATGGCTGTCACTCCTTCCAAGTCGTTTCTCGATCTATCCAAGTTGGCACCTCTTGATGGTACCAACTACAAACGGTGGTCGCAAAAACTCTTGATGTTTTTTGAACAACTTGAAAACATGTTTTTGGGTCCTTTTCAAAGACCGTCCCCCTCTTCCTCCTCCTTCCAGCACTCCACCAACTTCTGTTGATGGTGATACTATTGCTACTATTCCTCCTTCCCTCTCTTCTGCTTCTCCAGAAATTACGAAATATGATAAAGACAACAAGACTGTTCGTTGTCACCTCCTTCATCATATGAAGGATTCTTTATTTGATTTATTGAATGATTCTTTATTTGATTTATACATGATTCATAAGTCTGCTAAACTAATCTGGGATTCCCTAGAAAAGAAGTATGAATCTGATGATGCAGGAAAGAAGAAGTATGTTGTTGGCAAGTGGCTCCACTTCCAAATGCTCGACAACAAGCCCATCATGGAACAAGTCCACATCTACGAGAACCTTTGTGCAGATGTTCTCAACGAAGGCATGAAGATGTGCGAGATCTTTCAAGCAAACGTGCTGTTGGAGCGGGTCCCACCTTCCTGGGCTGAGTACAGGAACCACCTCAAACACAAGAAGAAAGATATGTCCCTGCATGAGCTCATCAATCATATGCGAACTAAAGAGGCTAATCGCCTCAAAGATAAGCCTGACTCTTCTCCTGTCTTTTCTGTCAAAGCTAACATTGTTGAATCTACTGGCCCCTCCAACAAAACCAGGTTCAACAACAAAGGGAAGAAGCCCTTTACACAGACAAAACAAGAAGTCAAGTCACTTCACCAAACCAGACAGCAAGGTCCAGAAGCTGAACGTTGCCTGCTATGTGTGCGGCAAACATGGCCATAAAGCCTACCAATGCTTTCAACGCCAGGGAACCCAAAAGTCGCCCCAGAAACAAGGTGGCCCTGCTGCTCAAGCCAACCTTGCTGAATAAGATGAAGTCATTGCTGCTGTCATCGTTGAAGCTAACATGGTCGTCAATAACGTTGATTGGATCCTAGACACTGGCACGACAAGACATCTCTGCGCAAACAAGGATCTGTTCCACGACTTCAAGGATGCTACGGACACAGACTACGTCTTCATGGAAAATTCCGCTGCTTCCTGAGTTGCTAGTAAATGTACTATCATGCTGAAACTAACATCAGGAAAGACTCTTTCCCTCAGCAACGTCCTTTATGTCCCATCTCTGCATCGCAACCTCGTGTCTGGTGCCTTACTAAACAAAGCAGGTCTAAAACTTGTCTTTGAGACTAACAAGGTTGTTATTTCTAGCAGTGGAGACTTTGTTGGGAAGGGCTATCTGAGTGATGGACTCTTCATTCTGAATGTAGTTTCTGATTCAATGAATAAATCTGATGTTGCTTATATTGCTGAGTCTTTAGACTTATGGCATTGCCGACTAGGGCATGTCAATTTTGCTTCTATTAAGAGATTAAATAACTTAAATCTAATATCTGCTACAAGTTCTTCTGGATTCTCTAAATGTCAAATTTGTGTAGAAGCCAAATACACTAAAAAACTTGTAAACCTGTTGCTGTTAGGCAGTCAGAACTTCTCGGTTTAATTCATTCAGACCTAGCAGACTTTAAATCTACTAGAAGCAAAGGAGGAAAACATTACTACATCACTTTTGTAGATGATTACTCTAGATTCACTAGGGTATATCTTCTAAAAACTAAGGATGAGGCTGAAGAAATGTTCATTAAATATAAGACAGAAGTAGAAAACCAACTTGATAGAAAAATCAAAAGGTTTAGGTCTGACAGAGGTGGAGAATATAGCTCTCATACCTTAAAAGACTTCTGTGAGAAGAATTGAATCATACATGAGTTCAGTGCTCCTTATGTTCCTCAACAAAATGGTATAGCTGAACGAAAGAACATGACTCTAAAAGAAATGATGAATGCATGCTCTTAAGTTCAGGATTATTTGATGACATGTGGGGGAAGCCATTCTCTCTGCTTGCCATATCCTTAATAGAGTACCCTATAAGAAACTAGACAAAATACCTTATGAATTATGGAAAGGTTATCCCCCTAACCTTAAATTTCTTAGAGTGTGGGGGTGTCTGGCAAAGGTAGGACTACTTGACTTTAAGAAGTCAAACATTGGGTCTAAAACTTATGATGCTGTTTTTATAGGGTATGCTCATAATAGTGCTGCATATAGATTCATGTCATTAACAGATAACTCTATTTCTGAGTCTAGAGATGCAGAGTTTTTGGAGCATATTTTTCCTTTGAAAAAAGAATTAACAGAATCTTTGTCCCGTGTACCTCCTATTGAGTCTATTCCTTCTTCTTCACCTATATCTTCTGATACATGTAGTTCTACTTTTAGTGAAGAACCTAGAAGGAGTAAGAGGCAAAGGGCTGAAGCCAATTTTGGACCTGACTTTTTAACTGCCTTTCTGTCAGAAAATGGATGTATAGACAGGCTTAGTGATGAGATAATGTCTACCTTTATAATAGAAGAAGACCCAAAAACCTATGATGAGGCAATGAGATCCATTGATGCTAGTTTTTTGGAAAGAAGCTATTAAAAGCGAACTTGATTCTATTGTATCCAATCAAACTTGGGAATTAGATGAGTTACCTAAAGGTAATAAGCTCATTAGTAATAAATGGATTTTCAAGAAAAAGATGAGACCTGACGGATCGATAGAAAAATTCAAAGCTAGACTTGTAATCAGGGGTTTTACTCAAAAGAAAGGTTTAGACTACTTTGACACCTATTCTCCTGTGACCAAGATTGCAACCGTAAGGACTCTAATTGCCTTAGCTGCAATTCATGAGTTAGTCATACATCAAATAGATGTTAAGACAGCCTTCCTAAATGGCGATCTAGAAGAAGAAATCTACATGTCCCAACCCGAGGATTTTGTAGTTGCATGTGAAGAGAATAAGGTTTGCAGGCTTAAAAAGTCTTTATACGGCTTAAAGCAAGCTCCTAAGCAATGGTATGAGAAATTCAACAGTACCTTAATAAGGAATGGCTTTGTTGTAAACACATCTGATTCTTGTGTTTATTCTAAACTAATAGGATCAGATTGTGTAATTATTTGTCTCTATGTCGATGACATGTTAATTTTTAGGAACAATCTAGATATTGTAAATGATACCAAAAATTTTTTGTCATCTCAATTTGAGATGAAAGACCTAGGAGAAGCTGATGTCATTTTAGGAGTTAAAATTGTTAGAAACTCTTATGGCATCTCCTTGAGTCAATCTCATTACGTAAAGAAGGTGCTGAAGAAATTCAACTGCTTTGATGTTGTTCCTGCTAGAACTCCCTATGACCCTAGCATACATTTGAAAAAGAATTTAGGAGGGATTATTTCTCAATCTGAATATGCTAAGATCATAGGAAGTGTGATGTTCCTTATGAACTGTACTCGACTTGATATAGCATATGCTGTTAGCAGGCTAAGTCGTTATACTCATAACCCTAGTAATGAACATTGGACCGATCTTCATCGTTTATTAAAGTACTTGAAAGAGACTGTTGATTGGTGTTTGCATTTCAGCAAATTTTCTGTTGTGTTAGAAGGATTTTGTGATGCAAACTGGGTTTCAGATAACGATGAAGTTAGTTTAACTAGTGGTTTTTTATTCTCTTTGGGTGGAGGTGCTATATTTTGGAAGTCTTCCAAACAGTCATGTATAGCACGCTCCACCATGGAATCTGAATTGCTCTTGAGTTGGCAGGGCAAGAGGCTGAATGGCTGAGGAACCTGTTAGCAGACGTGCCTTTGTGGGGAGGGAAAACTGCTCCAGTTTCCCTTCATTGTGATTCTCAGGCAGCCATTGGTGTTGCTAAAAATAGTGTCTACAACGGAAAGAAGAGACACATTCGGATCAGGCACGATGTGGTTAAACAACTCCTGAAAAATGGAGTAATTTCTTTGGAATATGTAAGGTCTGAAAGAAATCTTGCAAATCCACTACCAAAGGATTACCAAGGAAAGTGGTTCTTGATTCGTCCAGGGGGATGTGGCTAAAGCCCATGAGTTAAGGTTATATGGTTGATACCCAGTGTGGTCTAACGAAGCCATATGATCCTTAACAAAAACTACATTTTCATCCATATGGCGTGTGATAGTGTTCTTTGAATCCATAGCCAAGTTTGGTGGTGCTATTGAGAAGCACTCAGGGGCGGAACTACATTCAATTTGCCCTGGGCAGCTGCCCAGGGCAAAACACTAAAATAAAATTATTTAGTACACCCATAACATCAGTTCCAAATATCCCAGCGGTTTGGGCGTCGCTCCATCAACTGAGCTTGTAGGGTTCGAGTCCCAGTGGACCCAGAAATGGGGATTCTCGGCCTAATTTAGATCACTTAATTTTTTCTATAAATACCAATAAAACCTTTTGTTAAAAATCCCAAAATACCCTCATCTTCCTTAGCAAGTTAAAGCTTATAAGACGGAGGGAGGCTGGCCGCTGGCACTCGGTGAACAAGGACGAGGGAAAAAAAGAGTTCTCTTTCTTCGTTGTTTAATCCTGGATGGAATGCTCTCTTTCTTAGATTTTGAGATTCATATTCTCTCACAGTTCTGAGTATTTATAGATTCTTCACAGTTCCTTTTAAAGGGTGCATTTCACGGACCTAGAGTATTTAGAGATTCTTGGATTGTAATAATTCTAACAAGAGGATTTATATATCATTTACTCAGTATTCTTGGATTTTAAGAATTCTAACACGAGGATTTATAGATCATTTACTCAGTACAAACAAAATCATCTTATTCTCTCAAAATCCAACCGTTTTAGAGATACTTGGATTTTAAGAGGAATTAAAGATCCTTAACTGAGAACTGTGAAGAATTCTAACAAGAGATACTTGGATCATTCACTCAGTTCAAACAATATTTTACATTTTACTTCTTGTGTACATTAGATACATAATTTGTATTTTAAAGTGCTTTGTATTTCGTTTCATATACTGTTTCTTTGTGCTCTTTCTTTTATTTTGATTTTGATTCATATGCTACTGCATCACATAGGGACGAGACTGTGTAAGCTTGCCTAGGTAGCTCAGGGAAACCAAAAAACCCTTTGCTATTGTAAAATCACCATCTCTCTCTGTAACTCCCTTTTCTCTCTAACCCCGACTCTCATTTATCTCTAAATTAATGTAAAAAAAATTCTATATCAATTATTATTTCCCGATGATTGTGTGCATATATGTATTAATGTTAAAATTTTAATTATTACTTTGTTTATCAAATGTTATTTTCGTAGGCATGCATGTCTATATATATGATACTATTTTGTCATCTTAAATAGACATTTTATATGTTATATATCATATTTTACATTTATGTATAATACTATTTTGTAGATATTATTAATAAATAATTAAAGCATATTAACGTTTCATTTTTTTTTGTATTTTAAAAAAAAAATTCTTTACATCATTTTATTTTCGCCCAGTGCAAAAAAAATTCCTGGTTACGCCACTGGAAGCACTTGATGGATTCACTTTGAGACAAGTCCATAACCAGTTTTGGTGGTTCTATTGAGAAGCACTTGTTGGACTTAAGCAGAGGTTGAGCTGTATGCTCTTAATGGTTTCATAACCAGTTTTGGTGGTGCTATGGAGAAGCACTTGATGAATCACCTATGTTGGTGTGAGGGTTTGGCCGTCCTCTATGAAAGACAATGGCAATCTTTCTAGAGCACTCACGAGACCCAAGGTGTGCGCATGGCCTATAGCGCTTGTTATGTATCCCGGAGTTTGCACAAACTCAAGGGAACAATATGTGTTGTGGGGGATTCTTAATCGAACTCTAATGAGTTCAAGAGCAATTCACTCATTAGGAAGTAAGTTGTTGTCTCACTTCACTACGTATCAATTCAATCGAAAAACATTGATACTTAAGTATTCATCCCTCTTTACCTTGGATCTTTCTCTTCTCTTTCTTGAGCCATTAAGTGGGGGATTGTTGGAATTAATGGCTCTTTTGGCCATTTGTTCACTCCCACTCTCTTTTTAGTCCCACATTGGATATGCACTTTCTTGTGTGTGTATATAATAGGCTTCTCTCATATGGGCTATTGGACTTGTTAATGGGCAAAAAATTGGGGGTAGCTCGCGTGCACATGAGCACAAGCAAAGGGCCGAGCCCAAACCGGGTTGAGCCGAATGGAAAATATGGGCGACGGATCCGGAAACCCTTAGCGTGTGTGCGCTGGCGTCGTGCCTGCGCAGGAAGAGTTCAGGGGTGCGCGCGCGGAGTGTCCGAGTTTTGACTCGTGTTTTTAGCCCATTTTATTTTTTGAATTCAAAACGCCCAGTACGTTTTATTTCATTAAATTGGCGTTTATTGATCCAACATCCAATTATTTCATTAAATTGGCGTTAATTGTCTCAACAGACATTTTTCGTTTAATGCCTGCATTCATGACTGAATTCCAACAGTCATTTTTTCTTCTATATAAACTCTATCGTCAAGAGTTTTTCTCACACCGAAAAATTCTTCTTTTTCATACATCGAACATTCTTCTCCTGGATATCAATCTCTGTGCAAGCTCCACGCTTCTGGCCGCGAGTGGACGCGTCCAGACGCGACTGTGTTAACCTTGGGGAGCAGCCGGCATCATCCAATTACCACCACGGTCGGGCCGTAGTTGTTTTCAAGGCAGTGGCTTAGCCACGGCGCAGTTTATCTTCTTTGTCTCAGATTTTTTCGTTCCTTCGCATTCTGTTTTTCAGATATCTTAACTCTCTGTTTTGCTCTTGCAGTCATATATCTAACCTTTCAGGTCTAACATGAAGGACTACATGAAGGATTATATGATGAATGATGAGTGGTATTCGGACTAAGGGAGAGATATTCACAGGAGGTGGTGGATATGCTACAATAGAAGTATTTTGTGCTGATTTTGAAGGTTTTGCAAGCCTAGTTCAAGTCTAAACTCTATTACTCCAAAGATGAGGTAAAAATACGAAAACATATCCACAAGCCCCATCATCTACCAATCTTCATGTCAATGAATTATTACATCTCTTAGGTTAGTGAAATGTTTCCATTCTTTTGCGTGATTATTATTACATCATTAAAGTGAGCGAAGTGTTTCCATTCATTTGCGTGATAGTCAATCAACAGAAACTGAGATAGCCTTTAACTCAATTGCATCGTTTTGTTTTTCTGTGTTGTTCATTGAAATTTAATATTATCATATTTTCTTAAAATTAGCACAAACTTTTTCAACAAGAATGAGGATACATTGTACAAGCATGAATGTATCGGGCATGATGGGGGAACAAATGGGTCGATACAATATCCAATGGGCAGGTACAAGGATATATAATCCTAGGTCCGCATGGCTTTGGTCCGTGCATTAGCCTTGATAATTTTGTGTTGACCGTGCCTACACTTGACCAGGCCCCTTCAACCCTCTCCTCTTTTACCCAATCTTACGCACGGCATGGTACAACCTACTTTCAACCCTTTCCAATTGCTCAACCGCCACCATCCTACCTCACCTAGCCTCCTCTTCTCCCAACTCTCATCCAACACCTCTGCCTGCTCCGACCACCCTGACCTCCTCCCGTTGCATGAATTTCAAACCAAAAAAAAAGGTACATTAAAACAGTTAAAGAGGTAATACTTGAAATTGAATTACGCATGATTTGAAAGATCCAACCTTGTCGCACACACAAAATTAAAGAGATTCCAGCCAAACTTCAACAAAGATTTGGGTAAGATGTCAAAAGGTTAAAAAGCAAAACCTTCAACATAGATGTAGAGCAAAATGACAGAATATGCCCAGATAAGGGAAGAATGTACCAAACAAGCCATCTATGCAGACACTAAATTCGATGAACTTGGGGCTTGATGGGGTTATGCTTGATTCCTCTGCACAGCCTCAACACCCCGTCCCCATCCTCGGCCTCGCTGATGATGTCAACCCTCACGGCCACCCTCATTGATGATCACGCAAAATCTGACCATCTCAACTTCACCGCCAAAATGGGGTTTGACAAATTGTTTGACAAAACGATGCGTTGTTAGTCCCAAGCGTGAGCTTTATTACATGGTAACAAGCTTCATTATATTGTTATTTATCCTTTTGTTATATGAAGGTTAAATATAAATTGATTGCCAAAACAACAAACAACAATTTCACATTTACTTGCAAAAACAGTCTGCAACCACAAAAACCGAATGGGCCAAGAAATTTCACATCAGATGTATCACATCAAAAAGATTCCCAGTAAAAAGATAAATTCAGGGTTGCAATCACCAGACGATTCATTGTGTTAGGGGTCGACGAAAAAATTTGTAGAGATATTGTATAAAACTGAACTGAAAGATCTTGATAGTATCAGTTGGTGTGAGGGTAAAGTGCTTACCTTCGGAATACGAGATGTCCACCAAAAAATCAGCACAACCCACCCCAACTCTTTATCTTGCTAGTGTCTTCCATGTATCCCCATGTATACAGCAAACATGTACAATGTTTCTTGCTTTCTCCCCGACCTAATGGCCAAGAAACAATGCGGTGAAAGTCATTGATCGTATCAATAACATTTTATCAAGATCATCAAGCCATCACACATCCTCTATCGAGATTTTTTATAGGGCATGATTCGAGGAACGAGTACTGCTTCGTTGCTTGCATCTTTTGAAGCTGCAATCTCTTCAAGGCGCTTCCATATAGCCTCACGCTGAGATCTGGTCTCCCTATCCTTGACTTCGTCCTCCTGAAACTTCTTTAAACACTTATCAAATAGCTCAGGATCATAGTCGGAGAAAATCTTCCGGATGTTGAGAGTGAGACTCTGAACCGCCTGATTCCAATGCCCCCGTGTATTCCTTTCTAGTGCAGGGAAGATAATAGGCAGTATCACCCTTCGGTTCTGCTTGATCAAATTCTCCATATGGTCATTGTTCCACAAGAACAAAGCCCTCTCTGCTACCTGAAATAATTGAAGCAAGAAGTCAAGCACTAGCACTATAAGCTCCAACCAAAACTGGCCAAGTGCATAAGCAAATATTTTATGTATGGAAAATTTTAACCTCATGTCATAATCCATGTTCAGTTCTCCAAACTAATCTAAACTATAATCATGGACAGAATTCACCAGGTGTTTATGCCTACTTTCCTCAAAGCTGATTTGCTCATGGCCTTGGGTCATATGCTCGGACCTAGTAGGCTAGTAAGCAGCCATCTTGATCATTTCTCATATATTCTCATCCTTTATTCTTTAATTGGAGGATACCAGTGAGAACGGAATACCACGGAACAACAATAAAGCAGTCTAAGCACGTTTGTCACTTGATCCACCGGATGGATGTCAGTTTTAACCATACCAAGAGTGGCTATAGGGCAAATGCCTGCCAGCTAGGCCACAAGAAACAACGAGACCTTGTTGATTTCCTACTTAGGTTATAGAATTCAAACATCATATGGTCAATATTTGCATTGTATGATTAACTACCAACTGCGGGAATATGACAAATACATGTCAGCTAGGCCATATGAAACAAATGGAACTTGTTAATTTCCCATTTAGGCTATCAAATTCAGACATATGAACAGTATTTGCTTTGGGCGATCAATTTTTACATAGTTGATAGATGAAACTTGTCACGAAACACCAACAATCAACCAAAGGTTGTAAAGATGCCAAGGCTAAGTGACTAAACTGCTAGGTTTAAGTTGGTAATAACAAGTCAGCCAGTTTTGTGATGTCCGAAGTTATCAAGGACTGACTTCGATATTTGGAGCAAGTATTGCAGATAACTAGATTTGTGGCACATGTGATGCAAATGCATCAAAAAAAACAAGATGTTTAAATTTTTGGAATATCAATTTGTATGTATTAGGCCAAGTAAGCTTTAAAAACAATCAGGAATGAAAGTTCACATGCTAATTCTTGTGCCACTTAGTAGACATGAAAATGTGCTTAAGGCATGATGGCGCTGCAGATTACCATATGGTAATTGCATGTTGGAAAGGGATGTAGATTTTCAACAGTACCTTGAAATTTCTCTATGTGAACTACTTGTTGGCCTCTCTTATTTATAAAACATGACAGTTTCATCCTAGGGTTCCGGGTTCTCCCAGCCACTTGCATGCTTTCTTGGAAACTTGGAGGTAGGTAATGGAATTTTTAAAACATGGGGTGAACGATATAAATTCAATTTTATGGAACTATGTACATAGAAAATGCATGTCTCTCAGAAGTTTTCACTACAGAATTATCATGTATGCTTCATGTCTGGGTCATACATTTTAATTTTATAATATCATATTTTTGATATCTATGATAAACAATTTCTATAGATGAGGTTAATGTAAACTAAGTATTAGCATTAATTTTATAGTCCATTTGAATGTTAAGGTATTGTGTGATTACTTTGTTGAGTGTAATGCATAAAATTAGTGCTCTACGATGTTGAAGAACAGAGTGCATTTTGCACTCTATGGTAGATTCTTCGCTAGGGTTGGAAGTTGGCAGTGTCTTGCATGTTTGACCAAGCCTAAGCATGACCCACACAAATTTACCTAGGCCCAGCACAGCTTAGTGCCTATACGAACCTAGAACTATGGATCCATACACCAATCCAATATAGCGGGCCAAACCACATGTTGTACAGGGTTGGCATATTTGTGTTATATCATGCCAGCCCACGGTATTTGACTTAGACATCTTATTTTGCATCATATATTCTACATTCTGCCTACTAAGCTAGCCTAGCTTACATACAAATATGTTTTTTCATAGTTATTAAAAATCACAAACTACAAAAAACAGAAAAATAACCATTATTTACCTTGCATTATGAGATCAATTTTCTACTAGTAAATTATAATTAAAATTAGTTCATACTAGTTTTAAGTTATTATGAGAAATGTTAAATTTGAATGTCCAGCAAAAAATAAAAAAAAATCATACATTTTCTACATTAAGGCCATACAAACTCATGTGCTGTTCCTTTGCTACATTGGAATATTTGAATACACCTAGATAATATAATATTTTACAGTATTTCATTAGTATCTCCATTCGTGTCATAAACAGATCGTACCTTGAGACGTGCCGTGCTGGAGGGGGTGGGCCCTGGCATAACTCGAAATTATCCTGGATGTGCCGTGTCGACAGGGTTTAGGCCCATACACAAATTCTAGAATGCATATAACATATTTTTTTCGTTCCGACCCATTGTGTCATGGGCTGATCTAGATCCATTTCCAGCCATATTCTTTGCACACTGCTACACCACATATTTTACATTGCATTTGTGAGTTATAAATGTTATTTCACCCGTTACTTCCACTGCTATGTCAATGATAATATATACAATGAAGTTGGTGAGGAATCTCCATTCCCTTTAACGGCGAGACCCTTCGAATGAGAACAGTAAAGGGGGTAGATCTTGTTATCTTGGAATAAAATTAGCCATTTACTAAATTGTGCCCATTTGGGCCTTGTTTCTATTGTTTTGGGTATATCAATTTGTGTTTTGTTTAGTTCTTGATATATTTGCTTGTCTGGTTTTTGGTGGGACATTTGTTTCAAATCTTTACATGGATATTCAGATGATGCAGGCATCTAATATATTGCATATATCTTTTTAGTTTGGATATATTTTGGGGCATTTTGTAACAACTATTTTTGGCAACAAAATCAGGCTGGGAGGCGTGAGTTTGCAACCTCATTATATATCTCTATAAAAGAATAATAGATATAAATAACCATCATTCGTCATACCCCTCAAAAAAAACAAACAAAAATGAAAGAAAAGAAATATTTTACTTCCATTTTTAAAGTCAGCCTCATGCAACTATACAGAACTAAATCGGCCTCGAGTTTATGTGGCTCACATAGTAGCCACTTTATGTGGCTCACATAGTAGCCAATTCGTAATTGAATTGCATTCATATGTGATTGAGGAAAATACAAAGAATATGCATGGCATGTAACCGACTTGTCACCACAATTGGCGTTTATGTACGCATAGGCTAGACAAAATACACAATATTGAGAGAATGGAACGATATGCAAAGGACAATTGTACATAGAGTCATCCATATGGTAGGTTCCAGTTACTGTAATATATTCACAAAGAACACTGAGGTTCTTAGTAAGAGAATCAACCAAAAACTAAAAAAATGAAAAAAAAATTAGAGATACTTATGTTTCCGTCCAGTGCAATGACTGTGACACATGCACGAGAGTACTCACAGTAGAAAAATGAAAGACAGATGCAACAAAGGGAATCAATAAAGAAATAGATGCCAAAGGTATCTAATGGGAGATAACTCGATTCTTTGATATCCAAATGAAGTAAGTGTTGAGTCTTAGATACCCCAGTATATGTTTTGATGATGAGCAAACATTGTTTTATTTCTAATGAATTTCATTGAGTATGACATGTTTAATTAGACCAAGTGATTTTGCTAAAGATTGCTCCAGCACATAAGGATAATTATCTCATAGCAAAGCTTAGCAAAGAATATTGGTGTGACTCCAATGTAATGAATTGAAAAGGAATGATTCAATGACAATAAGATGAGGAATCAAGTCTACAACAAATCTAGAGCTTGAAAACAATCTATGCAATTTATTGTATCTTTTTATTCTTGTCATTAGACTCTATATAATGCCTTAAAAATGTCACACACACACATGAAACCATAGGTAAACAACTATGATTAATAGAGTATTAATTGGAGCATAAAAACCTAGGTTTTATAGCAAAACAACTCAATTCTGTGCTTACTAGTCGACTAATCAGACCCAGTCGACTATCCCCATTTGGATGTGGACTAGTTGCCTATAGTACATGGACTAGTCAACTGGTTGTTGAATGACAGTCGGCTAGTACATGAACTAAAGTCGACTGTTTTTACAGAGAGTGATAGCTCAGACGTGCTTAGCCTAGTCGACTTGTGTACATCAGCCAATCGACTACTTGACAACTAGTCGACTGGTGAGTATACAGCTGTCGAATGGTCAGTATACATCAGTCGACTTGTACTACCCGTTACAGTCTTTTCAACTAGCCGTTTCTATCCGTTGGGAGGGTGTTTTTGGTATTTTCTTATGTAGTTTTCTCCCTATTTATGTGAATGGCCTCATGTCATTTGGTCAGGATCCTAGATGAAATAAGATGAAAAAGAAGAAGAAGAAGAAAAAGAGAAAAGCCCAAAAGCCATCATAGCTCTTGCTCCTTGCTCTCTTGCTCCATTCATTATGAGTTTTCTTCTACTCTTCCAAAGTTCAATCCAATGGAGTAGAAACCATAATCCCTAGCGACACAATACTTTTATAAGTGCTTCATCTTTAAGGCTTATGAAGTTGTAATCTTTGTGTTTAAAAGTGTATGTCGTGCTCTCAAGAGTAGAGGTGTTGGTGCTTTCATTGGAGAGGTGTTGGTCTCGTTGGAGACGTGCTGGTCCATTCACTGACTTGTGATGAAGTGGACGTGTTGTACTATTCGATGAATAGTCGATTTGTCTCAGAGTGGACTTAAGAGTGGACGTAAGGTTGGGTGTAATGCATAAGGTGCCTGAACCAGGATAAATATCCTTATTTACAATTGTCTCTTTGGTTTGCATTTTCTAGACTCTATCTCACGTTATCTTGCACTTGTGTTTATATTTCCGCTGCTTATATTATTGCAAGATATTATTGTTGATTAAGAATTAATTTGGTAACACTAATTAAATTCTTAGGTAGAATTTTCTAGAGAATTTTTTTATTTGATAAACACTATTCACCTCCATCTGGTATTTACTTGTCATCTCAGGGGTCCCAACAATTGGCATCGAAGCTTATTGTTTGGATGGCGTCAACAAACAACATATTTCCTCAAGGAAAAGATCCATCAAGACCACAATGTTCGACAACTTCCTCTACAGTCAATAAAAAGTCAATAAAATCGAATGAAGTACTACATCATATATAGTGGCTATAATATGTAGAGTCTTATGGAGAAACCTTATCACAAACCATCAACATCCACCTCAAAGTGATCAAGTGAAGAGAAAAGGATGGCCACTCTCAATGATGAGTTAATAAAAATATTGATTTCTTCATTATCTAACAAAGTTTAAAATTATTTGTCAGGAACTATCACTGCCAATCAATTGTGGCACATGCTTGCTGATTTTGAAGAAACTATCTCCAATCGCTTAATCTTAAATAAGAAAAGGGAGAAACAACCAAGAGAAAAGGCAATTGTGTCTCACATGACACAAGATGAAGATGCTGTAATCTCTAACTCAGATAATGATAATGATGATTATAATGAATTAGCAGTTAAATATAATAATTTAGTTAAACATTACAAGTTGTTGCAAAATAAATTTTGAGCAATGAAATATGATCATAAAAATTTAAAGAAGAATCATAATGTATTAATTCATGATCATGATGTGTGGGAAAGTAAACATAGTGCTTTATTGCTTGATCATGAATGTTTAGAAGCTAAGCATGATACTTTGATGCATAATCATGATATTTTGAGTAGTGAGCATATTGTTTCTATTTCTAAGTTGAATGATACTAATTTGTTGATTGAAAAATTAAGAGTTGAAAATGAAAGCTTAGTTGTAAAAATACTTTGCTCGTGAAAGATTGTTATGATATTAATGCTAGAATTAATACACTTTCTAATGATATATCTTTGAATAAATTGAAACATAAAGAGATAGTTCTTAAATGTAATAAGTTGATGCAAAGCAATATTTGTTTAAGCACAACTTTTTCATGTATGCATGATTCAAATTCTAGAATTATTATTAAAGCTAAAAAGAACCATGTTAAGTGTTTGCATGCTAATTTAGTGAAAAAGAAAAATTATGCTTTCATGCATATTAAATTTGCATTCAAAAGTGTGTGAAATCCAATGTTTCTAATAGTTCTATTCAAAAATTAGATTTTTGCTAGCCATGTGTTTATCCACCATTATGTTAAGAAGAATTTAATGCCTATGTATAAATTACATGATATGATATGTGTTCCAAAAAATTTGAATAATTGCGATAGAATGATAAGACACAGATCTGAAATTTTTCCGTTGTAGGGGCATTTTCGTAATTTTCAGTTTTCTAAGGTTATTTTTGTAATTTTCAGCTTTATGGTTATTTCTATAATTTTGTTATTTTCATTTTTAGTGTTTATATGGGCCGAAGGGAGATTAGCAAGGTGTTAAATCTTGAGAAGAAATCTTGAGCGAGGTCAAAAATTCCATCTTTGTTGGAGATTGCAGATTCATCTTGAATAGAAGTTTAGGCGAGCAATCCACCTCTCGGCCGTGGATCAATTAGAGCAAGACAAAAAAGCTCGAGGAGTCAAGAATGCATCAAACGGTCTTCATTGTAATAATTTATTTGATGAATTTCTCTTTTCTTTGTCTTAGCTTGTTAAAGCCTTACTAGAAGCTCTCACACACATAAAAACACCTTAAAATTATTTTTAAAATGTTTTAAAAATGTTTTAAAATCATTTCCTAAGTTTTATAGCCCATATCATATGTATCAATGTCAAGAGTCGACTACCACGTATTAAGGAGTCGATTATTAGAGCAACAGAGACTTGAGAGACTTACTGAACATATCAAGTAGTCAACTAATGTTCACAGAGTAGTCGACTACAGCAGTCAGTAGTTGACTACTCCAGAACAGTAGGCGACTACTCTAGGCCCGACGGTCATATTTGAGTTGCTGCATGATCACGATTGTGTCGAATTGAGCCTTTGATTGAGTATTTTGGGGTATCTGCCTTATGCAGAATTCACCCTAATATAAGGGGGATTGGTTTTGTATTTTAGTATGAAGTTTTGATCAATCTTTTTCAAAGAAAATTGTTTTTGAGCTAAAAAGTTTTCCATCCCCTTTTGTCCAAAATTCTTCAAAAAGTTTGCAATTTTTTATTGGCCTAATTTCTAGATCTTCCCAAGCCATATTTTCTCATTTCTTAGGAGATCAATCATTATAGCCTCCACACATCTTCACAAACTTCAAGCAAGTTTATAGGAAAAGGTGTAATCGTCTCTTGATAAGGAAAAACACTCAAGTGTTAAGGTGGTAAGTCTTTATCTCTTGGAAAGAGATTGGTTGTAAATTCATCTTAGGAAGAGGTGTTGTAATGGTTGAGATTAATGGAATCCAAGTGGGTCTTAGAACTGAACGTAGACCAGGTTTGGGTTAACCAGTATAAAACTTCTGTTTGTGCCTTTTTTTTATTTTCTGTGTTGTGATTACTATTATCTCTTGTATTCATTTCTGATGTATACTCTATTACTTAAGATAATATTTGTTGATTAAGTTCAACTTGAGTAACTTCAATTGTAAATTTATGTAAACTTTCTAGAGGAAATTTTTTAATATTTCTTTGGACACTAATCATCCCCGTCTAGTGTCTATTTGTCGTCCACAAGATCATAAGAATCCTATGATGTAGTAATATTACAACTAATACGGTGCACTAGAATGCAATTGATGTAATATACATATGTTTATTTACATGAAAAGAAACATTGATGATGGAAGGCAGAAATTCAAATTAGCAAGATATGGCTTTTTCTATGGACTTTAAAAAATGTCAAAACAATTGGAAAGATGAAGAGGAGCATGAGAAGAGATGAGGAAAGCTTTGAGGTTTCAAATTTCAATTAAGAAGCATTCGTTCATCCCAAAGTCCAGAAGACTAACCAATACATTAGATAGCCTATGGATATATTCTATATAGAAGATAAAAGGAAACGCTTTAAAAAGATTTAAAATTTCCAATAAAAATGGCATTGTTTAGGTGGTCAATGTTAATATGAACCACTGAATCATGTTGATTTCTATGTTAGTTCTTCCCTACCACACTTCCTCTTTAAACTAATACACCTATCCAGAAAATCATCCATGAATATAAAACAACAAACTCGCCACCTTTGTTGGATCTCCTAGCATATCAAATACACTAGAGGGTGGTGAATAGTGTAAATCACGACGATATCGCAAAATTAAAAGTAAATAAAAATTGCAATAAGAGTGCAGAAATAAATGAACACAATCTAGAGAATAACAAACTCAAACACAGATATTTATCCTGGTTCGGATCCTTGTGATCCTACGTCCAGTCCTCTACCCCGTAGAGATTTGAATCCACTAAAACACTTGCTCCCCTCAAGTAATCAACATACAAAGATGCCAATACTCTACGTGTTGCAAACTTGTACAATCTATTCAACAAGAGATTCACCAAATAAAGTAAAAAAATGAGTATGAAACAATATCACCTATAGCCTTGATAATGTCGGAATTATAGAGTAAGGATGCTGAGGAAATCTCCAAGGTTCAAGATATGAGCTGTGGTAGAACACTTTTGAAAATTGGACTTCCTAAAGGGGCAAAATTTCTGCATAGGTTTCCCTATGGAAATCTGAAAATCACACACTTTCTAGAGAGAAAACTTAAGAAAAGAGAGAGTGAGTTAATTTTCGTGATTTTAGGCAGGGGTCTGGGGGTCTATTTATAGCCCAAAAGGTTAGTTTTCTAACGTTGGACAACTGCCTAAATTTTCAAAAAATTCTGAGCCGCTTTTCCAAAAATTAGTCGACTAGGCAAAAGTGTTAGTAGACTAATAATGTTGCCAGGTCAGAAAATGACTGTTGAAGTGTCCTTTGACAGGAGATAATTAATAAACGGCTAGAAATTGCTATAAACGGCTAGAAACTGTCCAAATCTATCCATTTATAGGAAGTTATAACTTCCATTAATTAATTAAAAATTAATTAATGAAAATCAGTTAAAATAACTGCTGATATAACTATTTGAAAAAAATTGTCTGGTAGACCAGAAAAACCTATTAGTCGACTAGGAACAAATATTTGAGAAATTTTCAGAAATTGATCCTTATGATTGGAAAATATATTTTGACGAAAAATTATTTTATTTTTCTTAATAAAATAAGAAAAACTGTATTAGTCGACTAGAGGAAAGTGCTGGTCTGCTAATTTTCTGAAGTTTGGATTTTGAGGCTGAGTCCTAAAGAACTAAGGTAGAGTATTATCAAGGCTTTAACAATCTAAAGTTATGCAAGAATAAAAAGAAAAATTACATCATCTTTTTCAAGATATAAGAATTCATCGCTTGAGCTTCATCTTGCGTTTTAATGCTTTATCTTGCAAAGTAACTTGACGATTGTCATATGTAAAGAAGTTGAGCTTGATAATCTGCATCTAAAGAGTTAGTATACACATATATATACAAAATAATTGTATCATCAAAAACTTTATGGAAAGAAAACTTTATGTTTTCAACATTCTCCCCTTTTTTATGATTACAATACATCTTAAGATAATATGAAATATATGTTGTATATGTAAAAAAACATTTTTAATTATAGAGCTCCCCCTGAATATATGCTTGATAGAATGAATAATCAATTTGCCAATGTGAACGATTGTGTAACAATGTAATATCAATTAGAAAATGCATATATCATAAAAAATGAATGTGTGTAAAAAAGAGCTTTAGATCGTTGGGAATGATAGTAAAAATTCCTTTGTAGTGAAAAACATGTATATGTGTGCATATTTAATAGTGTTTATATTTAATATTCCATATATTTAATATTCCATATGCATAAACATTTCATATTTTTAATAAACATTTCATATTTTTCTTCCCCTTTGAAATTATCAAAAAAGGGGATGAAATTCGGCCAATGAGCAAATTAGACGACTAAAAAATGTCCTGGTCGACTAATCTGTGCATAGGTATGAAAAACAGTGAAGAATATGAACCAAACAAACTGAACTTCATTAAAGCAACATAAATAGTACAATGATAAGGCCATACAACAACCTAACATACAACCTAATGCAACTGAACCCAAAGAACCAGAGTACATACAGACTAATAGTCCTAGTCAAACTACAACTTAAAAAACAATCACCAAGCAACACAACAGAAACAACAAGTCATAACTAAGCATTAGTCAACTAACTGATAGTCCTAGTCGACTAATAACCGAACGGTGCCTGAAATCACTCAATACGGTGGAGGAGGATGCTGCGATGTGGAAGGGGAATAGGGGGACCAGCGTTCGAGGAGACTGATGATCTGGGCCTGACTGCTTTGGGAAGTCTCGAAGCCCTTGTTCAAGGTAGAGGTGATGTTTTCTAGACGCGTTTCGAAACCGCTCAAATGTTCTTACACACCTGCAAAGCATTTATTAACATCCTCACACAAATTATCAATCCGCGTTTGTAGAGAAGCGCGATGAGGAGGAGGATGAGAAGGATTAAGATTATTGGGATTAACACCAAAGCGGCGACGACGGAGAGGAGGTTCAACGAGGCGATCTTCGTCTTCATTTCTAGGAGGAGGGGTAAGGTCATGCGATTAAGGACGGAACGATCGAAGTTGATGGTTGGAAACACGGAAACTTCACCAACAAGAGGGATATTGAAGTGTTTGAAAATCCGGGTGATGGTACACGGTAGGTAGATATGTGTTGAAACATGCTTGGTAAGCACCATCATGATAGCGTAAGCCCATTTTATCTTCAAACCACCAATGGCGTAAAGGCAAAGAGCAAGATGATTGCTAACATAGTTTAGGGATCCAGATTTAGGAAGGAGATTGTAAATCAGGATCTTGAAGATGAAACATGGAGTGGATAGCAAATCAATTGTGCTCATCCCCACATGGAAGGTATGGCTTAAGCGAGCAAGAACATTGGTGTTATCCATGGGGAAGCCAAGGTCAGACACATTAGAGCGAGGGATACATAAGCATTTGGCAAGGGAATCGTAGGTAAGATGAATCTCGTGCCCTTTGACAATGGATTCGAAGTAGACATTGTCATCATCATGGGTAACTTCCATATTAGCGTAGAATTCCTTAACAAGGCTTGGATAGTTAACAATCTCAACGTAACTCCTTAACAATTCCTTAACAATCTCAACGTAACTCCAAAGATGAAGGAGGGAGACATCATGAAGAAGATTGAAAACATCATAGTTGATTTCAGAATCATTGAAATCTATGAATCTTTCCAGGTAAAATGGAGTATTGGCCATGGAATCAAACTTTTCGCGGGCTTCGGCGAAGTTAAATACCAATGGCCGGTAGTCAGAGGGATTTGGGCTACGGGAGGAGGAGGATGCCATCTGAGATTGATATCTAAAAATGGAGGAATGTTTGGACCAAGTAGATCGAGGTCTTCGTATGGTAGAAGTGAAGGAGAACCCATTGATTTAAATAGAGAAAAAGAAGAGGGAATTTCGAAATTTGAAAGAAAAACTGATTTGGAACCAATTAAAAACTTCCCTTAACTTCTCTAAACGTTGAAAAACCGATTGGTGCAGAAAATGGTGGAAGAAAACGGTCGAAATCGCAGTTTTCCTAAAAACTGTAATTTTCTTGTCGACTAGTCAAATCGCCTAGTCAACTAATCGAGACACAGAAAATATTGTATTAGGCAAGACACAAAAAGTGGATTTTTAGTAATAAAACCGGTCAAAAGATAGGACGAAAGGACATGACTTCTGTCCAATGCCTAGGGGTAGGTTGTACTTGGATTTGACTTGGCAAGACCCCTTTCCAATGTGTTTTGTATGACAATTTGCCTTTCCAAAAAGCTTTGAAACTTTGGAGGGAAAACTAAATGTTAATGTCTTTTTGTCTTAAGTGATTTCAAAAATGAGTTGACCAATCAGATCAAAATTTTGGATATATAAAAAATAATATATATATATAACTGTGATATAATAATATCTAGCGGCCTAGTCGACCAGAGCTATCAGCTAGTCGACTAAGAAAAATATAGAATAATTCTGAAAAATCCATAAAAATTCTATAATGATAATAACATAATATGCAACTATAATCTATAGTTAAAATTCTGATTCACTAACTATACTAAGTTCTCTTCTAAATTTTAGAAAAGTCTCTTCTTTAAGAGGCTTAGTCAGGATATCGGCAATTTGATTCTTAGTATCTATATACTTAAGAATAATATCACCTTTTTGGACATGATCATCCAAGAAATGATGACGTATATATATGTGTTTAGTGCGAGCATGATGTACCGGATTTTTGGATAAATTTATAGCACTAGTGTTATCACACATGATTGGACAAGTGTTACATTTAATGTCATAATCTAGTATCGTTTGTTTTATCCATAAAATCGGTGTGCATGCTAAACTAACGGCAATGTATTCCGCTTCAGTAGTAGATAAAGAAACAGAGTTTTGTTTCTTACTAAACCATGATACTAATGCATAACCTAAAAATGACAAGTTCCACTTGTACTTTTATGATCAGATTTGCAACTAGCAAAATCTGCGTCACGATATGAAACTAGATCAAATGAATTTGATTTTGGATAATACAAACCAAAATTAAATGTGTGTTTGATATACCTAATTATCCGTTTGACAGCAGTCAAATGAGATACCTTAGGATCTGATTGATACCTAGTACATATGCAAACAGAAAACATAATATCTGGTCTACTAGAGGTAAGATAAAGTAATGATCCAATCATACCTCGATATAATGTTTGATCAACACTCTTACCATTTGGATCTTTGGCAAGATTTGATGAAGTACACATTGGAGTATGCTTTTCTGCAGAATTCTTTAATCCAAACCTTTTGATGAGTTCCTTTGTATATTTACTTTGGTGTATAAATATACCTTCCTTCATTTGCTTGATTTGAAAACCAAGGAAGTGGGTTAATTCACCCATGTGACTCATTTCAAATTCATTCTGCATTTCCTTAGAAAATTCCTAACAAAGAGTATCATTAATAGAACAAAAAATTATGTCAACATATATTTTTGTATAATGATAACATCAGAATCTATATGTTTAGTAAATAAAGTAGAATCTATCTTTCCAATAGAATAACTAGATTTTAAAAGAAAGTTCTTTAATCTTTCAGACCAAGCACGAGGTGCTTCTTTAACTTAAAAACATGATTATTCAAACATTCATGTTGATATCCAGGTGGTTGTTCTACATAGACTTCTTCCTTTATAATACCATTTAGAAATGCGCTTTTAACATCTATTTGATATAACTTAAAATCCTTATAACATACATATGCTAAAAGCATTCTAATAGATTCTAATCTTGCTACAGGTGCATATGTTTCATCATAATCTATGTCTTCTTCCTGATTATAACCTTGTGCAACTAATCTAGCCTTATTTCTAACCACTTGTCCAGATTCATCCAATTTATTCTTAAATACCCACTTAGTTCTAATAATAGGATGATCTGAAAGTCTAGATACTAATTCCCATACATCATTCCTTTTGAATTTATTAAGTTCTTCCTGCATTGCTATAATCCATTAACTATCTTTACATGCTTCAATAACATTCTTTGGTTCGATGGATGATATAAATGCATAATTAGTCATTTGTTCTATTTGAGATCTAGTTCTTACTCTATCAAAAATATCTCCAATAACTAGATCATGTGGATGATTAGAAACTTCAACAAATGCTTTAGGAAGACTTGTATTTTCAGGGATAATCTCAGAAATCGAATTAGTAGAATCATCGTCATCTAACTTAGTGTTTTCTAAAGAACTAGTAATAGGTATAAAATCTTCTTCATCTAAATGTGTGATAGGTGTATAATTCTCATTGAAATTTATATGAAGAGATTCCTCAATACATAAGGTTCTTTTATTATAAATCATATATGCTTTACTAAGTGTAGAATATCCTATAAAAATACCTTCGTCTGATTTAGAATCAAATTTATCTAGTGAATCCTTAGTGTTAAGAATAAAGCATATACAACCAAAGATGATAAAATAAGATACACGTGGTATGCAATCATAAAACAATTCAAAACAAGTTTTATTGAGTTGTGGTCTTACCAAAATTCTATTCAAAACATAACATGCATAAGCGACGACTTCTGCCCAAAAATATTTTGGAAGATTAATATCGCATAACATGGTTCTAGCACATTCTTGTAACGTTCAATTTTCCTTTCAACTACACCATTTTGTGGTGCGGTTCGAGGAAAAGAGAAGTTATGTGTTATACCATGTTTATTACAAAATTTTGTAAATAATTCATTTTCAAACTCTCCTCCATGACCACTACGAATAGTAATAATGAATGAACACTTTACCTTTTGAATTCTTTTACAAAATATTGTAAATTATTCAAATGCATCATTTTATCTTCTCAAAATAATAAACTGCTTCATGAAAATGAGATTCTCAAATCTGAGAATCATAATATGATTTCACGTATTTCCATTTTAGATAAGGATATCTCTTCTCTAAAGTTAACTCCCTCCTCAAATGCAAAATTCATGTATGCTACCGACATTGTGGTGTAACCATATCACATAGTCCCAAATGTCATAAATTCTGGGTTAGACTTCTCGGGTTACCGGTCGGATCTAGACCCGTTAGTAGGGATCTGACCCGAACCCAAACTCGCCACATTAACTCCCTCCTCAAATGCAAAATTCATGTATGCTACCGACATTGTGGTGTAACCATATCACATTGTCCCAAATGTCATAAATTCTGGGTTAGACTTCTAGGGTTACCAGTCGGATCTGGACCCGTTAGTAGGGATCTTACCCGAACCCAAAATGCCCAAGTTGGCGCTAATGGTAGTGGACCAGACCCAATCTTCATGTGTGCATACACCCCCCAACGAAATGGGATTGCGAGGTGTAAAAATAGACATCTATTAAATGTTGCACAAACACTTACTTCTTTTACAAATGAATATTCCAAAGATTTTCTAGGCAGATACCATATTACCTACTTGTTATCATATTAATCATATGCTCTCCGATATACCTAATAATAAAATTCATTATCACGAGTTTCTTAAAAGGGAGTAATTTTCGTTCATCACCCAAGGTTTTTGGATATGTTTGCTTCGTACATAATTATGTCACTGATCATTCTAAACTTGATTCATGTTCTTTAGAGTGCTTTTTTGTGGGTACTCTTGTATACAAAAAGGCTATCAAATATTACTGTGTAACAACCAAATAACATTTTGTATCCGTTGATGTCAAATTCTTTGAATTCTAGCCATAGTTCACCAAATCAAACGACAAAAACCAATCTTCCTGAAACTGATGATGAATTTTTACATGGTCTATTGCTACCATAAAAATTTTGAGATTACGTTTGTGTAGAAAGGTAAAAAAAATCAAAAATCGGCTTTCAGATCCAATATCAGTTCACTATGCTTCTGCCTCCTTACTTCAAGACCATGTGTTGTTTTCCTCCTTGGGTCTTCCTGAAATCTTCACAAATGAAGGTGAGTTTATTCTTGATTTGGATATCCGGACTGCTCACGAAAGAGCTACTCGTTATTACACAACTCATCCTCTTCATAAGCATGTGTTTTATGCTCTTCATAAGCATGTGTTTTATGCTTATATTTTTTAACCATATATAACTTTTCTATCTTCTATTAATTCTCACCAAACTCCCTCAAACTATTTCAAAAGATTTATCACATCTAGCTTGGCATGTCGTAATGTTGCACTTGAGTTTAATGAAACTTGAGAACTTTTATCGATTCCATTAGGTAAAAATATAATTAGTTGTAAATAGGTTTATAGTATGAAGTCGAATCATGATAGTTCTCTGATACGATTAGGGCTTTTTGTGGGGATCAAAGGTGGGATTTTTATGGCTTTGAACTTCCTAATCTAGGGTTTAGAGACGAAGAACTGATCTGAAAATACTAGAATAATAGATCTAAGGATACGAGCAAATAATTTAGCAATAGAATTACTATAGGGTTCTAAGGAAATAAGATTACCTCATCAATTCTTCGATGAAAGCCATAGCTGGGCCGGACGGCCCCTTATTAGGGGAGGGATTAGCAAATGTCCAATTACCGATTAACCCTCCCTGTCTCTTGCGGAATTACAAGTTTGGGACGGGGTCCGTGGTGGACCTGAGTCGCCTCCTCTGTTGATAGACCCGAACCGGAGCCTCATCACGATCCGTGCGGCCCGCCTCCTCTAATAGCCGTGTCGCATCATTACTCCCCCAAAAGTGCCACCTTGTCCTCAAGGTGGAATTCCGGAAATTGGTTGCGTATCACGGCGGCTGACTCCCATGTAGCATTGTAGTCTGGTAGGCCCCTCCATCGAATACGCACCTCATGTGTCCCGTCTGTAGCTTGCCGGACCCCTGTCAGCTCCTGATGCTCAAGAAGCACCCTCATGTCATCTGTCAAAGTGGGTGGCAAGGTCGGTAATAGTGTGTGATTCCCAATGGCCCTCCTCAACTGCGAGACATGAAACACTGGGTGAATGGTGGAAGTGACCGGCAACTGCAGACGATAGGCCACCTTCCCGATCTGAGCTGTCACCTCGAAAGGTCCATAGTAGCGGGCTGCTAGCTTCTCATTGCTCCGACGGGCCAAGGTCTTCCGTCTGTAAGGTCGAAGCTTCAAGTAAACCCGGTCTCCCACCGCAAACTGATCATCTCTCCGGTGTGCATCAGCCTTGGTCTTCATAATCTGCTGGGCTCTCAACATGTGTTTCTTCAACTCCTCCAGATATTTGTCCCTCTCACCCAAATGCTCCTCTACCTGTGACACAGGTGTGGCCCCTCTGCTGTAGTGTATCAAAGGGGGCGGGTCCCGTCCGTATACGATCCGAAAAGGGGTGCTCTGTGCTGCCGAGTGGTACGAGGTGTTGTACCAATATTCTGTACATGCTAACCATCTGGCCCACTGCTTCGGCGCTTCTGATGCAAAACACCTCAAGTAGGTTTCCACACTCCTATTCACCACTTCTGTCTGTCCATCCGTCTGAGGGTGATAGGCAGTGCTCCGTCGCAGCTTGGTCCCCTGCACCTTGAATAGCTCCTGCCAGAAACTACTAATGAACACCTTATCGAGGTCTGACACTATGGAGGCGGGAAAACCGTGCAAGCGAACCACTTCCTTCATAAAAGCTACTGCCACAGTGACTGCAGTGTACGGGTGCCTGAGTGGTATGAAATGTGCATATTTACTGAGCCGATCGACCACCACCAGTATAGAATTGTAACCCTCTGATCATGGCAACCCCTCGATGAAATCCATGCCGATCTCCTCCCAGACTCTCTCTGGTAAGGCCAACGGCTGTAAGAGCCCTGCTGGTGTCATTGCCATATACTTGTGACGCTGGCACACGTCACACTCCGCTATCCGCTGGGCAATGTCTTTCTTCATCCCTGGCCAGTATAGCTCTCTCGCCATCCTCATGTAAGTCTGCTGTATACCGGAGTGCCCTCCGATGGCGCTGCCGTGGAACTCCTGAAAAATCATCGAAATATGGGCGGAGCCTCTGGGAATCACTAGTCTGCCGTGATATAGAAGTCTCTGTCCGCTCATGGTGTATCCCGGAAAATCAGCAGATCCCTGCTGCAGTGCCTCACGTATCCTCGCCAGGTCCTCGCCAGCCTCAATCTCCCTGCTCAACGGCTCCCAGTCTAGGACGGGTGTTGAAATGGCCGCCACCTCTACGGGCTCCTCGCGACGCAACAAGGCTTTTGCCGCCTTGTTCTCCAGGCCTGGTCGGTACTGTATCTCGAAGGTGAAATGGACCAACTTGGAGAGCCACTTCTGATGCTCCTCAGTAACCATGCGCTGCTCCAACAGATATTTCAAGCTCCGCTGGTCGGTCCTCACTATGAACTTCCTTCCCAATAAGTAGGGCCGCCACTTCTGAATGGACAGGACAATCGCCATCAACTCCCGCTCATATACTGACTTCAGCCTCGCTCGTGCTGACAGGGTCTGGCTAAAGAAGGCGATAAGCCTCTGGTCTTGCATCAACACTGCGCCAACCCATATCCTGATGCATCGGTGTCGATCACAAATGGTCTGCTGAAATCTGGAAGTGCTAAAACGGACACCGTCGTCATCGACTGCTTCAAGGCCTCGAACCCTTGGTCGCCTCCTCGCCCCAGTGGAAGTTGTCCTTCTTGAGCTGCTCGGTAAGTGGCCAAGCAATCGAACTGTATCTCTGGACAAACTTCCTGTTAGGGGTGGCAATTCGGGCCGGCCCGGTCTTATCGGGCCGTGCCGGCCCGGTCCGGTTTTCTTAAAGGACTGGGCCGGCCCGGCCCGATAAGACTTCGGGCCATTTCGGAGAGGCCCGGGCACAGTCCGATAAAAATTCGGGCCGCCCGGCCCGATCCGATAGGGTTGAATAAATTATGTATTGTGACAATATTTTATCATATTTTTAAACACAAACTTGTCTCATATGCTTAAAGATGCATCGAAATGGAGCACAAAAGAAGAGGATTAAGTGGGTTGCATAAGGTGATGTGTCCTACATTGTTTTCATTTATTTGGCAAGATGAAGTAACATGTTTGGTGGTTCTTTGTCTCTTCTCGGAAACTGAGATCGACCCCAAAGATCCGAAGACATCAAAGTTGGCGCTGACAGGAAGTTGTTAAAATTTATGATATTTGGACTTTGATCTGATAAGATTCATGACATTGGACTCAACACCATAAATGAATGCACATTACTGAAATCTGCTTTAGATTGGTGTGTGGTCAAATTGAAGTGAGGCGATCAAATGCTTTTCGTGCCGTGCCGTGCCGCCCATGGGCTGAAAAGCTTGGCCCGGGTCCGGTCCGAAAATGAACCGGGCCGGGCCGGCCCGGTCCGATAAGGATTTCGGGCCAAAATTGTTGGCCCAAGCACGGTCTTATCGGGCCGGGCCCGTGCCGGGCTATCGTGCCGGGCCGAAAATTGCCACCCCTACTTCCTGTAGTACACTGTCAGGCCCAAAAAGCCCCGCAAACCCCGTAAGGTGGTAGGTATCGGCCAGTCCAACATGGCTGCAATCTTGGCCCTATCTGTCGCCCACCCTCCGCTGACACCACGTGTCCCAAGTACTCCACTTGCAGCTGCCCAAACAAACACTTCTTCTTATTAGCACACAGCTGCTGCTCCTGTAACTCATGCAACACTGCTCGCAGGTACCCCACATGCTCCTCCATGCTGCGATTGTACACCAGGATGTCGTCAAAAAATACCAGCACAAACCTCCGGAGGTAAGGTTGGAATACCTTGTTCATCAGGGCCTGAAATGTCGCAGGGGCATTTGTCAGGCCAAAGGGCATGACCAGGAACTCATAGTGCCCCTCATGAGTCCTAAAAGCAGTCGTGGGCACGTCGGCCGCCCTCATCCGTATTTGATGGTACCCTGACTTCAGATCAATCTTTGAAAAGCAAGCTGCCCCGTGGAGCTCATCCAGCAGCTCATCAATCACTGGGATGGGGAATTTATCTGCAACCGTCTCCTTATTCAGGGCCCTGTAGTCTACGCAGAATCTCCAACTGACATCCTTCTTTTTAACTAGTAACACCGGGCAGGAGAACGGGCTAGTACTCGGCTGAATCATCCCTGCCTGCAGCATGTCCTCCACCAGCCTCTCTATTTCGTCCTTCTGTACCTGTGGATACCTGTAGGGTCGCACACTGATGGGAAACACGCCCTCCCGTAAAACAATGGCGTGCTCGTGATCTCTGTGTGGTGGCAGTCCCTGTGGTGTCTGGAAAACCTCCTCATACTGAGCCAGCTGCTGCTCAACATCCGGTGCCACCATATGTGTCTGATCCTCGCTCTGCACTGATGTTGCCACAGCCAGTAGCTCCGCCAAGAAACCTCCCCCTGCCGTGTGGATCACCTTGGACATGGCCTTATAGGACACTAAGGAACGGCAGAGGCTGGGATCCCCTGCAATACCACTGTCCTCCCCCATCCTGGTACTCCATCCTCAGCATCTTCTAGTTCGTCCTGGTCTCCCCCAGTGTCTGCAGCCACTTCATCCCCAGGATGACATCGGTACTCCCTAGCTCCAAGGGAAGAAAATCTGTGACAATCTGCGCTCCCTGTATTGTCACGATCACTCCGCAGCAGACACATGTGCTGTGTCTCGCCTGTCCAGTGCCCAGCATCACTCCATACCTCCCAGTGCCACTCAGCTGCAGTCCTTGCGCTCCTACCAGCCTGTTGGAAATGAAATTGTGGGTGACCCCACTGTCTACCAACACGATCACCTCCTGACTGCCCACCTGTCCCACCAATTTCATGGTATGGTTCGGTGTGAACCCTACCACGGAATTGAGGGATACCTCTGCAAAGTCCAAGTGTTGGTGCTCTATCTCCTCCTCATCTTCCCCTGCCTCGAGGATGACAACCTCGTCCTCTCCTTCCTCATCGTCCGCTATCAGTAGCTGGAGAGTCCGATCAGCGCATCGGTGCCCTGGAGTGAACTTCTTATCACATCTGAAGCACAATCCCTTCACTCGCTTCTCCCGTATCTCTGCATCTGTCATCCTCCGCACCTGACCTCCTGCTCGGGGCTCCTGTCTCCTGTCTCATGTCTCTGCCTCCCCCAGCAACGGCTGTAACTCCCTGACCAGGTGTGGTCCCTGAAGTAGGTGCAGTTCTCTGTCAGATAGCAGCAGCCTGACCCCTGAACGTGGAGCCTCCTCACGTCCCGCAGGCTCTCCGCTCTGTCTCCTAATGGTCTTCCACCTTCCTAGCCAATGTCATCATCCCGCGCAGACCAACTGGCTCGAACTGCCACAGTCCTGATCTCACCGTAGGCTTCAGCCCCTTCATAAAGCAGCCCTCCAAAGATTCCTCAGATACTCCCCGAACACGGTGGCAGAGCGACTCAAACTTCCTGATGTAATCTCATATGCTCCCCTCCTGCTTCAGTAAATATAGTCTCTCAAATACTCCGCCAGACTGCCCTGCACCAAATCGCTCCATCAAGAGCGACGTAAACTCCTCCCACGTCTGAAATGGCTGCTGCTGATCAGTCCAACGAAACCAGCCTAAGACCTCCCCCTCCAAACAAACACATATCGCCCGAAGCCACTCCTCTCCAGGGACTGCTGACACCTCAAAGTACCTCTCCACCCGGTACAGCCAGTCATCTGGGTCCCCCCCCTCAAAATGGGCACCTCGAGCTTCCTCAGACGTCTCTCGCCAGCGAATCCACCTCTCTCCTGTTGTTGGAATCCTCCCCTCTGCTGGTACCCCTGTCGTCTGTCGGGAAAAAAAGCATCGGCTCGATCTCGGAATCCTTCTTCTGCTCCATGTCCCTGCCAGTCACCTTGTGGATGTCCATACTCTGCCTGGTGGCCTTCTGGTGTGCCCTGGTATGCTCTCCAATCATCCATCACTCCCCCGAAAGGTGGGGGCTGGGTCGACGGGCCACCCGTGAACTGGTGGTGCCCTCCAGGCTGCTGAAAGCCTCCACCGGGTCCCACAAGTGGCTGAAAACCAGGAAATTGTGCTCCTCGGATGTCTGCCTGGGCCCCCGGAAGCCCGGATCTGCTCGGAAGTGTCTGTCGGACACCCTGGAGGGTTGGCGGCCCCCTCGGGGGTCTGTCGATGGCCGAAAACCCCCCGGGGTCGGCCGAAGCCCCCCAGTGGTTCGTCGGTGGCGGCCGACCCCGATTTTGGGCCGGCGGGCCCGCCTGGGTTTGCTGACCCTATAGGGAGGGGCGGCGGGTCCGATCGCCCCTCCTGGGGGCCTGGCGGGCCCCCCACAGCTCTCTGGGGGTTCGCCGGCCCCCAGAGGGTTGTGGGGGTGCGGCTGCCAGCTGGCGTCCCACTGGGGGGCGGGAATCCCCCCGGTGATTCCTTCTCCGCGCGGCGGCGCGGGATCATAATACCTCCACTCCTTGTCACGTGAATCAATGCCTTCGTCTTCATCTCGTTCCGACCCGTCTTCGAAAAAAATCGTCTTTTTGCCTTTGTCCTTCGTCAAAGGTGGCTCCTTTTTGGTTGGATCCACCTTCGACGTGAGATGTGCGATCAACGCCGCTATAGCCTCCGTGATTTCCGCCAATTTCACCTCCGTTCTCTCTTGGTTTTCTTTCATCTCTCCCCAGATCTCCCCGGCTATCTCGGCGTCCTCATTTCTCACGTCTATGAAACCCTTGCTGATTTGGGCTTCCATCCGTTCAAACTTCTCTTCTAAAACTTCAATCCGCTCCATGGATCGCGTGCTCGCCATAAATCAACCGCTCTGATACCAATTTGATACGATTAGGGCCTTTTGTGGAGATCAAAGGTGGGATTTTTATGGCTTTGGACTTTCTAATCTAGGGTGTAGAGACGAAGAACTGATCTAAAAATACTAATTAATTCCTAGAATAATAGATCTAAGGATACGAGCAACTAATTTAGCAATAGAATTACTCTAGGGTTCTAAGGAAATAAGATTACCTCATCAATTCTTCGATGAAAGCCATAGCTAGGGCCGGCCGGCCCCTTATTAGGGGATGGATTAGCAAATGTCCAATTACCGATTAACCCTCCCCGTCTCTTGCGGAATTACAAGTTTGGGACCGGGTCCGTGGTGGACCCGAGTCGCCTCCTCCGTTGATTGACCCGAACCGGAGCCTCATCACGATCCGTGCGGCCCGCCTCCTCTAATAGCCTCGTCGCATCATTCTCTCGCTCGATTGAAGGTCAGACTTGGTGCTAAAGGCCATTCATAAATATAACGTAGACTACCATGAGATATTCTCTTTTGTTACAAAGTTGACCTTTGTCCGCTTATTAATCGCTAAAGCTTCCACGCATCACTGGTACGTGCTTCAGTTGGATGCAAAGAATATGTTCCTTAATGACAGTCTTGAAAAAGAATATATATGAACCAACTGTTAAGCTTTGTTGCTTAGAGTGAGTCAAGAAAAGTGTTCAAATTGAAGAAGTTAATGCATGGTCTGTAACAATCACTGAGTGCTTAGTTAGAGTGCTTTTTAGATTCTATGGTATGATTTGGTTTCAAATGATGTCAAAGTGATCATTTCGTCTCTAATCGAGTCTATGAGATAAGGCGAATCATACTGATAGTATATGTTGATGATATTATGATTAGTGAGGATGATGCTTTTAGAATTCAAGAGTTGAATCAGTTTATTCAAATGGATCTTCAGCTGAAGGATATTAGGCCCCTCAAATATTTCCTTGAAATAGAGGTAACATGCTCGAAGAAATGTATGTATTTATCTTAACAGATATTGGATATATTATCGACGACATGAATGTTAGGATGTAAGCTTATCACCTTACTTATGAATCCAAATTTTAGACTTCTAACAGATTGAGGGAAGTCATCATGTGATCTAAGGTGATAATTGAGATTGCTTGGAAAGTTGAACTATCTTACTATGACATGTCCTGATATTACCTTTTCGATAAGTGTGTATGATCCAATGACTATGCATTAGGATTATGTGATACAAGTCTTGAGATACTCGAAGAATGTACCAGGCAGAAACCTTCTACATTCTGATTATGACCATTGTAAAGTTATAGTCTTCTCGGATACAGAATGGGCTAGTATCCCTGTAATCAACAATCGATAAATAGTAGTTGTGTTTTTATGGGAAGGCAATTTGGTACCATGAAAGCACATGAAATAACCAATCGTTTCTTGATCCAATACTGAATCAGAGTAAAGAATCATATACAACATCACTTATAAGTTGTTATGGATTCAGCAGTTGCTTTTTGATTTACGATTCATAACACATACACATATGTGGTTGTATTATGATAACAAGACCGACAGATACATCAATAACAACCTGATCTTTCCTGAGAGAACTAAACACATTAAGATCAATTATCATATTATAAGATAATAGTGTAGTAAGAAGATAATAGAGATGAATTATGTTAGATTGATAAATCAACTAACAAATATGATTACCAAGCCTGTGGGAAAGGAGAGTGTACAACATTTGTAACAAGCTAGGTATAAAAGACTTATATTTTCCAATTTATGAGAGTGTTAAGATGTAATATAGTTTATATTAAGGTGTTCAATGTAAAAGGGTTAAATAGATTTTTATGTAAAAGTATCAATATGTGTGCTATGAATAGCAGACCCCCTCTATGGAGATGAGAAATTAACTAACTCTTCCTAATCTTTCCTCCAAATGTTATCTCTAATTTCTGCCCAAACACTGATGAATTAGCAAGGGTGAAGGATAAATTATCTAAGTTTTTTGGGATATTCTTTCGGTTTCTTACGAAATATTTCCTTAAGCAATGGATCTGAAAGGAGTGGTGGCTTTACCATAGATCCTTCAAACCTTTGCTTCAAAGCCATGCTTTAAAACTTTTTAGACAACTGATGTGAAAGTAACATGAAGCACATGCAAGTTCTTTAAGAAATTGGAGCAGATATTACTATAAGTGGGACTCATGATTGACAATAAAGAAATAAAAGTTTCATTAGGATTTTATTTAGAAATCTGAGTCGCCTTAGACTTTTAGTTTTGGGATCATTTTATATTTCTTTTATTTTAATCCTTTTTTTATTTTTTCCATGTTCTTTTACATTTCCTTTTGAAGGAAACTCAAAAGGAAACTCTTTTATTTTATTTTATAACAAGTTTGAGTCTTGTTAGGAGTCTGAATATGAGTCAAAATATGAGTTTATTCTTTTATAAATACGAGTGTAATTGAACGTTAGATTATGAGTGATTGAATAAGAAAATTGAATTTCTAAAGGGTGTTGACAAAACCATTAAAATATCTATTCATGCGAGGTGCAATAATGGACGAGGAATTGTCGTGCAAGAATTAAAGTTGGGGTTTCAGGAATTGCATAAGGAACTGTGCAAGAAGAAAGTCAGAGCATGCACCTGAGCTAAGCCTAAGCCTGAGTCTGAGATTGAGTCTAAGTTAGAACCCGAGATTAAGCATATGCGTAAGTCCAAAATCAACTCAGAACCCAAGCTTGAACCTAAGATCAAGCAACCAACTGATTTTGAGCCAAAGCATTTACATGTATGACTCTAGATCTTTCTTCACTAACCAAGAATCTGGTTCTACATCTATTTTTATCAATTTTCTCCATACATATGAAATACTCTTTTCAAGGTGTACACTTAAGCTTTTTGAAGACCGCGAGATCAAGTTTTCTTAAGAGAGATTTGATGCAAAACAAATTCAGAGCACATGCAAGTTTTTTTAGAAATTCGATAACCACCAACTCCAAGGAAGAGTCATGATCGAAGATGAATAAGAAATTAGAGTTTGATTAAGATTTTCTTTAGGAGTTCGAGTCGATTTAGACTTTTAATTTTAGGATCATTTTATATTTTTTATTTGAGTCCTTTTTGTATTTCTTTTTACGAAAGCTCTTTTATTCTATTTTGTAAGGAGTTTAAGACTTACTAGAAATCTGAATATGAGCCTAGATAGGAGTGTGTTTTTTCTCCTATAAACATAGGATTTATAATTTAAATATTAGATTATAAGAATTTAAATATTAGATTATAAGTGACTGAATAAGAAAATTAAGTTTCTAAACTATGTATTTGTGAAACCATTGAAATCTATATGCATGCAAGGTGTGAGAATTGACGAGAAATCACATGTGTAAGGTTCGAAGGAATCTTTAATGCAGGAAGTGTTGAAGTCAATGGTCGATCCAATCCCCGGAGTGATAGGCAAAAAAATCTTATCTCGATCTTTTAATTTATGAATCATAACTTAGTTCTTTTTCCAAATCCTACCCCGAAAACATAGATGTTAACCCTTACTGCTTTTCGCTTCCCCATCAACAACCTTCTTCTTTGTCTTATTGTGAATGTAAATGGTTCACATATTCATATAAAATTAGGGAACAAGATGCTACCACAACAGGAGAACGATTCGGCATATGTTCATTCCAACAGTTGTCTTCTTTCTAGAAAAAGTGATGAATATTTGAAAGTGCCAACAAAATTATGGGATATTGGTGATCTTTCCACCAACCTGTAGGGGTATTGGACTTCCACAAGTTGCTAATCTTTCCCTTGATAAACCAGATATTGAGGCCATACTTTCACAAACGGATAACATGTGATTGGGCTGATGTCAATCATGCCATTGTCACCAGAAAGATTTCTGGTCATAATTTGCCTTACTTTTGAATTTAACATTGTTATCTCAGCATGTTTTGAAAATTTTGGATGTGTTTAACATTAGAGGTTATGTTTTGTAACAGTAAACATTGGATGTTGGATGCTGGTTATAGTTTGGAATGTAGAAGTGCATTATTATATGTGTGCTTTTAGTTATTTTTTGGATTTATTCAATACATGGTAATTTATGAAAAATACAATACACATATTGGATATCTAGAATATAGGTGTGTCCCTTGACATGTCGAGTCCTTATTTTGCAAGACCATTTCATCCCTAAGTCGATATCGTATCATGTCATCATGTCCATGCCTGTGCAACGTGGTAATAAGAAGCTTCTAAAAGGTCACTTAATATTCTGCACTACTCCTAAGAAAATAAGCCTCCATCAAGATTTTCACATGGCAATAACAAAAAACATAGGCACCAAACATCATCATCATCACGTCAGTATTCATTTTTGTTATGGAACAAAAAGCTCCAAGTCACATATTGGATTATTATATATGAAAAATACAATACACATATTGTGTATTATTATATATGAAGTGCATTATTATGCGTGTGCTTTTAGTTATTTTTTGGATTTATTCAATACATAGTAATTTATGAAAAATACAATACACATTGGATATCTAGAATATAGGTGTGTCCCTTGACATGTCGAGTCCTTATTTTGCAAGACCATTTCATCCCTAAGTCGATATCGTATCATGTCATCATGTCCATGCCTGTGCAACGTGGTAATAAGAAGCCTCTAAAAGGTCACTTAATATTCTGCACTACTCCTAAGAAAATAAGCCTCCATCAAGATTTTCACATGGCAATAACAAAAAACATAGGCACCAAACATCATCATCACGACGTCAGTATTCATTTTTGTTATGGAACAAAAAGCTCCAAGTCAAGATTGACCAGATATATGGCCAGCCTACCATTATTCTTCTGAGTTGATGGCTCCAAGGGCTAACTGCGATGTTTTTGATCAAGGAAATCATAGACAAGATAGGTAAATGCTATATATCTTAGAAGCCAGACGAGCTGCTAAGGAATCTTTCTTACCATGGAAAAATCTAAACTCTTGCAACAGCAACCAACTGATTCCCCTTGGCACAAAATAGTCTATAAATGGCATTATATCAATCTAAATGAGTGAAATAGAAGTCATTACTTAAAACTACATCATATCTTGCCACTTGAATCTCCAACAAGGCAATGATGACTCTCAAGCTTGACAATAAAGCAAAAGCAAAAAAGTTAACTTTACTAAAGATATGATTAGTTTAAATGGTATGATATATCAAAGATAATAAAAAAGAAACCATCTATGATATATAAAATATGCAAATAGGCTGATCCTGTCACCCAAGAAAAACAGCTTCCAGTGTTAATGTGACAACCATGGGAAGATCCCCTGTCTACTAGCAATTGTACTAAGTTGGTACACTCTAAACAATGTACTACTATGCAGCATCAGAAATCACAGTTGATAAAGGTTAACACTGCTTTAATCATAATTGAATCATATTTAGAAATGCCCTTCCAAAAAGCACAAGAAATGCACTAGAAAGAAAATATATCTGAACCAAGCTGGAGCAATTTAATTAAAAAATTAGCATATTCTTATATAAATGTAAAACATAGAAAAGTTGATACCTGAAAGTGAGAACTATTCATGCATCGAGCAATTTGCTGGAATAGTGGAACCATGCAGCGCTGGAAATCTGCTGGCTGAGTTAAGTCTAGGACCTCCTCTAACTCTCCTAAGAACGACACTTCCTTTGAACTATTTGTGATGGGCCAGTACTTCAACAGGCCCCTTATAACAGTATCTGCAAGCTTGCAGTCCTTCTCCACAAATTGTCTTATACAATAAGATAACTGTTGATGGTACATGGATATGCACTTTGGCTTGTGAAGAGGAATTAGGGCACGAACAAGGAACAGCTTGTGCTCCTCTTTAAGTGGCAACGCGAACCCATTAATTATACTTCCCAATATCTCCAAAAGCTCTGCAATCCCATTGTGTTTTTCTGTCTCAAAGATGAATCTGTAAAAAATGTTGGTAATGGCCTTCCTGATGAATGGCCGATGCACCATAAATTTACCATAAATGCGATGAAGTATTGTCTTTAGGTATTCTCTCTCACGTGGATCTTCAGAGTCAAAGAGATCAAGTAACCTAAGAACAAAAGAATGATCGATATATCGCTTAGCCAACTTAGCATCTGTCTCAGGTGAGACGACAACCCTCAAAAAGAACTCATACACGACCTGCAAGTGTGACCAAGCAGGATCCATGGAGGGCTCCTCCTCTTCCAAATCAAAGGCTTCCAAGACCTTGTTTTCGCGAATAGGGGATGTAAGGGTCCTGAACAGGTTTACCGATACCATGTTCACAATTTCTTGCATGACACCTTCTGTGAACTTCCCATTGGCTGATGTGACATAATCGACAAGCTCTAATAACGTCTGCCGCTTTATGTCCTTCTCCTTCAAGCTTTTTGTCGGATCAGTGAAGTCAAACAGAACACAACATTGATTCAACTTTTTTATGAATAAGCTCTGCTTCTCAGAGCTAGGGACATCTCTAAATCCAGGCAATACTTCATATGAATGATTTACCAAGCTTCCATTGGCTTTTGGGTTAATAGTTGAATAATATTTGCCCCCGTGATACAGTCCATAATTGGAACCTGGAGGAACCAGACTGCTAAGGTTTGATAAATCCCGGCTTCTTGAACTGGCGGAAGAATTCAGAGGAGGAGCAGATGCACCTCCAACTGAATCTCCCGACTTCGAAGGCTTCCGTGGGAGCCGTCCAAGTATCTGTTTTAATCATATTTCCGACCCAATAAAAGAAAATTAACTCAATTCTTCCTACAATGCTTCCTACTATCAAACCTCTTACAAATCTCAAAACTTTGAATCTATGAGTGAGGCCGCTTATTAATAAGCTAGATTACAGAATAAGGTGTTCTTCTTCAGCTCTTTCTTCTGCTGATCAATAGATTCTTCTTCCATTTTCTAGTCAACCAGTTGAAAAACAACACTATCTTCTATACCCTGGACCATGGGACAAAACCCACTTTCAAAAGGACCGGTTTGATATCAATAGACTCTTTAGCATGGCACAGATCAACAAATTGCTCAAAATAACTCAATCCATGCCCAAAAAAGTGGCCCCTTTATCACAGAAATCCGC
>CM061130.1:125407724-125462507 GCA_030789695.1 Scilla litardierei
TAAAGATGTAATGACAATGAAATTGCATTCATCTCAAGGCATGGACCAAATAGCACCCAAAAAAATCCCCAATACATTCCTTTTTAGCATGCATGCATGCATATATTCTTTTTGCCTTCTTAATGTCAAAGAGGATTGCCTTTTTACTCCTCCAACCCTTTTTCCTGAAATTTTATCACATTCAAAATGAATATCATCTTCTGATTGGATAATTGATGTGTCAGTTTTACCAGACACATTAGCAAAAGATCTATCTGGAATTTGTTATAGAAACATCTTTTTAATATTACAAATAATATTGTAATATTTTAAATCAATATCTTTTATAAAAACATCTACTATCATCCTATACAACCAACCCTTAACACAGTTATACCACCCAGTATTATCATTTATGAAATCATATAGAATATGTTCTTAACCCCCAAAAGAAATCAATTTTGTTAAATAGTGAACATTTGATCATTTTCTTAGCCTCATATCGCAAGAGACCGTGGGCTAGTTTGACAAGCCATCTGCAAAGAAAGATCCACTAACCTGTATGCTAGCTAGATGTTGGCGATGCTCCGCAAGAATTGCTGCCAGGGACTCAGCATGGCCACTGGTGCCACCATCGGTTGCACAGCGAAGAAGTTCAGGGCCCTCTCCATCATTAGCCTTGGCCTATATAAATACCAAAAGCCATAATAGTAGTCTGGCTATGTCCATCAACAATAGTAACACTGAAAAAAATTATACAAGGAATTGTGTAATTATGTAAGCCATGTCTGGCGTTACGGATCCCGAAAACATAAAAGTCTGGTTATTTTAGAGTACATATGACAACCAGATCATCATCACAACCACATGTGGTTAAGTCTCATCATATCAAAATAACATTGAATATGGAGCACAAACTCCACTAAAGACCAATTACATGAGCTGCTTTTGACGTGGTATTGATCTTATGCCTTAATGCTAAATTCCTGGCCAAAAGATACATGAAAGAGTGGTTTCCCATAAATATTGTATTCCTACCTCTCTGGAACAAGAGAGCAATCCACCTCAATATGCTCAATGCGCCAAAGGTGGACAAAATTCTCAACAATATGAATTGCTACATTGTCACAATACAACCTCATGGGAGTCAAAAGTGTGAACGTTGATGACAAGATCTGGATCTAAGCAACAAAGGCTGACCGGTAGTGAGATCTGGATTTGGGTTTGAAGTGATGACCCGTAGCAGAGAATGCTCTGGGTGATGCTGATGACTGCAAACGGTGTGGCATCAAAGGTGAGTGGGAATGGTGGTGGTCTGGACATGGGTGACGACTTCAGATACGGTCAATGTAGTTGGGGTTAAGCGAGATCTACGTCTGGTTTAATCAGGATTTGAACTTCAGCCATGGGTTGAAAAGGATTAGAAAATTATTCATGATTATAATTAGGATTAGAATTAGCATTTATGGCTTTGATACGATGATATAAAAATTTGGGAAAGATTAGGTTTAGGATGGCCAAAATCGATCTTCTACCTATTGTATCTATATACACAGTATATTTTACACAAACGTCCCTTGCAATTCACATATTCTAATATATATTCTAACACGGACAGCCAACATTAACAAATTTTGAATCATCATTACTATGACATAATTTTGATGACGAGATTAGAAGAGTTACAGTAGCAGGTTAAAATTAGAAGAAATTGTTGGGTCCCTGTCTTGTGGATGAACAACTTAAACACTAAGCAGTTACGATTAGTGATAAGCTTTCAATAACTCATTTCTCAATAAAAACTTATATCAGAATAAACAATGATCATTACAATATAAAATTAAAAAAACAAAGTAAACCAAAGAAAATCCAATCACAAACGCAATGATATATCCTGATTTGGTCTCCCTAACCTACTCCAACCCCCAAGCTCCCCGCTTGAGATTTTCCACTAAACCTCTCTTGAAAATCACAAGAGAGAAATCTTGCAAATTGGCAAAGAACATTTACCAATTGCAAACCTCTCAATATCAACACCCTGAGATGGGAAAATCACCTCTCTAACTGAGATCACAAGCACCTCACAGCCATGGCAAACACCTGACAACCAAGGTTAAACTTTGCAGCGAAAGAGTACAAACTCCTATAGCTTTGAACAAATGTGTGTGTGAATACAATGATGGCTATGGAGTAGGAATTTCTATTCTAAGGATTTGCTCTTGAGAAAATAGAAATTAAGGGTCAAAGAGATAGAAAATAAAAGCTAGGGCACAAAGGGCAAAATGAGATTATTCTAGTATTTTTCTTCAAAATTTTCTTATCTAAATAACTAATAGATAATCTCTATTTATATAGGGAAAATTATGTGAAAGAAGGCCAAAAGCCCTCTACAACGGCTAGAAAATGGCTATATTCTCAAAGTTAACTGAGCCAACGGCTAGTTGATCAGTCAACTAGTAAAGGACCATTAGTTAACTAATGTCTTAGCATTGGTTGGTTAATGCTTCAGCATTGGTCGATTGAACTATGCCGCTAGACATTTCTATCTACTATTAGTCGACTAAGCCTAATGCATTAGTCGGGTAATAAGAGTAAAAATGCACAGTTTAAGTATAAAACCAACGGATTTTGTATACGATTAGTTTCATATTAATTCTAAGTATATTCTTAGGTTTTTATGTATGTATGGTGAATATTCAAGGTTTTAACATAAATTCTAAGGCAAAAAATAGAAAATACATCAATGACATAATATACACTTGTATGCTTGATTAATGTAGTCTTTGGTCCATCTCCTTGTCATAAATGTCTTCTTCGATATTGTTGTCTTGATGATGTTAGCAGTCTTGATGATGTTAGCGTCCAAGTATATTCTTAGGTTTTTATGTATGTATGGTGAATATTCAAGGCTTTAACATAAATTCTAAGACAAAAAATAGAAAATACATCAATGACATAATATACACTTGTATGCTTGATTAATGTAGTCTTTGGTCCATCTCCTTGTCATAAATGTCTTCTTCGATATTGTTGTCTTGATGATGTTAGCAGTCTTGATGATGTTAGCGTCCACGTACTTGTCATCCACACTTGCGCTTTTGACCTTTGAACTTTGCTAACGATTTTCTAACAGCTGCACAAACTCATTAATATAAGCATTATGTTTGATCATCGTCAAAACATATATTGGAGGATTACAATATCCAATAGAAATGTTACTTAGGGCCTTCCTGTTTAGGAAGAAAAAGGGAAATTCTGATTTTGGTAGTTGTTCGCGCCATGGGTTACTGTAGCACCTGTTTCTCCCTCTATATGTTTGGTTGGTGAGAAATTAAGGGGGAATGAGCTAATAAGGTGATGCATGGGGAAATGAGCTGAGGTGGTGCCGGGAGCTAAGGTCTCCCCCATTGCCACATCAGCTTTCTAGGATTTCAAGCAATTTCAAGCTGGAAATCAATTGCAACCCCCACAATGTAAGAGAAACTGCATGAAGTCCGCTTTTTTTTAATTTTTTTCAAATTAGTACTTTCTTTCTCTATCGTCCAACATATGTCCAACATATCTGGAGCCAAGTAACAACTATACACTTCACTTTTCAACCATCTTTGCACACCAACCAAACACACAAAAGACACGGAGCCCACAATTGCATTCCCAACTCATACCTTTCAACCCTCTTTTCCTTTCAAACAAACACAAATCAGGAATTTTTTAAAGCCTACTCTCCAACACCCCCCCCCCCCCCCCCCCCCCCCCCCCCCCCCCCCGATTTCTCAAACTCAATTTCAACAAAACAAACAGGCCCTTACGATCCATTACGATTTCTAAACTACAGAAATAAACTTTCTACCATTGATCACTGTGTATCAAGACTGATTAGTTTGCAGTTCAATTGTTACCCGAAGCTTGCAGCAAAGAAAGTCAACAAGACAATCAGTATGGACATTTTCTTTCACTTTCCATGTTTACCTCACGCAAGGTTGGCAAGTCATGCCTAGTGTATTGCCTCAGTGTGCCTCCCTCAATTTATCATTACACAATAAGAAAACTGACATCATACAGACCACGGTCACACAAATCTACGAACTTTATGCTTCAAGGAAATGTAATTTTATAGAACGTGTTACCCATATCATTGGTCAAACAAATCTTTTTCCCGTATTCAATTGTGACTCAGAACAATAGCTTGAACCACATCGTAAACTATGTTTTGCAAGCTTATCTCCAAGCACTTTAAGAAAAAAAATAAAGGGGAAAAACTCCATTATGTGAAATGTAGTACTTATGAGACAGCCAGGCCAACCCTGAGTCAGGTGTCCACGCTAGAATTCACAGAGAACACAGTGAACCTTCCATGTCATACTCACAACTAGCATTGAAAGTTACTGTTAATGCTTAAAATAAAGATCTCAAAAGCAGAACAAGAAAAAAGACGCAGAATAATTAATATGTACATGGCTATTAACATTATAGTTAGTTAACATCAATGCTTAAAGTGAAGATCTCAGAGGGCTTGCACAGAAATCTGATGCAGGTTTCAGCTCAATAGTGGGACCTTGCATCAAGAAAAGCGACAAAAAAAATCTTGTTCCTGGAAGAACAGGCTTTTGAGGCTATTTCAGGAATACACATATAACGTATATCCACTATGAGGGATGAAACTTCAAATCAAGTTGCAGAGGCTCCATACTGCACATGACAACCATTGAACATTACATTTGCGTCCTATTACATTACATGACAACCATTGAACATGACAACCATCCATTTCCTTTGAACCAAACGCAGGGATCAAGTCACTAAACTAAATAAATAGGCAGAGTACAATCCAAAGAAAAGCAATAGGACGTGGATCTCAATTAACGAAAGCCTGCTAAAGCAGTATACACAGAATCAATTAGTAGATGGTCAAATCCCCACCTTACAGAAACATCTACAAACGGAAGCACGGAAAAGCTTTGTATCCCCAATCTTTTTGGGTTGAGTGCACAAATACTTCTCCTTTATTCGGGACTACTAAGAGAAATCACCACCATGGCAAAATCCACTAAACAATATTTGAAGGCAAATGTAGCTTACTAATGGGAACCGCGTCTACACGCGCAGGCGCACCCGCAACCCGCGCGCGCATGGGTCCGGCCCTCCCCTAGGGGCGTTTTCGACACTCTTTAATCCATTTTATTTTAATGGCAAACTTGTAATTAGATTGGAGGGGTTTATTCTTAAGCTAGGGCTAGCCGTCATATTGCTTCATGCTTGATTATTGAATTGTTCTCGAGGGATTTCTTAGGAGAGTGCGGACATCCTCGCTTATTAGCGTCTTGGGAGGGTGGTTTCCCTTTAATTGTAGCCAAGTTATCAACTTTATTTTCTATTTCTATCAATTTCAGTTCAGATTTGCTTTATTCCTATCAATTTGGTATATCCATGGCTGCGTCGACGAGATCGAAGGACAAGTTCGAGACATTGGATGAGAAGTTCAACGGCGAGATCGATGGGATAAAGAAATCGTAGACAGTGAACGAGGAAGCCATGGCGAGATTGACGGCTTCCATTGAAAAATTGACGGCGAAGCAAGAGAAACAAGAAGAATCCTTCGCGCAATTGATTTTTCAGTTGACGGACAACGCGGAAAAAGATGGAAAAGGAGACGGGAACCCTAAATCAGCGATAAAGGCGCCACCTTTGGACAATGGGAAGGAAAAGATGGAGCCTTTTGATGTGGAAACCGTCCACGTGGAGGAGGAATACGACAATGAGGAAGATGGAGGGCCATGGATGGAAGATTATCGCAAGAGGATCCGTCGAAGGGCAGAGGAGAGCCGTCGACCCCACTACATCAACCGGGAGGGGCGGCCGAGCCCAAATCTGGGCGGGGGCAGCCGCTCCGCCCCGGAGGAGCTCCGACAGGGTCGACCGGGCCCTGTCACCTTCCAACATGGTCGGCCGACCCCGTCGAACCCACAGGAGGGGCCATCGGCCCCCCGGCAGCCCCGTCAAGGGCCGCCAGGGATCCGGCAGGCCGCGACGACAGCAGCAGCCCCCTGTCAGCCGCCAGGGGGTTCCAGGAGAGTGACGAGCCTCGACCTGCTGTTTTTCGGGCTTCTTTGACACGTCCAGACCATGAAGAGCACTTCCCGCCGTACAACGACTATCCAGGGCATGCACATAGCGAAGGGGGGTCACTACGGTGATGCCGGAGGAGGCGGTTACTATGACGATGGGGGAGGTACCTACGGTGGAGGTGTTGATGGAGGGGCCTATGGGGGACGTGGTGAAGGTCCCCGAGAGGGTTATGGAGATCGTGGTCGGGGGCCACCATGAGCATATGAGACAAACCAGGAAGTTGGCAGCACTACCATCAGCCTAGATATGGCAGGGGACGAGGGGATCATGTATTCAATATGGACAGATTGCAGAAGCTGAATATGCACGTATTCGATGGGGTGGACCCGGTGTCGTGGATCTACAGAGCAGAGAGATTTTTTAGAGTCTCTCGCATGACTGGGGAGCAGAAGCTGGAGGCAGCAGGTATCTGTCTGGATGGAAAGGCTCTCGCTTGGTTTCAGTGAAAGGATGTGAGGCGTCCTTTTTGCTCGTGGGAGGATATCAGGGATCAGATGGTAGAGGTTCAGAGACACCCACTTGGGAAACGTGAGGGATCAGCTGCTATCACTCAGGCAGAAGGGCACAGCGAGAGATTACCTAAAGAGGTTCGAGGCCCTAACAGGGGAGGTGCACGGGGTGACTGATGAGACGATGGAGAGCACTCTCATGAAGGAGTTGAAGGCCACTATTCGAGCAACAGTGCGCATGCAGAAGCCCCAAAGTCTGATGGAGGCCACGGAGTACGCTCAGATGGCGGAGGATTGGCAGATGGAGTGGAAGACGAGAGGTGGTTGGAATGGCCCAGTTTTTCGCAGTCAGACAGCGACAGGAGGTCCACAGAGAGCCACGACGGGATCTAATCTGACCACCAAGGAGAAGAGTGGGGAGAAGAGTAGTGCACCACAGGCTGGGGGGACAGTTCAGGCGGATGACCGACACAGAGATGAGGGAAAGCGACAGAAGGGCATATGCTTTAGATGCGACGAGCAGTTCACACCAGGCCACAGATGTGCAGGGCGAAAGCTCCAGGTACTGCCGCTTGAGAATGAGGATGACGAGGCTAAGGCTGAGGACAAGACCGCCGGGGTAGAGGAGTCTGAGGGCCATCAGCTAGACGTGGCCAGCTAGACATGGCGGAGGTTTCTCTTAACTCTGTGGTGGGGTTCACACCGAACCATATCATGAAGTTGAGGGAGCATATCAACGACCAGGATGTGACAGCAGTGTTATAAAAGGCGGTTTCATTATGCGCGCGGTCTAGGAGCGCATAGCGCATAAACGGATTATGCGGCCGATTATACGGTTTACGCGGTTTACACGAAAATAAATAATTTAGTATATAAATAAGCAATAAGTTTATGTGTTTGTGTATGTGTTTGTGTATATTAGATTTAAAAAGATAGGAACAAGGAAAAAAATCATATCAACTTTTAAAAATATGGATTAATTCATACTAAAACATCAGCGTCATTATGACGATCAATACATAACATAACTAAAGTCTAACGTTTAAAGCAATCTACACACAAAACATAACTATTTAGTTTTACGTCCATGTCAAACATAAGTACTTCAAAATTTAAAAACTGATTTTTATGTTTAACGGGTCATGTTTCTTAATGGGTTGGGATTTTTTAGTTGCCGATTATGTGCCTGCATATTCGCATATGCGGTCGAATTACATTTATGCGGCCGATTATGCGGCCGACTGCATAATTCGACCGCATATCTTAGTTTTCATGCGGTCAAAGGCCGCATCCTTATATGCGGCCGCATATGCGGCTGCATATAACTTGTTTTAGAACACTGTGTGACAGTACTTATCGACAGTGGGGCAACCCACAATTTCATTTCCAGGAGAGTGGTGGCCTAGCAGGAGCTTCAACTAACAGACTGTGGCAGCTTCAGTGTCATGATGGGGACGGGGAAGGAGAGCAGTCGGGGGGTTTGCAGAGGACTGGTGCTGACATTACAGGGAGTGCAGGTGATAGCGGACTTCTTGCCACTAGACTTGACATGACGTGGCTACAGACGTTATGGGAGATAACGGTGAATTGGAAACTGCTCGGAATGGAGTTTCAGGAGGAGGGGAGAGCAGTCACATTACGGGGGGGGCCCAGCCTATGCAGAGTATTGGTCTCATTAAAGACCATGGTGAGGACCATGACAGTGGATACTTAGTGAAGTTATATTCATTGATGGGAGAGGGAGGTGCTGAGGCCAGTGGAGAGCAGCCCATTCCAGGAGAGGTACATCAGTTGATGGGGCAGTTCGAGTGGTCTTTCAGGAGCCCAGGGGTCTTCCACCGTCGAGGGATCATGAGCATGACATAGTACTGCGGGAGGGGGTGTCCCCCATCAGCATGAGGCCCTACCATTACCCCAGCATCAGAATGAAGAGATCGAACGGACGGTGGCAGAGATGTTGCGCACGAATCAGATGAGTCTCAAATACCTATTAGAGCAACGCATAATAGCAAGCTGATGAAATACATATTTGAAATTGAGTATCGCTCCGGACTAGAGAACAAGGCGGCGGACGCCCTTTCACGACGGGAGTAGGAGGTGGAGTTGGCGGCACTGGCGGTTTCAGTACTACAGGACTGGGAGCCACTGCAGCAGGAGGTGGAACAGGACCAGGACTTGGCAGGCATACGGGCGACATTATTGCAGGGATCGACAGAGTACCCAGGTTATACTATTCAGGAGGGACGGCTGCTATATTGGGGGCAATTGGTTCTGCCGAGGACTTCGACATATATACTGACCATACTCCAGTAGTTCCACAGCAGCGCCGTAGGAGGACATTCTGGTGTCCTCAAGACTTACCAGAGGCTGGCGAGGGATGTCTACTGGAAGGAAATGAAGAAAAATGTAGCAAGAATGGTTGCAGAGTGTGACGTTTGTCAGCGTCACAAGTACCAAGCGATGGCTCCGGAGGATTACTACAGCCGTTGTCTTTGACCGATTGTGTGTGGGAGGACCTTTCCATGGATTTCATTGATGGACTGTCAGAGTCGAGAGGATATACCGTCATATTTGTTGTGGTATACCGCCTCAGCAAGTATGCGCACTTTATACCACTCCGGCATCCTTACAACGCAGTGTTGGTGGCGGAGGTATTTGTGAGAGGTCATTCGCTTGCAAGGGCCCCCGAAGTCCATTGTCTCTGATAGAGACAAGGTGTTCCTGAGTAGATTCTGGCATGAGCTTTTCAGGCTTCAGGGTACAGTTTTGAGATGGAGAACAGCCTACCACCCGCAGACAGATGGCCAGACTAAGGTCGTAAACAAGAGCGTGGAGACATATTTATGATGTTTTATTTCAGAGAATCTAAATCCCAAGGAGTGGGCACGTTGGCTGGCATGGCAGACTACTGGTACAATACGTCTTATCACACTGCAGCCCAGACGATACCTTTCAAGATTCTGTATAGTCGTGATTCTCCACATTTACTGCACTATGTGCAAGAGACGACACCAATATCCGATGTGGAGCAGTATTTAGTAAAGTGGGATCAGATTTTGGAGGAGCTGAAGCTCCATCTGGCTAGAGCTCAGCAAATTATGAAGACAAGGACAGACATCCACCGCAGAGATGTGCAGTTCGCAGTGGGAGATATGGTGTACCTGAAGCTGAGACCCTACATGCAGAGATCTTTGGCCCACAGGATGAATGAGAGATTAGCGCCGCGATATTTTGGACCTTTCGAGGTCGATGCTACGGTGGGGCCAGTTGCTTACATGTTGAGACTACCCCAGGATCCGCTATTCATCTGATATTCCATGTGTCGCAGCTTCGCCAGGTTATCGGAGACCACACACCTTCGCACACCCTTCCTGAGACATCGACAGATGATATGGAGGTGAGGTTAGAGCCTGAGGCGCTGAAGGGGGGTTCCGTAGAGGGAGCACTGGAGAACGCGAGGTTCTGCTGCAGTGGAAGGATTTTCCAAAGCACGAGAGCACATGGAAGTCCATGGACGTGATGGTACAGCAATTTCCAGATTTCCACCTTGAGGACAATGTGGCTCTTTGGGGAGGGAGTAGTGATGGGACCCGCGTCCACACGCGCAAGCGCACCCGCAACCCCCGCGCACATGGGGGCCGGCCCTCCCCTAGGGGCGTTTTCGACACTCTTTAATCTATTTTATTTTAATGGCAAACTTGTAATTAGATTAGAGGGGGGTTTATTCTTAAGCTAGGGCTAGCCGTCATATTGATTCATGCTTGATTATTGAATTGTTCTTGAGTGATTTCTTAGGAGAGTGCGGACGTCTTCGCTTATTGACATCTTGGGAGGGTGGTTGCCCCTTTAATTGTAGCCAAGTTATCAACTTTATTATCTATTTCTATCAATTTCAGTTCAGATTTGCTTTATTCCTATCACTTGCATGCATAAGAGTAATAAATTTTTGATGGATCCCCTCTAACTTTAATTGTTATTAGTTAATATTGCTAGTCGTTTTGGCTGGATGACGTTGGCATGTTTAAAATTTGCTATGAAACAAGTAATACATCCCCGTATCATTTTCAAACGATGCTTTAAATATAATCACATCAAAAACTAGCAATAGATACATTATGATACATCACTTATGTTGATATGTCTCGACTTGTAAAATAAAAAAAATCATGACAAGCTGCTACTAGTTTATTATGTGAGGGAAAGCAAAATCATACCAGATGAAGTGATTGTTTGTGGATACGTTGTAATGCATGGGTCCAACGTCTAAGAATTTCAGCTACATCAACAGTGGGGTGAACACTTCCACTTCTATCTTCTGTTCTAGATAGAGCATCATTGTTCCCTTGAACTTGAAGCGAATCCATTGTTTCAGCCCGCACAGATAGTACATCCGAATACGGAACGTGTGAGCTTAGATCCATTGCTGCAAGCAAAGATGTTCCTGAGATGCGGTACCTAATAAGAAACATCATGTGAAAAAAGGCAAAACAATAGAAAGGAAAAAAAGTATATCTCAAGAACTATGCACTACTACCTATGCTCTCGATGGGCTATCAAGTCCTCAATAGGGCCAGAAGCAAGAATTTCATGTTGACCTGAAAATATAATACACTAGAAATCAAATCTTGGGAAATCAAATCAAATCTCAAGAACTTTTATGTCATGTACAAAGCTGGCATATCATATATCATATCGTATATCGTTGTGGTCAAATATTGTATATCGTACCATAAGATGTTTTAAAAAATTGAAAAAATAAACAAATCACTTAAATAACTAGATATAACACAAAAGCAATCAAAAACTTTTAGTATGGAATAAGATATGGACAATGAGATATGCTAAAAGTGCATAAAACAAAATTTTGATTTAAAACAATTAAGCATTTACATGATCATATAAACATTATAAGCGAGAACAAGTCATAATGTCACACATAAACATAAGATACAGTGCTACATAGCAAAAAATTTTAGTTTCATAATCATAGATCACTTGTCATGGATTGATCCATGATCCATCACTCGTAGACTGATCACTATCATCTTCTTTAACAACCATGTCTTCTTCTTCCTCATCTACTTCTTCTTCACTCCAAAAACTTTAAATAAAGACTGTTAAAAGTTAAAATAGTCAGATACTGTTAATTAAGTCCTCAAATAACTTAATTAAACGGTTAAAAACTTTAAATAAAATTTGTTAATTAATAGAGCCTAAAACATAAAAAATTAATCTTAATTAAAATCAATCTTAACTCTTGATTTTTAAATAATTAATCAATACTATTAATCCTTAACAATTGGCAGTCTTAAATAAGAAAATTGAATTAATCCTTAATAATTTGATTCATTTCTATTTTAAAAATAACTAGCTGGGTTTGTTGATTCCCATTCAGTGATGCAATCGAGATAATCGAGGTTGCCAAGTGCTTTGTCAATAATGCAGACTTGCAATCAAGATCATTGAGTTGTTCATCATCAAAGTCATGGAGAGCTGTGTCATTGAGATTGGTCATCGACCGTCATCGACATCGTCGGCGACTAAAGTCTTCGTCAAGATCACCATCACCATCTATTTTGTCAATGGAGGTCATCGTCGAGGACCATAAGAGATCGTCGAGTCACTGGATTGATAAAATTTGATGCAATAAGAAATATTTAGGGTTAATATTAGCCCTAAATAAGGGGGGGGCGATATAAACCAAAAAACTTTGATTAAATCATCTGAACTAAAAAATAACCAAAATATCATATTCGATGATACGATATGAAAAATTCATATCGTGCGATGATTCCTCTTTTAATATGATATGGGCCTTATCGTATCATACAATATGACTTGCATATTATACGGTATTGATAACTGTTGTCAGTACATTGTCATCATATTAGTAAGTGAATTTGTGAATTTAGAACAAAACAACATATAAGTATAGCACAAAGAAATGTTGTGTACTTGTATCCTTTTCTTTTCTTCTATTTTTTTTATTTTCTTCTATTTTCTTTCCCCATGCCTTAGGCATTGAGTAATTAGGAGAATAAGTAAAATGATAATGCTCGAATTTTTACCCTTTTTAAGACTTGATCAACTTGTATGAACATCACGTAATCATGAGAAGAAAATATAATATTAAACAAGATATTGCGTATGTGATAGGAAATATGGCAAAATTAGGGCAAAAATAATATTTTTATTGCTAATAGATTGGATCTAACAAAATACTGCCTTCAATTCGAGAAGGCAAATTTTCTTCCAATAATTTAAATTTACTAATAGACTACAAATCTCTCACAATTTTCAACATGAAAATCCTAATGACCTCTTCCCCTTATTTAAACACGAACCCACACTAATCATGTAATTAGCTGAAAAGGCTACATTACCCTTCCCAAATTTTTTCTTTTGTTTTTGCACCGCCACCCATAAGTCGGGATCGGCCTAGCATTACTTCCCTCCAAACGAGACATCTTGTCCTCGGGGTGGAATTCCGAAAACTGATGCTGGATTTCACCAAATGGCTCCCACGTCGTTTCATATTCTGAAAGGTATTTCCACTGGATCAATACTTCTTTAATACCTAAACCTCATTGGCGAATTGCTTTCAGTTCAGACTGTTCTAGCATCACTTCCATGTCATCCGTCAAAATCAATGGTAAAATTGGCGAAGGTGTGTGATCACCAATTACTTGACAGCGATGTAAGAAATTAAAAGACTCGAAAATTGGCGAAGGTGTGTGATCACCAATTACTTGACAGCGCTGTAAGAAATTAAAAGACCGGATGTATAGTAGAGGTCGATGGCAATTTAAAACGATAAGCCACCTTCCCAATCCTTGACTCGAGCGCGTAAGGCCCAAAATACCGTGGCGCTAACTTCTCGTTCCTCATGTGTGTCAAGAATCTCTGGCGATCAAGCCAGAGTTTTAGATAAACTTGGTCGTCCATTGCAAACTGCACATCCCTCCTGTGGCCATATGCATGTTTCTTAATGATCTGTTGCACCCTCTGCCTCGTACATGCCTCGCTGGGCCCAACGGCTTCGTCGCGTCTCCTCAAGGGTTTCCGCCTCTGTACATGCCTCGACGGACCCCAATGGCTTTGCCACCGTCTCATTCGGAGCTTCCGACCCCGTATGGGCCTCACCAGGATGTTGTCACTCTCCCCAAGGGTGTCTGCCCTCGTACGGGCCTCATTGGGCCCCAACGGCGTCGCCGTCGTCTCCACAGGGGTTCCCACCCTCATATGGGCCTCGCCGGGCCCCAGCGCCTTGTCACCATCTCACCAAGGGGATCCATCCCCTATAGACCTCGTCAAGCCCCAACAGCCTTGTCGTCGCCTCCTTAGGGAATTTCGCCCACTGTCTGTCCCTCCGAGCCCCAACGTCGCCAACACCTTTCCAGGGAAGACCGCCATCCAACACCCCCCAAAAGTCCGAGGGGGTTGTTCACGTCCCAGGCATGTGGGAAGTGCAAGCTGCCGTGCTCCTCAATGCCGTTGTCTGCCCAAAATCCCCACGTGGATCTGGCGTGATTTGGCCATATCCGGCCGCCTCCGAGGCCGGAGAGGTCCATTGTCGTAGATCCGCCAATGATCCAAGCGGATCCGATGTCTTTTTCCGTCGCCACCCGTGGCCTCTCTACAATTTTTCTCGTTCCTTCCTCAATGATGACGGTTTATCCTTTGATGTTGGCACTTTCTGTTGTGTCGCCTTCTCATGCATCCCCCCTAGATCAGATCTATCCCTGCATGTACCACCATCGGTGGTGAGCGTCTGTTCATCTCCAACAATTACTTCATTATGACCTCCAGGGACAAAAACTGTTCAACAACTATTGTTGAACGGTTGTGAACTGTTTCTCCATCATGTTCTTGAGGACTTTCCCCACATTCTTCAATTTCTCTTCTAACACATCAACCTTCTTCGCCATCATAAACACATATTCAAACACTCTGATTTCAATTTGATAGGAATTAGGGCAAAAATTGGGGCAAAATTGATATTTTTATTATTAATATATTGGATCTAACAAGATACGGCCTCCAATTCGAGAGGAACGTCAATTCTCTCTTAATACTCTAAATTAACTAATAGAATACTGGTCTCTCACAATATTCACAATATTCCACCTGAAAACCTAATAACCCCATCCCCCCTATATAAACACAACACCTCACTAATTAGATAATTAGCTAAAAGACTAAATTACCCATCCCTAACTTTCCCATGTGTTTTTGTGTCACCGCCCATATGTTAGGATCGGCCTAATAGTATGATGATGCATAAACCTACAAATAGGAATGGAACTTAGCCTCGTCATCTTTAAGGACCACCAAGGGATTACTTGGCAAAAAGAAGGGAGTAGACATTAGACTTTTAAAAGGATACATGTGGTTTTGAAGTAATAATTGCTTCACAATTTTGTGAAAGACGTAAAGGATTTAATTGATGTTTGGAAGGAAATGCTAGGTGTAGTAATTTAAAATTAACCACTCTACCCTTGACCCATACTCATATTGTTGAGCATTTGGTAGTGCTAGGGGGGCTAAGGCTAACCCCAACCCAAATCCTTCCCCCACGAGCACTAAGAGAGCAATGCATTTTGGTGAGAAGACAACTGGAGAAAGGTGGAGAAAGGTCAAACTGTAAAGTCAATATAACATCACTGCCAGACATTAATACATAATGATAACAAAGAAAAGGTAGAATGACAGTGGTGGTGCATACAAACATGTGAGCTTATGTCATAGACATGTGCTAGGAGAATTAAATGAATATATTGATGCAAAAATTCAAAATATGGATTGAAAGGGCAAAAAATAGAGATTTGACAAGTCTTCACATTAATATTTATAGAATTAGTACCGAAAACAAGGACCGCAAGTGACCCATTCTTTGCATTTTGCACAACAGTACTTTCTTCCAAATGAGAATGTAACATACTAATTTCTTTCACAATAGGCAGTTGAAAACATCTTCTCACCTAATACAGCGAAGCTATAAATGTGCATTTGGTGTTCAGTGCCATTTGAGATGTCAAACGTGAGATCTACCCGTGAAAGAAGGAAAACAACAAGAACAAGCTCTTTATCCCAAATTTGGGTCGGCTACATGAATCTTTTTTTCCATTCCTCTCTGTTATGGACCTTTTCCTCGGTTAGATTCATAGCTATGATGTCATTTCTAAGTGCATCCATCCATTTCCACTTACGATTAAACGTAGTCCTCTTCGCTCCATTTACCACAATCCCCTCCATTCTACCGACGACCTAACTTATTGGCCTCTGTTTCACATGACCAAAACATTTTAATAGGTTCTCGCTCATTGTATCCGCAATGATAGCTTCCTCTAACTTCTTCAGATGCTACAGATAGTAATACAAAATCATCAAATTATTGCTCGCTGTAAGTCATTGAAATATGTAGCAAAATAAACTCTACTTTTGGGATTGGCATGATCTCTTTTGGAACCAATCCTTGTCATCTTTATGATATTGACGGCATCTGTTTTGCCTACCAATAATGCATCTCTATGATATATCAGCCTCATGTTAAAAGCATATGGCGACCAGCAGAATCATGGCAGAAATACAATATTAACTTTATCCTAACCCATAAAAGACAAACAAGCACCAGCTATTAAACTCTTCATCAACTGTTCCAGTATAATCTAAGTACTTCTATATATAGTACAGAATGTTGTTGGCTGAAGAGCATCTAGTGTGCTCTCAAACTATGTGCTTTCTTTAAAGATCAAAGGAAAAAAAACTAATAATGTGTATAGTACCATAACATGTCACAGTGTGCCCAGAAAACTTTATAATAATGACATCCAACAAATTCATCCAGGAAGGAATCAAAATATTTAAAATTTGCTTCATGTATTACAGATAACTTACTCAGAAAATTCACTACTGATCACACAACAACCTGATTCCCCAGAGTAGCCTGGTTAGCATCACTCATCTGTCACCAATACAAGGTAGCCAACTGATACATCATTATTTTCAAGTCACTGGGTGTTAACAAAATTAATATGGGATTTAAGTCCAATAGCAGAGTTCAATCAGCTTGAGTTCGTTGAAGAGCATTTTATAGATGTTTCAACACGACCATGCCTCACTTATCAGTATAGAGTATAGACAGCCATACCCTTGATTGGACTTCTTGCAGAAAAGTCAATTTCATCAATGAAAATGTGGATTATCGCAAGATTCTGACCCAATCATATTTCATCAGGCTACCAAATATGGATTGACTTAGGTGTTTCAGCTCAGAAACTAGACATTCATGGTTAAACTCACCAAAATCCTTGACAGAATATATTTTCCACTCATCGAAAACAACTAAGGCAACATAAGGAAACTAAAAAGGAAATGGAGATCTGAAGAACGAAACTAAGATTTGTTAAACCTCCACCCATAGGTCTTTTTCTTTCAAGTTTCTTTGGTTTCAAACTCTCAGTTTTTGAATTTGATGATGGATCATCAAATGGTATTGTTACAAAAAGTCAGATGCTGCACACCGCTTGAAGGGTCATGTCTACACTATTTTACATATTGGCCGATATACTGAATTTGACCCTCAAAACGATATGATACATCTGGAAGAAAAAAAATTTGTATACTTTAATGCCAATAGCGTCCGATGTTTGGCATATCAGCCTAATACACATTGACGGAATATCATCAAATATTGCCTTTTTTGTTTGTAAGTTGTAAGCAGGATTCCGTCCAAAATTGGACCTCAATTCTCTGTTCGCTCATGTACAATTGATCGAAGAGAGGAAAAAGGAAAAGAACATAGCCAATTGGCTAAGATAGATTATTATGTCTATGTTGTCAATAGTTGGGCATGCCAAGAAAATCGACATCAGAGATCGACATGTTCAAGTAATTTCCAACAAAATCTAGATTTTGTTAACAAATATTACATGAATAAAATTCAATTCTCCTCCTTTCTTCTTATTCCTTCTTCATCTTTCTTTTTTCATATTCTTTGGTTGTTGTCGTCTTTTTCTCCTTTCCTTTTTTTCCTTTCTACTACTTCACTTGTTTTCCTCTTCCTTTTTCTTTTTCTTTTGCTCAACGCCGTTGTTGCTAGCAAGGTTTAAGAACACGATTTCGGTTTCGGTTTCTGTCGTTGGAAAAATTTTAGGTTTCGCACAGCTTTGGAAAAAATTTATTTCGTTAGTTTTGTTTTGTATTGCGGCTTCGGATTTATATGAATTTTTATGTATCTATTCTATATTTGATGAAGAATTTGAATGTTGTCCTACTAGAACAAACCTTTGTCCTAGGTGGACAACTTTGTCCTAGGTGGACAAATGACAAAAATTGGGATGAGTTTGATTTTGGGTAAAAACTTAAATTTGGGGGGAAACTTGAAATTTTGGGGGAAAACTTGAAATTTGGGGGAACTTGAAATTTGTGTGGGGGAAACTCAGCCATTAAATAAACCGTGCCATATGGGCACGGGGTAATGACTAGTATATTTCTATAGCAAGACATTTGTAATAAATTTTTTAAAATTTTGATGAATTTTATAATATAATTTTTAAGATTTCAATAAAATTTTAGCATTTTCATAATTTTCATAATATTAATAAATATTTTTATGCATTTAATAAATTTTTTAAACTTTTAATGAATTTTATAATATACTTTTTAAGATTTCAATAAAATTGTAGAGTTTTTATAATTTTTAAATTTTTAATAAATACTTTTATGTATACATTTCAAATAGGTTCATGTATTTCAACACGAAATCATATTTTAAGTTTCAGCCGAAATTGAGCAAATCCTAGCGAAATCGAAATCACTTGGTTACAGTCGAAATTGGCCAAAACGAAGTGGTTTCAACCGAAACCGAACGAAACCGAGTTTTCTCAGCAGTTTCGTCACGTCTTTCTTTGAAACCGAAACGAAACGGTGGTTTCAGCCGAAATTGAGCAAATCCCAGCGAAATCGAAATCACTTGGTTATAGTCGAAATTGGCCAAAACGAAGTGGTTTCAACCGAAACCGAACGAAACCGAGTTTTCTCAGCAGTTTCGTCACGTCTTTCTTTGAAACCGAAACGAAACGGTGGTTTCGGCCAAAACATCATTCTTTGATTGCCAGTGTCTTCCCTTTTCTCCTAGTTTCTCATTATTCTTTCTCTTCCTTCCTCTTTTTCCTTTCTCTTTCTCTTTCCATCTTTCTCCTCGTTTCTTCTCTCTCTTTCTCAAATTCATTGAGAAGTTAAAAGGCTATCGTTTGTTGCCTATGTTGCTTTATGTTGAATTCTATTAGAATGAGAATTCCGTCTTTAAATTTTCTCCCCTTTATTAAATACAGATAAATAGTAAATACAATTTTTTTATATTATATAAACAATAAGTTAATTGAAATTCCCTTTGATATTTTTTCAATTCATGGTCAAGTTTATGACTTTATAGCAAATATGACATTCATCAATCCTGTTTTTTTCAAATTCATGGTATTTTAATTACAAAGATGACATCTAGGATGATATAACTAATATTTAGTTATCAAGAATTATATATAACATCCGATATGAACAACCAGTAGGATCCTCTATCCTCACTTTATTGACTGAATCTGAGATGGAAAAACCCGTCCATCCGATATGATCCCAATATTCAAAATTTAGAACCTTATATGTCAATGTTAAATAACTTAAACCAATTACACTACATTATCATACAGCCATTGTCGCACTCAAGAACCAAGATGCTGCATTTAGTGTAAAATACAAAAGAAATTAAGAAGAAAACAAACTTGTTCGATGGAAGAAAGAATTATATCCACATCCAAGATAATTAACATCACCCACATTTAAAGCATTCCACTGTGGATGAAATCTGTACGAACTTGGGACCTTTTTATAGTGTTTCTTCTTGGGAAAACCAAAATCTCTTCAAATGAGAAGCAATAAGATGGAGAAGGACAAAACACAACCTCAATTATTATTTTGGATCAATCATCAGAAAAGGCTTATATGATCTGACAAAGCATACATAGACTTGGCATACAATCTCTAGTGTGGTATCCACATATGTATTAGTTAAGCAAAAAACTAATAATGATCTCTGGTTGAGGGCAACCTGCATTTCAACTTCCAGTTCTTATCCTCATAATGGTTTAACAAAAATAACAATGCAAAGAGACAAACCAATCAGTTATTATTGCCAACCTCTAGCTACGAGTTATCTACAAGTACAGGAATTTTTCTATGTAACAAAGCATGAAATGTATAAGAGTAACCCAATCTTCTCCATGAAAAGATTGCTTCCTCGTGTTTTAATCTCTGACTCATTTTTTAAAGGTAAGCAGCATGCTCTATCAGAAATTCATGATAAATGCTCTTCACAATGGCAAGAAAACAAGAGGTCTCCCAAACTTGACAAGTACATCTAGATCAGCAAATCAAGAAAACAAACATGGCCAGATATCAAAATAAAATGTACATACTCTTGCGAGATAGTAAAGACTCCCAAAGGCGAGTTGCCTTGGATACAAGATGTGAGTTCTGAACTGAAGAACTAGGTATACGATCATCCCATGATTCCCCTTCCAATTTTGCTTTGTTTCTCATATCCTGCAGCTTCTCCAATTCTTGTTGCAAGTAGGCCTGAACAAGCAGTTGACATATGGTAAAAAAGAGCCAACATTTTAGACTCAAAATCCCGTAAAGTCAGAAAAGGATATTAGAATGCATTAAGCATATAAATAGATAGTACATATCAGTATCAACCAAGTAAGAAATCAAAAGTTAGCATCAACCTCTTCTGCACAGAGCCCACGAAACTCTGCAGTCATTTCATGGGCTAAGTTTGACCATGCGCTTTGTCTTTGAACAGAAGCATTTGCATTCTTCAGAAACTTCCTCCTCTCAAGAGCAATTCTAGCCTGCTAACACACAAAGAATCAAAGAGCATATAGAAGCAAGTGTAAAATGCATATACCAATTAAGAATACTGAAAAGGAAATACAAATAAAACAGTATCAGTGAAACAAACATTGTTCACAAAATGTTTCGCTGTGTCTCTTTCTTTGCCTACTTACATCAAAGGTGGTGACCGAGAATTAAATTTCCTTTAACAAAATTATTTTTGGAAGTAATGAATCTTCAAACAGAAGAGAGTGGAAACAAAGAGAAAGAGAGGGGGGAGGGGGCACAATAATGATTCAGTACGGACAAAATTTATCAATTTCAAATTCTGAACCAATGTATAAACATAGAAAGCTATACAGAGAATAATAAAGAGGAACAAACTCAGTTTACCTTAGTGACAGGAAGTAGAGAAGCTGCATGTAAATAGGAAACATCGCTTAGCAAAGCCGGCAATGGATTTGAAGCAACATCAGCAGCAAATGTTCGCCTGTGAACCTCCCGTAGAGCATGTACAGAAAGTTGCCATAAAAGCTCCACAAATCTGCACTAAAGTCAGTGTGTGTTTTGGAGACTGTATTAGCTGACTAAAGAGCTTAAGAAGATACACACCATCAGACTAGAAATAAGATAGAGTCAGAAAAGCATAGACCAGTTGATTTCTCAAATTCAAGATAAAAATAATGCAAAATACAGACAAGAAAGTACACATACAAAAGAATTTGGCACAAAGAAGAAAAAGTTCAGGGAAAAGAAATCCAATACTTGAACAAAATCACCAAAACAAGGGCCAATTGTCACTGGTTCGTAGCATATAACCAAGAATATTTACTATTTATGCTATCTATTGAAAAAAATCATTGCTACAAAGCGAGGCCTGAAATCTCAGTGTAGGTCTCAGGCAAAGTTTTATAGTTCCAGTATCGTAATACATGCCATCATGTAATATTTTAAGAAGAACTAAGAAATGTTAAGAAAAAAAGTAAAGATCACTAGCATAATTTTGGTATATGTTTTGGAATAGACGATGGTGTTAAAATCATATATTGACAAAATATTGCATAACACAGCACTTGATACAAAACTAATATGCGTAGATACGCTATTTCAATTTTGGCGTTGACTAGTAGCTAGGAAATCTTAGGATTCTCCTATGAGTTTATTGTAATTTCAACTTTGATGAGAGAAAACGATCAATGGTTACCTAATAAACATCAAATGAACGATTGCACAGTCACAAGGTGTCGGCTTGTTAGGCAGAGTGTCATCATTGTATATGACACAAGTGTTCATATGTCACATGATACCTATTTTTCTCATATGCACACAGTTAAAGATTTACAATGCCAGAAAACAAAATTTAAAACAATTTTATGTTTTCTTCTTCACGCATCAAGTAGCCACAAAATAAATGGTTGAAAATAATGATTCATGTAGGCTTACAATCTAAAATGTCTCAAACCCATCAAAAATTGGTCTCCACTGGTTTTAAAGTGTTTAGAGCATGAACCGAGGCTTCAATATTCAATGTGTCTTTCCAAAATCATATATCAACAAAACCATCTACTTTTGGCCATTCTTTTTAGGCCACTTGATGGGCACATAAAAACATCACGGCGTATGAATTTTTAGCTTTAGCTCCTTTGATGTTTAGATCATGATGTTGGCGTAAAAATAGTCACTTTTTTTTTCTTAATTCCGATCGAGTGAGGTATAAACTCAAACACATCTTGCAGGGGTAACCTTCATTTTATTCCTTCAAAGAGAATGGCCCATGATCTAATTTAATTTGGTCCATTGTGTTTTATTGGATGCACTGATTTTGTAATGAGAATAAAGAACAAATGATCTCTTTTCACATTCTTTAACAATATGCATCATCCATTGGAGTTGCACAAATAATCCGAGTCATTGTTTTTTTCTTAGCCACAATTGCATTACAAATTCATGTTATAGATTGCAAATTTTAACTCATATAATTATTTTTAATGTTTTTGTATCCCAGATCCCTATCATATATCGGTCAACATATCCATGTAGCCATATCACGGTAGTGATATCCCCTACCAATACCGGTGTAGCATTGGCAGTACCTCTACCTACCAATGAAAGCTCAATTGGATCTTCTAAAATTAATGTTGTTACAAGATACACCATTACTTTCTTTATGTTAGAAAAAATTGATATTATCGAAAGACATTGCATTGCTTCTACTTTACACAATTAAATAGGGCTGTTAATTTCCTAGTAGATGACTTTTCAGAAAAGGGGTATTCAGCTATCCATATGAGGACAGTATAGATGGTACTAGTACTACACCCGCATGGCAATGGATGTTGCATCTCTCTCAAAAAGATTGGTATTCTTATAACTTAAAAAAGTTGGAGTGCTTAAGTTTTATGAGCTTACAGTGAAAATAATTAGACTCCATGTGAATGACTTGACACCAAATGGAGTATTTGGTGATATTCATCTTTTTGCCTCGCATCTTAGGTCCAAGAGCTTGAATTTGGATATATCTTATCTACTCAGGTATGAGTGAGAAGAACCTGAGTAGTGAATATACGAGCATGTTATAATTTGATCGTTTTCTCAAATTTCACAAACATTTCAATGCTAAAGCAGGGGAAGCAAACTCACAAAATAACAAAAATAGAGAAATTAAAAAATAAACAACCGAAGGAATCGCTTAACTATACAAAAAAATAGAAACCAACACTAGAACTTAATCACATCAACAACTGGCAGCACAAACAATTCAAACAATGTGAATAACAACTGAATCTTGAACTAGAATGAGCAGTCTTTTACTAGAAAGGCCATAATAAATAATAGTATGTTCTCTGTGGTGCATAAATCATGAAGCCAGATCCATATCCCCCCCCCCCCCCTCGCGATTTGTAATCATGTCCCATTTATAAATAAAGTCTATCTTCTCAGGTATGACATGACTACTTAGTTATAATTAAAAAAACTTATCCCCTTAATTACAGCAGTTCGCAAAGATAAAATAGAAAACCCAGGCTCCTTATGACGATAATCATACCCTCAAGTCAGTGTCAGAAAACCACATTCTCTCATCATCTGACATTTGCACTTAAGCATGCAAAAATCTTCTTGCTTATAATGGTATCTCTTGTTTGAATCTAAAACTTTAATGGCAAACTAATTGTTGTTGTGATATCACAGTTGATGAAAACATTATCACAGTCCCTTCTTTTTGGACCAAGACCATATCCAATTGATAAGTTTATAGGTCCAGACAACAAATTCAGGATATAACAACTCATTATGTATATCAACCTCTTTTGAGCACATTACCTTCCACATGGATTTGACACAAACCTATTCTCAATCACCAATCATAAAAATTTGGCCAACATTCATGAATCCTTGTCAATTTAGAGTCGTCATCCATAGTTCCATTTCCAGATCACTCACATTCCACAAATGAATTTCCTAGTTCACTGACAAAATCAAACATCTAACTACAGAACCAAAAAATTGCATTATTCAATGATATATACATAAATTAGACCCATGAGTTACATCGATATTCACACTATAGTATATACAGACGTGAACAGTGTCACTGCAGCTTAAAAATTTGGCAACTTGAATTTTGACCAAAAAATCCAATACCGACCTTGGCCCGCAACAGGTAGCGAGAGAAGACACCCTAGAATTACTCCTAGGAAGCGCCCCTTGCGACTCTAATTCACTTATAATCCCTTGGACGATCTTCCATTGCCAAAAAAACAAAACGATCAGCAAAACCACCTGCAAAAAATTTTCCAAATAGAACAAATCGAAATCATACCCCTTACCTTCCGAAAATCCCTCGACTGGGCCGAATCGAAGATCGGCCACACCTTGTCAAAATCCTAGAGAATCAAACAGCAGATCTCAATCAGACAACAGAACATTCGATCAAATGTAAGAGAAACGAGTACAAAATTCTTGCCTTCGCGGATTGAACTGGTCCTCGTAGAGCGGACAAGAGGAAGTAGAGGAGCTGCTCGCCCATTCTAGGGTTCGAGTGACGGAAATGCCCGACCCTAGGGCTGCCGCTGGTTCCATTGCCGAGGATCGCCGGATCTAGTCCTAGCAGGAGGCAGTTCGTGTACATGGCGGTCTCGAGCTCCGCCTCTCTCTCCTTCTCTCGCTCCGTCGCCATGGCCGACCTCGCTGGCTCTCTCGCTCTAGATCTTTGCTTCCCCGCTCTTTCTCTCTCTAGATTTGGGGTGTTTTTTCCGCTGTCCCTTTTTCTTTGCTTTGCTTCGATTTGTTGATGGCGTTGATGTGTTTTTTCCCCTTTTTTTTCTTTTTTGCAGCTGTGGGTTGGGGCCGGGCGGCCACGCCAGGAGCGGATTGGCTCGGTTTTGAAATGTAGCGAGCGATAGAGGACTCAGGGGAGAGGTGGGAGGGGTCGGTGCGGGCACCGTTCGGGTATAGTTACCGGGTGCGTGATTGGACTAATGCAGACTGGGAGTTGGGAGAGACTAGAGAGCCGGCAGAGTAATATAAACGGGGATCCTGGGGCGGACGCAAATTGCCAGAATATGAGACAAAACAAAAATGCATGGGTGAAAAGGTCAGACCATGTCAGCATTAGGCCCGATCCGGTCCCGATATACTTTGGGCCTAAAATCCGGCTCGGATCCCAACCCTGTCTTTTGCAATGGCAACCCTAATCCTATAGTACGTGCTTCCGAATCGACCCTCGAGCTTTCGAGCCGGAGCTTTACTTGTTTCAATTGCAATTCTAATCTATAATTATTAACCAAATCATATCAAACAAAAAAAAATAAGGGTAACAATATACATAACATGTATATCTTTGTATATGTTGTGGGTTGAGGGAGACTTTTGGCCTCCCTCCCCTCATCATCTCTCCATTACTTCCCACTCATTTAGTGGGGAGTCCCTTGGACTCCAAATCACATTATGAAGTCAATATATTGAGAGCCATGGCTTAGGCCATGGCTACTCCTAAGATGTAATTGTTTACACTTCTTTCAATCTATCTCAACACGTTATCAGCACGTTTGCTCTAAATTTTTTGAGCTTTTCATCTCGTCTCGAAAATCAAACCCCTAAACGCGCGAAGGAATCTATTGTTGCGGCGTACCGTTGCGGCGATCATCTTTGGCACATTAGGAGCGCGTGGATTTTGCTTTCTACGGATCTTATATTTTTACGATCGTCCCTAGATTTTTAATCTAGAGGTAATATTTTTTCGATCCCGTAGATAGTTACAGAAATTAGCGACGATTTTACACAACCTATTTTGGGCTTGTTTAAATCTGCTATATTCTTGTACAACATCAAAAATTAAAAATTAAAAATAATCCCTAGATCAATATTTTTAACATGCGCATGTTGTTAAATCTGTGATAATTATTTTCTACAAGATCTATAGCATGTTCTATAGCAAGAAAATAAAATTTCATTCACACAGATTTACTATTAAAAATCACTTTCAAATCAGTTGTTAATAGATTATTAAAAAAAATTAACAATTCTGTCGCCGCTTCTCATGCTCTTCATTTGTGGCATTGTGTTGTTCATGACATCTTATTTGAACAAATATAAATTGTATAGGGAGGTTCAAATATTCCAATAGAGAGAACTATTCTTTTGGGTTGATCACTCAATATTACCTGAGGGATGCTCTGTTTTTGACAACCAATGATTGCGAACAAATCAATTTGAAAAAAAAAACAGATTGCGAAGAGCACCGGCAGTGTTCGAATATAGGGGTAAAACAATCAGCACGTTAATTTCCATATACAAATTTATCCCATATGATTAGTATAAACAATATTCAGATTCTTTAAACAGATTGTTCAAATTAATTTATTCTATTACTTGACAGATAATTCTATTGCATTACATGATAACCTTATGGGTAAATGGCAGTGCATCAGAATTATTTTATTATTTTTAATGAAATTTTTTGACTTGATTATGCCCCAAATGTACTGCCCTATAAACATGTTCAGACATTTTACCTTTCGTTATTTCTCAAGTTTGCAAGTGGGCTGGCTGAAAATATGTGTATCAAAATAGCTTTAATAGTCCATGCTTATCTGGACACTAGCAGTCTATCAAAATTTGATTTCTGGAGGAGTTTATGGTTTTATAATTTTATGCATATCAATATGGCATGAAATTGCATATGACGTTTTGCTGCAAAGTCACATCAAAATAATTAAATTGTTGGCATATTCTCCGGGTAAGGGTGTTTTTTACCCCCCAATGGGTATTCTTGAAAAAAAAAATTCATTAGAAGCACATGGGCCTGCAGCCTAAAACTAAATATATTTTAGTATTTTAAACTGTTCGCTGTAGTGATGGGTCTTGATTTGACTCATTTCAGTGAGGATTGCAGTGACAAGTACACTTGGCATCTGCTGTGTGCCTTCTTTCACTGAACAAGTTCAAGTGTGTGTGGGCAACAACTGTGTGCCGCCGTGAGTAAGGGAAGAACGAGATCTGTAAAATTTTGGGTTTGGGGCCTTTTTACATTCCCTTACAAATATCCTTAAAAAAAATTTTTAGGACTTAAGTTAAATTAAATTTTTGAAGATTATTTTTGAAGATTATATCACATGGGCCTGCAGCCCAAATCTTAATAATAAATTAGATGGGATGTTTATTTGGCCTGAAGCCCAGTACATAAACAATGACAATTAAAATTTGTTTCATTTCCCTTATGGGCCTGCAGTCCATATTACAAACAATAATTTATTTTGACTGCTTATTTGGGCCAGAAGCCCAGATAATTTACATTTCTAATTAACATTATTTTCATTTTGTTTATGAGCCTACATCCCATATTAGAATAATAATTAATTTTGTGTTCTAATTCGGGCCTGAAGCCCAGTTTATAACAATGAATATAAGTTTTATGGGCCAGCAGCCCCATTCAGATTAATAATTAATTTTGACTACTAAATTGGGCCAGCAGCCCAGTTAATCCAATTGCAAAATGAATATGTTAATTAAATTTTTGCAAATGGGCTTGCGGCCCAAATAATAAATTAATTATTAAAATGATTATTATTTTATTTATGGGCCTGCAGCTCCAATCATAATAATAATTCATTTTAAATTCTTATTTGGGCATGTAGCCCAGTTAGTCAATTTTCTAGTATTATGTTAAATATCACTCTTGCATTATTATTTATGGATTATTAGAATATTTCAAAATATAATTATCTTAAGGATCCTGCGACCGCTCTGCCGTTAGTCATCTAACCTAACGGTGTATGACGTCTCCCCGTGGTCCGAGAGATTATTATATTTCATAGTTTCTTTTTCCATATCATATATGCTTGAGTTATATGCGTGGTTGTTTATGCCTGTAGCATATTTAAAACTGTGTGGATGTTTATATAAGTTAAAATGTGTTTTTGGGATCGGCCAGTTTGATACCCTTTATATTCCTTGCAATTTTATTTTCTTTTTGAGAGAATTTGTAAGTGAGGATTATCTGTATTTATGCCAAAGACCGGTGTACCGACAAATGAAGACGGAGGCAAAACTTGGAAAATATCGGGACCCATTCTGGGTTTCCAAATTGTATTTTTCTTTTCTTTATGGACTGTATATTCGGACTTTGGACTTTGTATGTCTTTGGTTATCTGGCCGATCCCCACATTTTACTTATTATATTTTTAATGCGTGAATTTCAATTTTAAATTAATTCATGCTTGTTTTAAATTGCATAGATAAATGGCAAAATTGGCAATCGTCGATTTCGAAGTTCTTGATGCTGCAGGAAATAATTACCTTAGTTGGCGGGTGGACCTGAAGTTCCACTTGCGTTCGATGGCCCTCCTTGGCTCAATTTTAGCTCCTTCATCGGCCCCAGCAGCGGCCGATGCTTCTGCTAGTAAGGCCCCAGAAGCGGCCCAATCGTCTAGCAGCACTCCTACCACTGTCTCCGATGTGGATAAGGCGAAAGCCATTATCTACATTAGGAAACATATAGATCGGACCTTAAAGGCCGAGTACCTAACGGGAGAAGACCCAATGGAGCTGTGGACAGCGCTGGAGGCACGGTATAAACATCAAATTGATGTGATATTACCGCGTGCCAGTTATGAGTGGGAAAACCTCAGACTTCAGGACTATAAGTCCGTCTCTGAGTATAACTCTGCACTTCATAATATCACCTCACGCCCTGAAGTTGTGCGGTGAAGAAGTGACAGAGCAACGCATGTTGGAAAAGACATTTACCTCGTTTCACGAGAAAAATGCAATCCTCATGCAGCAGTATCGTGAACGCAACTTCACAAAATTCTCTGATTTGATCTCTTGCCTCCTTATGGCAGAGCAGAATAGAGATTTACTGCTTGCTACTCATAACGTATGTCCAGCTGGTACTGCCCCTATCCCGGAAGCCCACCACTTTTCTCCCCAGAGGTGGAAAAACAATAAGAAGGCTAGAAAGAACAAAGGGAAGGTAGTAATGCAGCCAGCACGAGGAGAAGTAACCCAGACCAACAATAACAGAGAAATGAGAAACCTCACATGGAATCGTAAGAACACTGACCAAGTGTCAATTCCTAAGAAGAACTGGGAGGATAAATGCCATCGTTGTGGCATGACTGGACATTTGTCCAGAAACTGCCGCACTCCTCGTCACCTACAAGAACTGTATCAGGCGAGCCAGAAGTCTCTGCCTGAAACAAACTTGGCGGCTGTTTAGCCGCCAACGAATTTCACTGCAAAAGACTTCGAGAATGACGACCTGCTCGATTGAGCCCTATCTTTATTTATGCATTTAATATTACATGTAGCTTCATCTTTAGTTTGCTTTTGTACGAACTTTTATTTATTTGAATGTCATTTTACATTTACTTAAATAAAATTTCTTTTGGCTTATAGATGAAGTATTTAATATTGTGGACAGTGCCTCGTTGCACTGGTGTAGCATTAATATTGCTCCCACATACAACGAGACTATAAGATGCAAACTTCTCCCCTTAAACATATAGGAATTTTCCAGGTTTCAAGGATATTTCGTTTAAACGAACATAACTTGAAAACTGTGGATAATAAATATTGAATATCAATATGTAACTCGTAAAGAGGATGGCCAGAAGCCCAATCTACTTACGATTTCATTGGACCCCAGTCGGGCCCATATAATTACAGATATTCATCCTATAGAAAGACAACTTGACTGAGCACCAGAAGTGCCTTTCATTACCATAGTTTTTAACTCTGACAAAATGGACTTTGTCATCCTGGATCAGTGATGATGGACGCATCATCAAATGAATCCATTGGAGAACTTGAAGATTCTTCGAAAGATTGAGTTTCCTTTGTCGAAATGGCATACTTTTAGAGAGACCTTCCCTCCTGAAAGTGGGATAAGAGTCTCCTGGCTTCATTGAGAGAATACATGGTGACCTTTGCGGGCCTATTCACCCCGCAAGTGGCCCATTTTCGGTACTTCATTGTACTGATTGATGCATCTACTAGATGGTCTTATGTGTGCCTTTATATTCACTCGCAACATAGCTTTCTCAAAGCTTATAATGTGGGTGAATTAACTACACATATCTTTGAAGACTTCTGCCAAGCAACTAGCATTGAAATTGAACTTCTTGTAGCATGTTCATACTCAGAATGAGTTATCAGAGTCTCTGGTAAAGAGACTCCAATGGATTTCACGTCCATTTTTAAATCTCAATTGCATGTTGATATTTAGGGACCAACACACTGCATTTCGCATCGCTTATTACGATATGGCCCACTTTTGGCCATATCTTATTGCTGATGCTGCTTGCTTATGGTTTACCACCAAGTCTTGATAAATGTGAATTTGATGAGCAAAGTCTCATTGAAATAGGCACGCAGCCTAAAGAAGCCTGAAGCTTCTGAGACCATATCATAGGACACAAAAGTCCTAATCTCGTTATGATCCGCATACTTTTTCTGTGTGAAGATGAGATCCAGAAGATCCTTCACATTCAGACTAAAGTACATCAATTGCCGGATAAATTTACGGACAACCAGAAGATTGTTCATTCACACGTCCCTGCTGCCGACACGCCAGCTAGGATTGACATTCCCAAAGATGGATGCAATCCACTGGCAGCAGAATTGGCTGTACCTCAATTGGAAAGGGGACGCCCGCCAGGTTAAATAAATATATATATATAAATTCCTCGAAAGAGGAAGATTCCTGGATATATTAAAATGATCCATCCACAGGGTGCTGAGCTCAGACCAGCAATCTCTCCCCTCCTAATTTCCCCTGCAGAGGAAACAACAGGAGAAAAATCATTATATTACGTACGTACTGGAGAGGTACTGGACAGAAATAGCACAGTCGTCGACGACGGTTTTGCTTTCGCTATTGCCGTTCACGTCGCTGAATACGACGATGACGTCAACCGACTTTTCTATAGCATGAACGCATAGATTGGCCAAAGTGGGACGAGGCAATAAGAGTAGAGCTGGACTCACTCTTGAAAAGCAAAGTCTTGGGACCTGTAGTCCATACACCTGAATGTGTAAAACCTGTGTAATATAAGTTGGATTTCATAAGAAATTGAAATGAAGGAAATGTGCTCATTTTCCTACTAAGCCTAAACTTCTCTGAAAAAGCCAATAAATGCAGCTCATGGACGTTGTGACTGCATACATATACGGCAATATAGATATAGAGATCTATATAAAACTCCCAGTAGGGTATACTCTACCCCCAGAGATGAAAGAGAGACACAGAAACGTCTTCTCCATAAAGGCTACAAAGATCATTAGTTGATCTTAAGCAATATTCTGCCCGTATATATTTTTCGAAAGATCGTTGATAGGATTTGTGATATTCGCCGTACATGTGGTCGACTTAAAGCAAATAGGATCTCCTGCAGAGACCATTGAGATATCAGATAGCTTTAAGCATACCTTGGAAATGAAAAACCTAGGTATAACAAGGTATTGTCTCGGCTTATATATTTAACACCTTCGTGGTGTAACCCCTTAATATCCTTCATACACCTGGAGTTTATGAAGAATGATGTCCATTTGCAACCTATTAAAAATGGATGCTTATTTATGACACCTTCCAGTAGCTGGAAGAGGGGAAGGACACCCTAGGTCCCAAAGAGCCTAGCTCTAGTGTACGTGTTACACTTCTTTATCTGGCCAACTGCACGTATCTTTGATAGAACGTCCCCAGTAAAGTTGTTAACCAGATACAGTGTTGTCCTGGAGAGCAACACTAGACCAAGGATAAGCTGCTTCTGCGCAACTTCCAAGTGTCAATGAATATATATTGCATATGCAGGTTTAAAGATCATCGCGATGACTAAAACACAATAGTCCGGCCACCTCCTAAATATCTACACATCATCCTCCAATGTCTACATCTTTTGAGAAGCTCATCTTCCAAGAAGCAAGTATTGAAAACGCTCAGCCAGGTCCAGCAGTACCTTGCAGACACACTGAATACTGATTCAAAGAATACTTTAGTGGAGTCATCTGCCGACTTCGAAGAGCATTCCACTCCAGAGCGCCTCTACTTTCCAATAGCCGCTAGATGAGTGAAACTTGTATAGATGAGTGATGATTGTATTTTCTTTCAGAATATGATGGATGTATACAGTGGCGTAACCAGGATTTTTTTTACCCTGTGCAAAAATAACCATTAGAAAAGTTACTAACCATGAAATGATTGTAATCATCAATATTAGCACATTAGCACATTAAGTAGTCTTTATTCAGCTAGCAAATGTCCAAACGAGCTAAAATATGGTGGGTTTGGTTGCTCACAATTACGGGCAAAAGAAATTGTGATGTGGTTCAGAATGCATCAGTTTTTTATGGGTTGTAGGTAGGATCCGCTTGGAACGGGCGTTGCTACAAAACAAAAAGAAGTTTATTTAATTCCCTTTTTAAGTCCATTCAGTAAAGCACAGTCTCATTTTCTTTTTTGTTTTTATAACTGACTTCTAGCAACTATTCAAACAAAAAATGTTATAGCCACACAATTTTTTTGTTTCAAAATCAACTTTCCAGCCCAATTTTCAAACAAAAAAACAAAATCCTTTCTTCTCAAAAAAAAATTCAACATTTTGTCTCATCAAGAATCCAAAAGACTCATTGTACATCAATTAAACTACCCCAATTTATAGCCACACAATTTTTTGTTTCAAAATCAACTTTCCGGCCCAATTTTCAAACAAAAAACAAAATCCTTTCTTCTCAAAAAAAATTCAACATTTCGTCTCATCAAGAATCCAAAAGACTCATTGTACATCAATTAAACTAGTCATAACATTCTTGACATAACTTTCTTACCAAATCAAAGGAACCTATGTGTCTAGTAAAAATCCGTCAGCGATGTCAAAGCCATCTTCATTTTATCACATGTCTTATCTTTTATTTATGTCTTAGCTTTTCAAAGGGATTTTGGGGCTGTTTTTATTTAGACATTCTTGCCATCAAAAGTTTAAAACGATTCCAACATTGTCCACAAAAATGATTTCTTAATAGCACTTATAAAAAGTAGGACTGCATTAATGTGTTTTAACTAAAAATAAAACTAGTTTAGAATAGTAGTTTTAGCATTTTGTAATCTGTACATTATTATTGGAATAACATGATTCATTAATAACTATGAATATAAAAGTAAAGCGGAATGAAAACTCAAAATTCTCAAAAAAACATATTAGTTACGTTGCTGGGAATTGATCCCGCACCAAAGCCATGAAAAGTGCGAGCTCCACCATCTGAGCCACATGGACATTGGAATGATTTGCTATATACTACTATTTTATAGTATTTCTTGCCCTAGGCATCTGCCCAGGGCAAACGCCATGTAGTTCCGCCCCTGGATGTATAGACGAATAGGAGATGATTGTATAGATACATATGAGATCTGCAAGCCTGAAGCTTGTACAGATCAGGGGGAGTCCCTCAATAGTTGTACTCTTTTCCCTTAAGCGGCTGGTTTTTCCCACTGGGTTTCCACAGCTAAGGTTTTAACGAGGCAACCACAGTGGCTCTGGATCCAGAAGTATCCACCCCATTAGCATACTGAATCCTGAAGTATTCATATGCTTAACCCAAGGTAATGGAGAGATGAGGGGGAGTGTTGTGAGTTGAGGGAGACTTTTGGCCTCCCTCCCCTCATCATCTCTCCATTACTTCCCACTCATTTAGTGGGGAGTCCCTTGGACTCCAAATCACATTATGAAGTCAATATATTGAGAGCCATGGCTTAGGCCATGGCTACTCCTAAGAGGTAATTGTTTACACTTCTTTCAATCTATCTCAACAGTATATACACATGACAATAGCCATGTTCTAAAATGATGCAGCGCACTTGCTTGTGTTAAGGGTGATATACCGATCCACCATAGCATTTGTGTGTGTGTGTGTGTGTGTGTGTGTGTGTGTTGGGGGGGCAAAGAAAAGGGAAAGCTGTTGTGAAGGGAAAAGTAGGGAAATAGGTGTAGGGGGTTAAGAGCATCATACCCTCTTATTTATATCTTTCAATAGTGGGCCGGATACCCAATGGGCCTCATGGGCCGATTCATAACACTTCCCCTTATCCAATCAACATTGAATAAGAGGTGGATTCTTCAGGATCCGAGTTAGGATAACTGCCTTGTTAAATAAAGAACAGTTAATCCATAACTTCCCATGTTTTAGGGATGTGTTTTAGGGGGTGGATGCTTTAGGATCCAGAGTCAACGAGGTTACCTCGTCAAAACCTTGACTACGGAAAACCCTGTGGGAAAAAACCAGTAACCAAGGGAAAAGAGTACAACTCTGTTGTTGACTCCCCCTCATCTGACCAAGCTTCAGGCTTGCAGATTTCCTATGAATCTATACATCAGTCTCCTATGTATCTATGAGTTCATAGTCCTCTCATCATGTCCCAGTTTACATTTCCTCACTCTCCTCATCCCAATCACACATACAAGTTTCTCAAAGATACTGGTATGCAGGGATTTGATAAGCAAATCCGCCAAGTTATTACATGATTGGATATTCTGTACCTCAATCTGCTTTTGCTTCTGAAGGTCGTGCGTCCAGAAGAACTTGGGGGAGATATGCTTTGTCTTGTCGCCTTTGATGTAGCCGTCCTGTAGCTGGGCTATGCATGCTGCATTATCTTCATGGAGAAGAGTAGGTGCAAGTACGTCGGTCATCAGGCCGGTGGAGGTGAGGATGTGATGGATCACAGAGCGTAGCCAGAAACTCTCTTTGCTTGCTTCATGGATCGCTAGCAGTTCTGAGTAAGTGGATGAGACGGTTGTCATGGTCTGCTTTACAGATCTCCAGGATATGGCAGTGCCGCCATATGTGAACATGTATCCGGTCTGAGACTTCTCTGAATGAGGATCTGACCTGTAACCTGCGTCAGCATAACCAACTAAACCAGTTGATGCCCCTTTACTGTAGAATAGACCTAAGTCTATGGACCCTTGGGGGGTAGCGCAGAAGATGCTTAACTCCGGCCCAGTGCCCGCTGTGTAGGTGCAGCACTATATCTGTGTCACGCCCCGCTTCCCAAAAATGGAGGCGAGACGTGAGAAGGTCCGCACAGACGTGGAGCTGTGTAGCCACACGCCTGATAAGCGTCAAATCTGAATATATGCATGTCCCTGTAAATGCAAACGGAACAAAGATAATAATAATAATATGGCAAAGGAGACTGATAAAATTCAACCAATCTCAGAATTTGTCCACAATAATATTCAACATCACAGAGAAGCCACCAGGCTAAAAGAAAGAGTCTAGGCCCAAACATGGCCGACAAAAGCCAACACGAACAAAGTATTGGTGCTACGCACCGACAACTAAAGCAGTCTAAACAACAACACAAACAGTCTCTACGACTGATCTCCCGTGTCCTCAAACTCCTCGATGAATGCGGGCTCTGACTCAGCGTCAGCGAACACCACGTCCTCAGCAGCAACCTCAGGCTCAGAATCTAACATGTGTCACCCAAAAGAGTAAAGGGCACATGTCAGCAAGTCTAAAAGACTTGGGCAAGGAAACTGAAAGGAAGGTAAACTAACAACCTAGCAGTTATAGTATGATGCATGGCATGGCAAGTATAGGATGGAAGTAACAAGCAAGGTAAGGTGCAAGTAACAAATAGCAAGTATGGCATGGATGACAAGTTTTACAAGTATAAACACGGACAAGTACAAGTCAAGTAAATCACGTCAAGTAAACACGTCGTGCACAGATATTCCGTCTGTTGGCTAGAGTGGCTGATCGGGCCAACTCCTAAGCTCAAGTGACCGTTTATCCCTACCCCTCCACGTGTATCGAGCCAGGGCCTTACCCCCGAACACGTAATGCTCGCTTCTGGATCACGAGCCAGGAAGTGTTTTTAACACGTATGGCATAGGGTTATGCCCGCATAACGGGTGCCTAACCGGATCAAGTAGTACAAGTAATGTAGCGTGTGCTACGAATGCAACATTCAACATGGATAGCATGGCATGTACAGATAATTCGCGTAACGTTAATTGAATTTAAACATGACAGATAAGATGCATGGATGACAGCAAGTGCAAATAATTAAAACTAGTCGGATCTAGCCTCGTTGTCAAGCTAGATCCTGAAATATGCGCATAGGCGAGTATCATTTCGTCGCCTAGTCTCTTTTACGCCTACAACAAGCAAATGGCCTAAGGCATGGCCTAAAACCCTAAGTGGCAAGTTTCACTTGCCTGGTACCAAGGATGACGATCAATGAGGCACGTCACAAAATGTTAACTACGGAGATGGGATCGCTGTCATGGCAAAACAATATTAGAACAACATCCAATCCAGTTTATTAGGGTTTAACAAAATCACCATTGTGGGTTATGAGAATATTAAAGGATCGGTTTACTAACCGTATCGTAGCGGAAGAACGATGCCGAGCAAGCACGGCAACGGAAGAACGATCCAGAGAACTATGGCTCATATCTGAAAATGGGGGAAAAGTCTGGAGAAATTGGGATTTGGGGGTTTTGGGGTTGGCCGGCGGCCTAGGGGAGGTGGCCGGCGCAAGAATGGCACGAGGGAAGCTTCGAGGAGGAAGGAAATGGCTAGATGAATGTTGGAGGATGATTTGGGGGAGAAATGGGGTCAGAAGAATGAAGAAAGAGTAAAAGAATCGAAGGGTTTAAATATGAAATGAAACGGCGGCGGAAATGAAACCTAGGGTTTCGGGGTCATTTAGTCGGTCAAAGAAGAGCTGCTGACCGACTAGTTTAAGAACTAGTCGGTCGACCAACTGTGACCGACTAAGAGCAAACAGTATCTCGGTCGTCAAAATGGTTAATGAACTAGTCGGTTAAAGAACAATGGCTGACCGACTAGTTTGCAACCTAATCGGTCGAAAAATGTTCTTAGACCGACTAACGATAAACGGTAACTTAGGTGAAATTAATCAAAGGAACTAGTTGGTCTGAGAGCAAGTTCTGACCGACTAGTTTCACATCTAGTCGGTCGGTGGTTGTTCTTAGACCGACTAAGAGTAAACAGTAACTTCTGAATAATTGATTTAATGAACTAGTCGGTTACAGTAGAGTACCTGACCGACTAGATTGGAATCTAGTCGGTTGGTCCCCCTTCTTGAACCAACTAAAGTGCACGAAAAGTCTCGAATCGAAGCGCGAAGCTCCAGGAAGATTCCTACGGCTTCTAAGATCAACCTATCTCTAAGATATGAGCGATATAAAGCTCGTCACGAATGACTTACTCCAAACTCAACGATCTAAGGAAGAAGCTAAAGAATCACAACGAAACGAACGAAAACGAAAGCTACGGAGACGGAAAATCACACATAAGGAGAAAATCCACCAAAACATCTATATAATATAGATAATCCAAAATACATGAAAAACCAGTCGTTACATCTGGCTAGTAAGTTGACTGCAAATGCTATGTCAGGGCGAGTGCAGTTAGCCAGGTAAAGGAGCGATAGCACTTAGATATGGCACTTCAGGGCCTAGTACTTCATCCCCCTCTTCCAGCGGCCGGAAGGGGTATTTATGCACATTCAATGATCTGACGACCATTGGGGTGCTAAAGGGGTGGCACTTATCCATCTGAAACTTTTTCAGTAAGTTCGATGTGTAAGTTGACTGATGTAACAGGATCTCATCGTTAAGATGCTATATTTGAAGACCTAAACAGAATTTTGACTTTCCGAGGTCTTTCATCTCGAATATTTCTGTCAGGCTTCTAGAAATCTCGGTGATCTCTTCAGGAGATCCGATGAGGTTCAAGTCGTCGACATAGACGGCTATAATGACAAATCTTGTTGCCTTTGCTCTTATAAAGATGCAAGGACAGACTGGGTCATTTGTAAATCCTTGCTTAGTAAGGAAGTCGCTCAGTCTGTTATACCACATCCTTCTAGATTGTTTTAGACCATACAATGATCTTTGCAGTTTCACTGAGTAGATGTCGCGTTGTCTCTCTTTTAGTGCTGCTGGCAAAGAATAACCGTTAGGCAATCTCATGTAGATGTCTCGGTCTAAGTTGCCATATATGTATGCAGTCACGACGTCCATAAGCTGCATATCTAAACCCTCTTGGGCTGTTAAGCCAATGAGGAATCAGAAGGTGATCGCGTCCATGAACGGGGAGTATGTGGCTTCAAAATCCACCCCTGGACGTTGGGTAAAACCCTGCGATACAAGCCTTGCTTTGTGGCGAACGATCTCGTTTTGTTCATTTCGTTTTCTAACAAATACCCATTTGTAACCCACAGGTTTTACACCTTTTGGTGTCTGGACTATAGGTCCGAAGACCTTGCGTTTGGTGAGTGAATCCAACTCCACTCCTATTGCCGCTTTCCACTTTGGCCAATCATCTCTGCTTTGACATTCTGTCAGAGAGCGTGGTTCAATATCATCGTCGCAGTACGCGACGTTGATGGCAATAGTACACACAAATGTGTCATCTATGGTTGTGCTCTTTCTGTCCCAATACTCCCCAGTTCGTACATAGTGTATCGAAACTTCATTTTCTCCCGGTTTTTCCTCTGTTTGAGAGTTTAGGAGAGATGGGGTAGCAGGGCTTATAGTAGCATCCTGTGGTGGTATTTGTTTACCATTGCCAAGGGTCCTACTCTTTCGAGGGACTTGGTCCTTGGATCCCGGTGGTCGTCCTCTCTTTTTGAGAGGTCCAACCATTTCTGCTGCAGGCGGATTGCATCCATTTTGCGATATGTCAATCCTAGCTGGAGTGTTAGTAGCAGTGACGTGTGATCTGACAATCTTCTGGTTGTCAGTAAATTTGTCCGGCAAGAGATGGGCAGTGTATTGGATGTGAAAAATCTTCAGGACCTCCTCTTCACACTGGCTTGTGGGCGGATCAAAGTGACATAATGTCTTTGTATCCCAAGTGATACAGTCTGAACCTTCTGGCTTCTTTGTCTGTGAGCCAAGTCTTGGAAATGATGTTTCATCAAATTCACAGTCTTCTAGACGTGCCTTGAAAACGTCTCCCGTAAGGAGTTCTATGAATCTAATTATGGAGGGGGTGTCAAACCCAACATAAATGCCTAGGCGACGTTGTGGACCCATCTTTGTCCTTTGTGGTGGTGCTATGGGGACGTATACTGCACAACCAAATATTCTCAAGTGTGAGACAATTGGTGGGGCTCCAAGTGCTAGTTGCATTGGAGAAGATGACTGACCTCCAGAAGAACTTAATTTTATTAAAGATGTAGCATGCAAAATTGCATGACCCCATGCATTCATTGGCAACTGGGATTGAAGTAATAATGGACGATCAATCCATTGCAGTCTCTTAATTAGAGATTCTGCTAACCCGTTTTGGGTGTGAACATGTGCTACAGGATGTTCGACTTCAATTCCCTGTGCTTGGCAATAGTCTAGAAAGACTTGTGACGTAAACTCCCACGCATTGTCCAGACGAAGTTTCTTTATCTGGTAGTCGGGGAAGTGGGCCCGTAACCTGATTATCTGAGCTAAAAGCTTAGACAGTACTAAGTTATGGATGGACAGTAGACACACATGTGACCACTTAGTAGATGCGTCAATCAGGACCATAAAATACCTGAACGGACCACTTGATGGGTGTATAGGCCCACAAATGTCTCCGTGGATTCTTTCCAGAAAACTTGGAGATTCCATGTCCACTTTCAGTGGAGATGGTCTCGTAATCAGTTTACCCTTGTAACAGGGTGGACATGGGAATTTACCTTTTTGAAGAATCTTCAGGTTCTTCAAGTTTATACCCCTGGAGCTTTTTATGATGCTGTACATCATAACAGATCCAGGGTGTCCCAGTCTACTATGCCAGAGTTGGAATTCTGGTGTTTGGGGGCACTGCAGGTGCTCCGCCATTGATGTTTCTGGAGTTTGTATACTTGTTTGGTAGAGTCCCGAGGGGAGTCCCTTGAAACGTTTCACAATGGTTTTTTTGAACCATTTGTAAGATACATTACAAGCAAGTATTCCCTTTTATTTTCCTCGACCGTCTCTAAGTGATATCCGTTTAAACGGATATCTTTAAAGCTTAGGAGGTTTCGAATGGATTTAGGGGAGTATAACGCATTCCTAAGTGTGATTTGTGTGTTACCGGGGAGCAATATGATTGCTTCCCGTGATCCTTCGATTATATTAGCTGGTCCTGAGATTGTTCTCAGTGGACCAGAGTAGCAACTTATGCTCGTGAAGTAGTCTATGTTTTGAAGGATCGAGTGTGTCGATGCACTGTCCACTAGGTAAATTAATTCCATATCTATATAAAGAAAGACATTTAAGCAGTAAATAATATGAAAAAGAAAAGATCTACTTTCATTTAAAATGCTCAAAATATTGTTTGACATGGAATAAAAACTAGATACGATGCATGAAAAGAAGATACATTGCTAGTAGATAAAAGTGGTCCATAACTAGAGAGTGTCATCTCCAATGAAGTCTTCAGGAGCCATGAGGTCTCTGGCAACGCTGCGCTCTCAATCAGATTTGGCTCAGCTCGAGGCTTGAGGCTTGCCTGGTAAAGGTCTGGCCCCTCATTCCGCATTTGGAGCACTTATCCTCCCAGTCTTTCTTGGGAGTACCACCTTTTGACGTCCACTTCTGCTTCTTTTCCATGAACTTCTGGTTCTGAGGAGGAGCTTGGGGAGTGGCTTTCTTCCGCTTGTTCTGTTCTTTTCGAATTTTGCCTTCTTGTCCATCTTCTTCTTCTGGGAAGACTGGAAGTGTGCCTCTACAGGAGGTGGGAGTGGAGCGGAGCCAGGAGGGCGCATGTTGTGAGTAGCAACCAACAAATCTCTGTTCTGTTCAGCCATTAGTAGGCATGAAAACAGATCAGAGTACTTCGTGAACTTCCTCTCACGGTATTGTTGCATAAGGATCATGTCATTCTCGTGGAAAGACGTGAACGTCTTTTCCAGCAACATTTTCTCCGTCACCGTTTCACCACACAACTTCAGGCGTGAGGTGATACGGAAGAGTGCTGAGTTGTACTCCACTACGGATTTGTAATCCTGTATGCGGAGGTGAGTCCACTCGTACTGCGCACGGGGGAGTATGACATCTCTCTGATGTCTGTACCTCTCCTCAAGTGCGTCCCACAGCTCGTAAGGATCCTCTACAGTGAGGTACTCGTCCTTCAGGGTCGAGTCTAAATGTTTTCTGATATAGATAATGGCTTTCGCCTTTAGTATATCGGAAACTTCCTCTGTAAGATGTGCTTCTTTAGAAGCATCCTTGTCGGTTGGGGCAGTACTTGTTGTTGCCTTCTCAGTTGGTGTGAGACTGAACCAATGAGATCACAGATGGAACTTCAGGTCCAACTGCCAACTCAAGTAATTCGACCCATCGGCCTTCAGGACCGAAAAGTCGACATTCGCAAGTCTGGCCATTGAATAATCTAGCAATGTAAAACAGCATGGATTATTAAACTGTAAAAACAATTAGACATCCACGCATGTATTTTTACCATTTTCATAAAGAAAATTAATATTCATGCATGCTTTTTAACATTTTCATATCGTGAATTAATACGGAAAAACTTAACATCCACGCATGCTTTTTAACAGTTTCATAACGTGAATAATTAAAAGAGATTAACAACCACGCATGCTTTTTAACAGTTTCATTGCAACATTAACATAGCATGAAAATAGTTAGCATCCACGCATTTAATGTATAAGCATGAATATAACTTAGGACTATGGGGATCAGCCAGCCGACACCGAAAAGAAAAATACAGTCCGAAGTTACATCAAAAAATTGCATGAAAGAATAAATACAACTCGGGAACTTCAGAGAGAAGCCCCTTTCTTCTTTGTGCATACGCCTTCAGCTCCTTTTTAGTGTCCTCCGGTCTTCTTTTTACATATATTTCCTCACTTACAAGTTTCTCTCAAAAAGAAAAAAATTGCAGAAAAGAAAAGATGTTGGAAACCTGGCTGATTCCTAAAAATATAGCCTAATCGCACATCCACGCAGATAATATATGGAGAATATACAACCACGCAGATAATCATTTCACAGGCATGTAAAGATTAATTAAATAATCTAAATAGTGTGTGACGTGCTAAAAATTATTTTTGAAAAACTTTTTACCTTTGATCCATATTTTTAATGTTTTATTTTCCGCTTTAACCCTTTTAAAGATTTTTTTAATTATTTTGGGCTTTAGGGGCCAAAAATAAAAAAAGGAAAAATTATTGGTGTAAATGGGCTAATTTTCAGGCTTTTTGGGCCATGAAAACAACCCATTAGGGTTAATTGGGCCTCCCTCGAAAAATGGCCCGTTTAGGGCTAGGGTTTCCGAAAAAAACCCGGGGGGGCTCGCGCGGCGCGCCGCCGCGACGGCTGGCCGCGGCCTGAGGCCGCGGCAGCGAGGCCGCGGCTACAGGCCAAGGCCGCTGGCCGCGGCAGCGTGGCCGATGGCCGTGGCGTTTTACCGCCGGCGGCGCTCGTAGAGCGCCGCCGTTTCGCCCTTCGGGCGTGTGGGTATGGATCAAGGTTGGGGTAAAAAACTAATTTTTCTAGCATTTAGATATCTAAAAAACTGATTTTTATTGTTTTTAGACATGCAGATCTAAATAAAAATTTGATTTTTACCGTGTTTTAAAACTTTTTGATCCTAAAACATGCAGATCTAACATGAAACACACGTTTAGATCTAAAAAGTTTTGATATTTACCTCTAGATTCGACGAGGGAATCTAGACGACGGTTGGTGAAGGATGCCCTATTCGCTCCCCATTGAGAAGATTACGATCTTCTTAGACTGAGCGGTTGATGGATCTCATTCCTCGCGCGTCGCCGCTTTTTCCAATGAGCGTGATCGTGCTGATAACGTGTTGTGAAGGGAAAAGTAGGGAAATAGGTGTAGGGGGTTAAGAGCCCCCCTACCCTCTTATTTATAGCTTTCAATGGTGGACCGGATACCCAATGGGTCTCATAGGCCTATTCATAACAAAAACGTTTTTCTTGATTTTTTAACTTTTTTAAAAGGGTTAAAAAGAAACAAGAAAGCTAGAACGTTGAATAAGATTAATTTAATACCAATCCGCCTTCTTATTCTTCCTTTTATTCTTTTTTAAAAGGGTTAAAAGAAACGAAAAAGCTAGAAATAACGCGTACACATAGTATACAGGAACCCAAGGAGAAACCAACACATAGGATGCAGGATCCGCATGCAACTGAAAAAAGAAAGAGAAGTATGGGTGGGTATGTGGGTATCGTATGGGGTAAAATGGGAAAAAGTAAATGTTAAAGTGCAAAGAACGCATGGGGTCAAATTAAAAAAAGACCGATGGCAAACCCGTAAATATGTCGAAGATTGAGGGGCATTTAGGTTTGATGAAAAAACAATGGCAAGTTTGCAAATAAGGGGGAATGAGTGGGTCTTTTCCTTGGGTGCTCCATAAACCACCCCAAACCACCCCCAACCTCACACCCATCCCAAGTGTGTCCCCACCATGATGAGGTGGCACCACTCCCTACTTGTCACATGGGATAAAGGTGCCATGTGGGGACAAAAATCTTATTAACCCCACGCATTTGTAATATAGATGTCATCCTCCAATCCCACCATGGTTCGATCATGTTGTACTTGATACTGGGCTTGGCCCAAGGATCAATAAGTTGTTTACTTAAGTGGACAAGCCCAACAACCCAATAAAGCCTATAACGTCGGCCCAACAGGCCAACGGTCCTCACGTACGGTTGACCATTTATTCATTTAAGACGAGACAACCCGACTGATCGTTGGACTTCTTCATTTAAAGTATTAGCTCAAAATGAAGGCATTCAATGACTAACCGTTAAGCTCGTTGTGACGGCCCGTATCCGCCAATACGTGTATTTACATAGTTTACGTATTTTTATACTTTAAAGGTATTTTAAAATGGGTTGACAGGAGTATAGTATCAAAAAATAACTTTAAATCACCTATAGAAAATTTTGGCGGGGTAAGAAGAGCATAAGGATTCTGCAATGAGACGCGATTCCCTTGGTCTCCTTCAAGCGCAACAACATGCTCTTGATCTTCCGGACCACCAACGTCCGCATCGTCACCCGTCGTAATGTCGACTTCACCAATATGAGCGACATCCCTCGTGCCTTGGCTTAAATCATCGTCATTGATGTCCGGGAACAGTCCGGGGACCTGGTTGATTTAAGCGGAGATGCTAGAGAGTCGATCCTTCACTTCCGATCGACATCGTTCATAGCCCTGCATATACAGTTCGTCGAAATCAGGCAATGAATCCTTGTATTACTGGACCCCCCCTTTTCGCTATGACCTCTGTACCGACTCCTCGAAAGCTGTCGGTAAGTCGAGCGAGGAGCTCATTCTCCCAGATTTCCCACTTGGCTTTCTCCTCCGGCAGAGCTTTTTCTGCTCGCTCCCTCGAGGCGGCTTGGGCAGCTTCCCTCTTACTAGACTCGCTTAACTCGTGCTTGAGCTCGAGTACCTGGTTTCGTCTCAGTTTGCACAGAAGCCCCACTCTAACCAGCTCTGCCTGAGACTTCGCCACGGCTATCTTAACGGCTCCCAAGGTGACTTCATGATTAGCTACCACCAACGTGCATCGACGCAGCGTAGCATTGGCCACGAGAACCTGCATACAAGGCACGATGGTCAAACTCCATGCCTGCATCATCTATAATGAAAGCTAGCGCAGTAGTTACCTAGACACTCTTGTGTACGACTATCAAAGCGAGCATCTCATAATCAACCCTCTCCAGAACGGCCCTATCCTGTGGAAGGGTTGCGTTTTCAGCAATTCAAGAGGTGGTCCCGCACTCCAGAAGAGCAGAATTGTCTCTCTTGATTGGAAATTCCATTTGAATAAGCTCATCTGCGGGACAATCAAATGGAGCCTGAGGCGATCGACTCTTCAGCAAAAGTGGCCTGAATTCATTGGGAATATCTGATGTGTCATTATATTTCACATTTTATCGATAAGATTACACGTCAAAATGATTGCTCAATTACATATTTTATATGCTTTTGCGTTATTATTTAGAATAATATGACTTTCGGAGCGTTTATGTCCATTTCAGGGATTTGGGCGATATTGGAGCAATTTGGAGCCAATAAGACGGTCGACGACGTGAGAGCACCAATGAGACTCATGATGACATGTTTGAGGTGCCAAAGAAGAATACTGGAGTAAGGAAGAGGCAAGAGAGAAGGTCGCTCGATCGAACTATGATGCGACGAAGGAATCGAGCGACCCGAAGTGCTGAAAACAGGACAACCGTGCACTATTTCTAAATCTGCTATCACCTGGGATTTTTCACTATTTTTCTGATATTTTTTCCAGGTAGTAGAATTAAATACGGTTCCAACGCCACCAAGATCGCGTAAATTGGAGGTCGGATGAGCCCTGGAAAATTTCTGCAAGTTGATGATGCAGTGCTGAAATTGTTCTCAGCAGCCTACTCGGTCGAGTAGCACTCTACTCGGCCCGAGTCGTGCATTTTAATTCTATTTAGTTGTTATTTCTTTGTGATTATTTGTTGAATATCTCGTTGATGCATGCTAGGATGAATTCTCTTGCTATTATTGAATCTTCTATTGTTCTTCCTATGATGCATGAGTAGTATTTTCTAGGGCTAAGGGATTAGCCTATGGATCTTAGGACTTAGTTGTAAAGTTGGGATTTTTATGGTGCGTTGGTAAAAACGGGGTTGTATTTTGGTTGAACTATCAAGATACCTAGGAGAATTCGTACTGAGATCGTGTCCACGGTCGGTGGAATTGATTAGCTTAAGGAATATCCTACAGATTTAATTAGGGAGTTAGTGGATTCAACCGAGACACGTGACCATGCCCGGCTCGTGCCTTGAGGGGATCCACCGATGAACCATATAACTAATTGACGGCTACCGCCATTGCGTTAATAAGAGCCACCAAAATACCTCGAAGCTCTAACCCACGAAAGTGGTATGAGTTGAGAGCATTCGAACCACGAGAGTGGTGAGATTATTGTAGATCCTTAATGCACGTATCATGTGCGCCTATCGCGCGAGCGGGGTTAATGCGATATGTTAGATTCATGATGCTCAGACACATGAATTCACTTCATAGATGCTATAATCCCCAATAAAACCAACGCAACGTAAGAGTCCTAGCCTAGCGTCGATATCCGACGGTCCTAGTGGCGAGCCCTAAGCCCTAATCTTTTGTATTTTATTTCTTTCTTTTTTTGTGTGGAACCACTTGCTTGCGACGTTGAGTGACACAACATTCGCACCCATCACCATTACGACCATCCATATTCCACATCCACCAATAAACCCGCAAGTCTAACTCAACCTAGGAGTCGATAGGTAGTATAGCACCGCTTCCCCGTGTTCGATACCCGCTTGCCACTATACCGTGCGCTTGCGGTAAACGACATCGTTTCGGAGTTGATTCCGGACGCATCAATATCCTCGGCCAGAGACACTGGAGGGAACAGGCCCCCAAGGCCACGAATCCAGATGTAGAAGGGGCTCTGGAGGGAGCTGAGTTTCCCTTGAATCTCCCTCTAGGAGAGCTCCCTGTTCCTACTCGTGAGTGCATGTCTCGCCAAGCAATTGACTCACAACCAAAGGCCCAGGCTGAACCACGGCGTCATTCGACCTAGATGGCTCCGAGTCACTAAGGCGAAGTCGCCGCTTTTTCTTATTTTCCTCAACTGCAACCACCTCAAATTCAGTGAGGGTCTGCTCCCTTTTCTTCCGCTGGAGACGAGCCAACTGAGTAGAACCATGAGTGACAATGGGCAGTTCCTCTGATGATCGAGCCGTTCCTTCCTCTGTAGAAGGTACTCGAGGAGATAATATGCCCTTCGCAGCTTCTCTGATAGAAGCTTCGACCCCCTCCCTCAGTGCGGGGTCCACCTGGTACTCCAAACCAACCATACCTATAAGAGAAAAACGTGTCAAGACGTGAAACGAAGATCGAACAGTTGGTGGGAAGAATTGGATCGACATTTCGTCCATACGGTCCGACGCAATACCACGTCTGACCATAACCACTTCTCCTTTCTTATATTCTCTGGCAGATTCAACAGTGCATCAGCGGCATCCTTCTTCACTCCGTACAGAGGCTTATCCTCGATGAGACCTAAGTTAAGCACACCCCACCCAGTGCAGAAGCTCGCCTCACCTTGAAAGACCATGAACACGAATTCTTCTTTCCAGTTGGAATTCAAGGAATGGAGATCATCAAATATCTTCCTGCCTCTGCATGCCGTTACCATATACCAGCCTGGATTCTTTAGAGGAGGAATCGATAAGAAGTAATTAAACAATCCCCGCGACATTTCAACTTTCTTCATCATGCACAGAGCAATGAAACCAACCACTGCACCTATGTCGTTTAGCATCAGCTGACAAAGAGAAAGGTTCAATGTGCTCAGAAAGTAGCGCATAAAAGGATGCATGGGAAATCGAAGCCCTTGTTGGAAGGCTTTGACGTAAACCCCAACTTCCCTATCGCTGGGACGATGAATCCTTTCATCCCTCTCTAGCAACCGGATCTAATAGTCGAGCTGGACATACTTTCTCTGAAGTTCGGGGATCTGATCGGCTCCGAATTTGGATATCTGGCTGGCGATCAGACCGGGCATCATGGCTCCCTCTTTGTTCTTCTGCATGGCAGGCACCAATCTCCTTCCAGATGCAGGGACGGATGATGAAGACATTTTTCAAAAGGAGGAAAATCTGAATCAAGAACGATGAAAACGATATCTTCAAATTTCCACTCTGGAACCGTCTTATATCGACATGACGACCGCGACATGATGAGACACGTGTCGAAGATCCGAGGCTCTTAGCATCTTGGATTTCGAATCGACGAATCATCCAAATCAGCAAAGCGGACGCTTTGGCACCTAAAAACTTGAGTATTAATTCCTTGACTGTCGTGCCCCATTAATGCGATGTAACGTCGCTTGACCCCAATAGGCAAACTGTCTGAGGTCGAGCGACGGGGCCATTGTTGAGTCATCGGATCGGCACTCGAGGTGACTCACCCGACGAGCGACTAAGGCCCACAAAGTCCACGAGAGAAGCCTGGAACTGACTCAGTCACAGCCCACATACCAGTCGCCGTTGCACTCCCACCAATTGAACGTGGGATTGCGGGTGAGCTCATAAATAGCGGGGACATAGGCTACGGTTACCCTTATTAAAGGGGGAAGATCATGGCACCATAATTGGTGACCGTTATCCTCCCAACGTCACTGAAAAGACCCCGGAGGTCTATAAATACAGGAGGACGGACAGAATAGAGGAGGTACGAGATCTAATACTCTGAGACTAAAAACTTTATCTTATATTCATTCCACAAAAGGGCTTACGACGCCAGACCTGAGACGAGCCTCCGTGGGTCGATCTTAGCTGCTCCAAGCTCCGTTCCTCTCTTAAGTTCCATTCTAATTTAAGTATCGAAGGGGATTTGGGTCGGGACCCAGATCCAACCCCCCTGACAATTCCTTGTGGTGCAGATCATCGAGCCCTGAACCCACGAGAGGGTCGCATCCGAGCTTCTCAACATCCGATTGACCGACGCTCGATCTGTTTGAGGGTTGATCAAGCCCTGCAAGTCAACCACCACCCACCAACGACCCCGGTTCTTCCAACCTATGGTCCCACTCAACCGACTAACGAGGTTCCAACTCAGCAATAAAGGATCCACGTCAGCATCTCAATAGTTTCGGTCATTTTGGCAACAACTAGAATTCAAAGTATCATCCCAATATAATGTTCACACTTCACAGTAAGGTTCATTCCAATATTTCAAATACAAACTCATCAACAGTTCACAATTCGTTGTAAGATTCACAGAATCACAATAAGCGTACAAACACAATAAGCCTACAAACAGATCTTTTTATTACAACAGTAAACATCAAAATATAAAAGCAGCTCACAAAATTCACCAAACAAAAAATTCTTTTTAATTCAGTTCACAAAAATGCAGATCTTTGGCCAATATCAGCATACTCTTTTATTCTATAAAGTGTCCATGTTGGTGATTCCTGAAATGCAGAAATAAACATCATGAGAAAATAGGCAAGAAAAACAAGTAAAATCACATTTTGGAAAAACTTTTCTTGTGAAAGATTTGGCAATATTATAGACACCTAGTCATGTGTAAGAAATCATAACATACAAGTAACAAAAATGAAGAGTATAAGTGCATAAGCAGAGTGGATAAACATTTAACTTGATAAATTATCTGATAACACCACTACTCGTACATGTTGTGGAGATGACAATGAAAGGATAGCTTCACTTATAAATAGTCAGAACATCAATAATACAAGGGACACTCGAGGTACTGAATTCTATAAACTCTGACAATACTTTTCTCTTACATTCCACATTCATATTTCTTCCTCCAAAAGCTCGGTGAGACTAGATCAAGTCGAGATTCCTTAGGTCGATCTTAACAGTCCCGAGCCTATTAAGTTCAACTAACATAAGCATCAGAGGGGATTTGGGTCGAAACCCAGATCCGACACTCCTAACGTGTGTCTGTGTTACAGATTGTTCAAGGCACGACCGAGCGAGAAGGTCGAAGGGTCGTCATTTACGACCCTGAGAAAGGTTGAGTTCCAACCCAGTAGCTCGAAGTCTCGCTCTCTACGACCCAGAGTTCATCTACTGCGGGTCCCACCATCAGCTGACAAAGCGACACCTTATCAGAGGCATCCTAGTCAGCCCACTTTACTGTTGGCCGAAACCCATTCGTCAACAATACCCAAGCCTACATCGTTTTCAAAGTCAGTTGCTTTGATGCAGTCTGGTGCATTTGCTAATTCTATTGCAAATGAGACTCTCACTTATGCTACTATATATGTAAAACATAACCTAGGATTGGATGACAGGTCCAATTCCTATTGCTGTTTGATTGCAACGAGAACAAAATAGCCTATTGGGGAAATAACCAATCTGGATCAGCGGAAGCAACCCACAAGGCAGATATCTACCCAACAATCGCTATACCACTATCTTTCAAAGATAAACCACAATGTCACAATCTAACCAAACAAAAAAAGATAAAAATTAACAAAAGCAGAAATGCAACAAATCAAGAGACACAGATTTTACCTTGGTTCGGCCCCACTAACGACGTCCAGCTTTCTGACGACGGTTTTCACTAATATGATCAAAGAGAATTACACAACTCCTTCAATCTATTTTAACAATAGGGAGCACCAATAACTCCAAGCTTTGAGTTCAAAATCTTCTCAAACTCACTAAAAGAGAAGAACCCAAAACTCTCACAAATGATCCCTCAACCCGGAAAAAGGAATCCTAAGAAGAAGATTACAATGAATTTCAATAGAAATCAATATAAGCCAATCACCAAATCATGACCTAGAGCTACAAGACGCGTGAAGGAGAAGAAACTTGATGACTTCACGCAATAGCTTCTATTCCTCTTTGCCATGTCAAAAATAAATCATTGGAATGGTTTAAATAGTTCTAAGGGTCGTGTGGAATCTCTGTTGTCCGATTAGATTAGGTTTTAGATCAAAACCTAACTCAAAATTGTGTCTGGCCCGTCTACAATTGACATGGCCGTGCAAGGAATCGACACGGCCGTGTCACTCCTGCGTAAAATACTTACGTAGTTTCGCAGATTGTGCACAGCTGTGTGAGCTCTGCACGGTCATGTCACAGCCTGCCCAGAAACTGGGCAGTCTTTGCAAACATGGCACGGCCGTGCCCAGCCCAAATAATGAATTTGAAGCATATTTCAACATAGCCAACTACATCATGTAGATGTGCAAGGTCTGATAGGAAGAGTATGTTTGATTATCAAGGAAGCATATTAGGATTATGTATCCTAATCATATTTTTATTCTTTTGTACTAATATAGTGGTATCTAGCCGATGAACGTAGGACATAATGCCGAACTATGTTAGTCTTTCTCTCATTGGTATTGTTATACTCTTTGCTTGCAGTCGCATACACCAGTTATCGTCCGATATCTGCATCAACAATGAATCCTCTTTTACTTTTCCTGAAATTCACTCCCTCAAACTGAAGATGAAAGCAATCGAAGAGAATCTGGGAGGGAGAATGTTTCAAACAATAAACCAAACTCAAGGTGCATTCACCTTTAACGAATATTTCGTACAATAAACCTGGCGATATTCTTCTTAATAGCATGTCCTTAAATTTCAAGGCCAATGAACCTGATTCTATTTAATTTTCTTTACACAATTTGAAGGTATGGTGGATGAACAGTGAACCTGACCGTATTTTTTCTTAACACCCTGCCTTAAACTCGAGTTTAGTTGGGCGAGGAACGGCCAAGGAGAATGTTCGAACAATGAGACTGGCTCATCGACGTCCTCCTATTTGAGAAGCTTGATCATTTGATCAACAACACAGCAAGGGAGAGACAAAGTCATGGCCATGTCTACGACCCTGTTTCGTGCCCCCTCGATTTCCTTGTCCGCTGACATTAGTAGTAATCGCCTCCAAGGACGTCACTTTATCTCCTCCCTCCAAACATCTCCGGGCAAGTTCATCCACAGGCAATCCCCATCCCCCCTCACCGTGATCCATGATCGCAACGCTCGCGATCAAGCTCTTTGTAGCCGGAGAATTCCGCTTCCTCCCCCCGCTGCCTTGTTCGCGGCACAAGCTGTAACTAAAAGCCACCCTCTCTCATTTTTCAGTAGTTCTTGAGTTCTGGTGTTTTCCTTTTGAATTATTCCGTTTTCTTTATTTGCTGCTTCAATATTGTAGGATGCTTCAGCGCCGGTGGAAGAGCAAAAGGCACTGCTGGCTGAAATAGAGGCCGAACTTGCCCATTTTGGGAACAATATAGAACCCGACTCTCTTCTCCAGGCCCTTGAGACGGTGGATTTGATCGAGCGCCTGGGAATACAAAGATACTTCCCAGTCCAGATTCGAAGAGTTTTACATTCCGCATTCCTGTATGTGGTTTATTTCTTTGTAGTAGTTTTACATGATCAAATGATCTGATTCTTGATCGCGCTGAGTTGCAGGCAGTGGGACGAAGAGCGCGGCCTAAGTGACTCAGAAGCCACCGTCGCTGCATTTCGGTTGCTCCGGCTTCATGGTTACCCAGTGTCTGCAGGTACTTTATATAGACAAGCTGAACTCTATGTCTAGTATGCACATCATAATTTCAACATTATGCACAGCTGTTTTTGAGAACCTGAGGGATGAAGAAAAAGGCTTCCATGCTTATTTCTCAACCGCGACGCAGCGTCAAGTGTTATGCATGATAAACTTATACAAGTGCTCTCAGTTGGGGTTTCCCAGTGAAATGAAGATCATGGCTGAAGTAGAGGACTTCACAAGGACTCAACTCTGGAAAACTCTGAGGGAGGGAAGTGAAACTCTTCTAGAGACCAATAATCTAAGTATTGCGGTAATATATACTTCTACACTTGCAATCTGATTCACCAATAATCTAAAAGCATGCAATTTCGCCAAAAGATGAAGATTTTTGGAAAAGAATTGTAGATTCACTAATTTGAATCAGCATACATTATTCTACTACATAGTATCAGGATAATTTTTTTGGTCAAAAAAAAGAACATTAGAATTTAATTCAATCTATGAAATAGTCTATAAGATAGTGAGCAGTCATTTTTGTTCTATCCAGTCATGCATTTTTATTAATATAAACTTCATACATCTCTTCTGAGTTTGCGTCATCCAGTCATGCATTTTTGTTATTTCCTTTTATTTTCCAGATAAAATTCGCCTTAGAATTCCCCCGCCGTTACCTATTGCCAAGGCTCGAGTCGAGAAGCGTCGTCCGACAGCTATGGCCAGCAGCAGATGGGAACACTAGGAAATATCTTGAGCTTGCAAGGTTAGACTTAAATATGTTGCAGAAGCTGTATCAAGAAGAAATGCAGGAGATTGACAGGTTAACCATAAGAAACCCTTTGTGGATATGTAACATTATATCCTGATGCAAGGTTCTCTGAGCCAACTGACAGTTTGATTTAATTTTCCAGATGGTGGAAGCAACATCGGTTTCATGAAGTGAGTTGTGCCCGCAGGCAGAATGAGAAAATTTACTTTTCGACAGCAGCATGTATGTACGAACCTGAATTGTCTGCTCTCCGCCTGGTTTACTCCAAGACGGGAAGCCTGACACTGATTGTGGACGATTTGTTTGATGACCAACGAAGAAACCCACAAGAATTTCGTCGTTTCACTGAGGCCCTGAAAAGGTAGCGACTAATCGATTGACTACTTGTAGTCGGATGGTAGTCAGGAATTTATCGCTAGATTTCTGATCCCCCGCTCTTATTTGTTCAGGTGGGATCCTTCACTGCTTGACGATCTTCCACATCATAAGATAGTTCTTGCCGGCCTTTGTAGCACCGCTGAAGAAATTGCAGCTGTGGCTAGCAAAATTCAAAATCAAGACCTTCTCCCCTTGTACAAAGAGCTGGTGACAATTTATCCACACACTAAAACCAACTGTTGTTTTGGCAATATGTTTCCAGTGCTAACATGTGTATATGTTCTTTACAGTGGATTCGTTTTGTGAGTCATTACGCTATGGAAACAGAATGGATGCATAGCCAACACATACCAAGCTTTGAGGAATACCTGGAAGTAGGACACTTCTCAATCGCAGCTGCAATCATAACATGGAGTTCAGTGTTTGTAATGGGGGAACTGATCACGAACGAGATATCTAATCTTATAGGCCCCGGTTCGCGCTGCATGTACCTGAATGGGTTAATATCTCGGGTCTCCAACGATCTTGTCGGCTACGAGAAAGAATCAAGAGAAGGGAAGGTGGCTACCATAGTAAATTGCTATATGAGAGATCATCCAGGAAGCAGTGAACAAGAGGCCGTCGCTAGCATTCAAGGGTTGATAGAGTCGAGCTGCCATGAGCTGGAGTGGGAGATCTACCGGTCGATGGCTAAAGTGCCAGAACGTTGCATTAGGTCAGTAGTTGGATATGCCCGTTGTGCTTGTCTAATCTACAAACAAGGGGAAGGGTTTTCTGGAAATGTTTCGGATTTCATTGAAGTTTTTGAGGATTACCTCTTTCATTCACTTGAATAGCATGTTTCCCTACAACGACGCAAAATATGCGAAGGGATATGCAGAGGAATGATGTTTTGACTGTTCTATTTTAGAAACCAACGCGATAGCTAAAGGATTGAAATTATTCAGAAATAAAAATTTGGTGGTGTAGTACAACAATTGTGCAATGAGGATTGAATCTTTATGGTGGAACATTCTGACTTACAGGAGGATATTCACAAGTTCAGGAGGATATGTGAACTAGCCGGTAAATATTGGTGATGATTATAATCAAGCCTAATTATGCCAGATAGGGTTGCTACAACGGATATAGAGTTTTGTTGCGACAGGATATCTGTAAAGAAAAATATGGCTTTGGTAAATTTAGGGAACAACTATGGTTTGATTTCTATTGAAGGGTTTGCGTTTGGGAACGCTTGAGCCGTTGTGTCACCGTTCTAGCTTTCATGTAATTTTTTAGACATCGTGGTATTGGTTAGCCCTCTGCGGCAATATTATAACTTTTATGGCATCATACTAGTTGTAGGCGACTGTTTACGGGTGTTTTCTCACCACTAGATCGTTGACCGGCGGTTTCACGGTCAACGTGGTCAAGAGGTCGGTTGGGATCCCTTGGTCTCTCCAAGCGTGTGTGTTCTCGACGAGGGTTGCGCGAGGGGTTCACTTCAACTCGGGAAACGGCTCGCTTGGGGAATAAGGGACGAGCGGGCTCTTCGTCCGGAGTGTCTGACCTCAGCCAGCGCGGTGCGAAGGGGAAGCCTCGGCACCTAGGTGTGCGCTCGGCCTCG